>VWZY01006538.1:224498-243779 GCA_013399075.1 Chloroceryle aenea | reverse complement strand
CATGAGGAAGAACTTCTCTACTGTCAGGGTGACAGAGCCTGGAACAGACTCCCCAGAGAGGTTGTGAAGTCTCCTCTGGAGACTTTCAAGCCCTGTCTGGATGCATTTCTGAGTGATCTGCCCGAGTTTTGGTCCTGCTCTGGCAGGGGGGTTGGGCTCAATGATTTTCAGAGGTCCCTTCCAACCCCTAACATTCTGTGATTCTGTGACTTATCTGTTTTACTGCCTTCTTTCATGGGCCAATCTTTTTTTATTTTATTTTTACCTTTCAAAATAACCATCCTGAACATCACACCACCAGCAGGCACCAAAATCCAGGACCACCCAATTTCTGCTGTGGCACACTGGCTAGGAGTTCCTTCCTTCCTTGGTTCACCTCTTCAGAGGATGACAAACAGTTTCCAGACCACTGAAAATTAGCTTGGGGTTGAAAAAGCCATTTAACTTGTTTAGAAACCTAAATGTAACTTGTGTCCTGGTAAGATTCAGCTCTTGAACAGAAGTCTCAATTCTGCATCAGAAAATTCTTCAAGTATTAAGATAAATACAGAGACATGCTCTAAACTGGTCTTTATTTTATGCATTTTAAATAGTAAACACTTAGAATCAAGAGTGAATTCAGAGATTATTTTAATCATACTTAAATTTTACTCTATAAAGCCCTAACACTGAACCTAATCACTCCTGGCAATAACAGATACACTGACTGATTTTACTGCCCTCCTGCAGATGTTTTGTTCCCCAGATGTTTGGTTTTTTCCTTGCTTTTACACAAAAGTCGGGCTATTTCTAAGAGTAACAAATTTCTAAATGTGGCTTCAGCTGGCAATTAAAATGGACTTTTTGCTCCCATTAATTTTCACTGAACATCTGCATGCACTGATGAATCTCCCCATACTTCCACTCGAGAAAGCAAAGCTATTAATACATGAAAAGTGAAGAAAATCTGAACAAAAAAACCCCAACGAAAAATATTCAAGGGGCCAAAATCCCCAAATACACAATTCTGTCCTTGAACATCAGGAAAACATTTAGAAGGTGCACAAATTCTTGAAGAGAATGCAGCCAGTCTGGAGGAAATGGCTCTGGGTCCGGTGATGCCGGCGGTAAAATCATGCATTCACTGGCTGTCTCTGAAGTACATGAATATGCACTTTCCTCTCTATAAAATGACCAATTTACCGTTAGGAAACTGCAAAGTGATAATTAATGTGCAAGGTTAAAGAGAATAAAAAAAAAAGAAAGGAAAAAAAAAAATCTTTCAAGGATGCAGCAAGAGAATTTTCTGCCTGAGGCTGCATTAGCCAAAATAAGAACGTCCACTGTACAATATCTAATTTCACACATGAATGCTGCTCTGGGTCACAGCTCCACGCTCTCTCCCTCTGCAGCTTCCCCATTCACCCCTCTACCCCAGCCTCAAATACTGCTATTTATAAACCACTTGGAAAACTGGTATCCCAACAGCCTCCCAGGTTTTGGAAACAAATGTGGCTGTCTAACCCGGTACTGAATTTGTAACATTTTTCAAGCGAAGGGAGTAAACAAGATGCTGCAGAAGGGCATTACTTCCAGATTCAGGCAGAATGGAGCAGAGTGGTATTGACAGATGAAAAATTGCTCCTATTTTTGCCAGCAAAATTAAGAACTCTGCTGGAACAAAATGAAAACTCTGTCCAATTTTTTTTTCCTTAAATAACAGAACTCAAGTTCATTTTAGGGAAATCATCCTCAGGGCAAATTAACATATGGTTTATCAGGACAAACACTGTAATTTTTTACTATTTCAGTTTAAGAACAGCAAAATTGTTCAAATATGTTCTATACTACATCCTGGGGGACTGAGCTCTATGCTGAAATAAAACAAGGGCAGATGACCAGGCTCTAGAACAACACCTTTAGGGCTGGCTTACACAGGACAGTGTTCTAACATAGATGAGCCATGAATTATCTTGGACTTTACCCACATCAGCACAGCATCCTCCCAGCCTAATACAATTATGCTTCTGATACTCAAAAAGTTTGCTGGGGTATCTCAGCACTCCCGACTGTATCCACATGGATGTATCTTCTTGTGTCGGGTGGTTTAAACTCACTGATTCACCAGTTTCAGCCATCACTGGACAGTCTGCCCAGGCAAATCAGGCACAAGCTCAGAGGGAATGCAAAATAAATCCAGTATGAACTTGCACTGTGCACCTGTGGAACTGTCGTGATTGCAAGTGAGATAAGTGGCAAGTAACCAGCTTTATCTGTCTAGACTAAAGGTTTAGATTGGCCTGCAATCAACTGCTTCAAGTAAGGCAAATCTCCAGGACAGGAGGATGAAAAAGGAGAGGGGGAAATGGGCATGCAAAAGCTTCTTTAAAGGATATGGAGGATGGAATCACAGAATGGTTGAGGTTGGAAGGGACCTCTGGAGGTCTTCTGGTCCAAGACCCCTGCACGAGCAGGGCCACTTAGAGCCTGAATCCCAAGATAATTTTCAGACAGATTTCTGAGTTATCTCCAACAATGGAGACTCCACAGCCTCCCTGGGCACCTGGGCAACTTCTGCCAGTGTTTGGTCACTCTCACAGTGAAAAACTGCCTCTGGGTGTCTAGAAGGAACCTCGTCTGCTCGTTGCCTTTGCTCCTGTCACTGGGCACCACTGGAAAGAGACCACCTCTGCTTTATGTATACTCTTCCTTCAGTGTATTTTAGATGTTGATGAGCTTTCTCTTCTCCAGGCTGAGCGGTCCCAGGTCTCCCAGCCTTTTCCCACAGGAGAGATGCTCCAATCCATCATCTTCATGCTCCTTTCACAGACTCTCTCCAGTAGCCTCAGATCTTTCGGGAGCCCTAAAAGACCCTTCCCAAAAGACACTTTTTCCAGAAGACACTTTCTCAGTCTGAAAAGTGTCATTTTCTCCAAATTCAAAAGAGCAAAGAGTGATTTACATGAGATTATTAATATAATCTACTTTCTCACCCAAAGATATTACGTCTTTTTGTTTTAAGGGGTCAGTACTACTATTAAGCCCACAAATAAAACCCCACCAAAACCTCTAAACAACAAAAATTTTGATGTATATCAGACAGAATTATATACCTCATTTTCACAGTTTATAGCTGTCTTCTAGAAAAGGCTTGAAAATGTCTAAAAAAGAAAGTTTATTAAATTGTTTACTGCTCAAATACATTCTGAAGCAAAAATAAATGCCTTGCCAGCTGGTGTTCCTGTGCTCTCTGCAAAGCAGCAGTATCCCACACTTATCTCATAGGATCCAAAATTCTTCTGCCTGTTTCCCCCCCCCCTCCCCATGCTGTCAGGTTTTTTTCTCCTAACATTTCCTCTTCAACAAAGCGAGATCAATAAATAAATCCTCGATATGGCTGTTTACATAATGTCACGAACATTGTGGGAGAGCACAAAGTGATCCTTAACCCATCCCTCACTGCCCGGGCCAGCTCAGCTCGGGAGCAATGCCACCAGAGGGAACAGACCAGCACAGGGTGCTGCTTGAAGCCCCTGTTGTGTCCCAGACATGAAGGTGCCCAACCTCTTTAAATAGGAAGCTTCCCTAACCCTTTCAAAATAAAAAAGGCATAAGCCAGAGTCCACTTCTCTATGCGGAAGGAAGGAATTTGATAAAGGATTGTTAACCCAACATTTAATGAAACCAAAGACAGGATATCAACTCTTAAACTGCTCCTCTGCACAATTTTTTCCAGCCTACGTTGGGGGAAAATAACAGTAAGAACATGTTCATCTTGTTCTGTCTTACTAGTAAGTTATTTATAACACCCTTCAAAATTTTGGAAGGTTATATGATGGAGTCTGAGTTGTATTGTCTATTGTTTTACAACCAGGTGCAGGAAACTCATGGAGAGCCAACATGCTTACTGAAAAAAAAAAACACCTCAACCAGAAACCTCTGCATTGCAAAACTTGCTTTTTCTACTTTTCTCACTTATTTTAGCATGCATATCTACCCCATAAATTAATAAACACCAAGCATAAATGAAGATGCCCTCCCATTTTCCTTACGTTTGTTTGATAAATGCCAGTTTCTACCAGAAGCTCCTTTTTGAAGGGAAACTCCAAACTTACCTTAAAATTGTTCTATCTTGCTAGCTGATTTCATATTAAAGACATGTAATTTAAAGTGGTTTTGACAGAAAAAGGCAAGCTTTCTGCAACAGCCTGGTCTCTGTACTTCAAAGCAGAGACAAGAAGTCTTCTTGCTTTTCTGAGCGCACAAGTAACAGAAAATTACGTGGGCTGTTCTTTTTTCTTACGCAGTTTTTGCGGATCAGAAGGAAAGTCACCTACTGAAGACATGTATCTCACTAGAGAGGGCATTCCCTGGGCATCTAAGAGTCAGAGAAATCCAAGTAGCAGCAGCACAAACACTGAACAAGAAAGGAGGCTGTATTTTAATCTAGACAAATTAATACTGACTTCAACAAACAGATGCCAAATGCGATACCTTTTCCCAGAGCCAGACTGGGATGAACAACTGCAAGGGAATTATCAGACAGCTGCCAATTCTACACGGGATCTGTTCCTGATCTTGCAAGGTAACAGCCAAAAATTTGCTTAATTTTAGCTTTAGGTCAGGTAGCCCCACACAAAGCCTGTGTCTAGGGAAGCTGTATTTATGTACCACTTACTGTTCTTCCCTTCAGAATATTCATTACCCAGTTTTCCTTCCTGCTTAACCTTAACATCCCCTTCCAAAAAAGTATCAAATTCCGCTTACACAGGGTTCTTTATAATTAGACACAAATTGTTCAACACGTTCAATTATGACATTTTCTGCTGTAGCATCTGAAAATGCTGGGTATTAATAAAAGCTTTAATCATCCTGAAAAAATACTGTGCTATCACAATTCTATTCCCTGTTTTTAATTCCTCAGAGCAGAAAGAAATATAAAGACCAATATAATAATTATTACTATGCACACAGCCATCATCCTGTGGATTTTAGAAGGTGGGTTACAACAGTCTTACAGTGTTTAGAATACACTTGTCAATTAAGTTTTCATCTATGGTGCTGGATAAAGTGAAGCTTATTTTTAATGTATGAGGTTTATATTAGCACACATTAATTAAAATCTGAATACTCTAGGACTATATGATATTATTTTATGTTACTGTGACTCTTATTGTACATGTACATGATATATATGATATTTAAAATACTAACACAATGCATTAAATATGTGCATCTGTGAGTTCACATCCAAAAGAGGTGTTCAGATCCCTGGGAGTCATTGATGGGCAGTGCACACGAGCTCACAGCACAGATCCTCAGGCTATCTACTGCAAAGTGTTTAAGTACTAATCTAACAGAAACATACAGATCAGTTATCACCTAACACAACCTACCAAACTGCTGGATGATGCTAACAGAGCTTTTAAGACATGCCAAGTGTCCAAACCCAATTTTTATGCTCCTGAAGTTTTATTATATATTAATACATGTTCTCAACCTAATACAGGCATTGCAGGAGTTTGTTGTCTTTACTTTTTAAGTTTGCATCATCTTGTTTTTCTCTCAGTTGTCGCTTTCTCCTGTAATTCTGCTCTCTGCTGGGAGGTCAGCCTCCCGTTCTTATTTTCCACATTTTCCATATTTCCTTCTTCGGTCATTCACTGGCACTTGTCAACAAAATTCACCCGCTAACCTGCTTGCTGATGTTGACATTTTCCAGGAATGTGTGCGTCAGTGTACAAGGAACTTAAATAAAATGAAAAAAAAATAAATAAAATGCAGGTTTCCTGGAAGATGTTAAATTACAAGTCCCTTATGCAAAATCTCTCCAGTTACACAAAGACTGGACACCCAGTGCAACATCCTGCCAGATAAAATCGAGCGCTGCCCTCTGCTCTTGTACATCAAGTGACTTTTTCCATCATCAGGTTTTGCTTCTGAAGGCTTGAGTTTGGGAGTTTTCTGTGGTGCTGCTGGTATTTGGGAGGTTGTTTTGCTTTGGTAAGGAGATATGATGGATAAATACAATAATATAAGCAAGTTGATATTATATAACATACTATATTATTGTATGTATTATAGTGTATGTCTAGAGCATGCTGGACAGCTCTTCTGGGAACCTGGGGCTTGGGGTTGTTCCATCTGGAGAAGACAAGGCTCTGGGAAGAAGACCTTATTGTGGCCCTTCAGTGCTTAAGGGGGGCCAGTAAGAAAGATGGGGACAATGATTATAGCAGGGCCTGTTGCACAGGACAAAGGCTGATGGGTTTAAACTAAAAGAGGGGAGATTTAGACTAGATAGAGGAGGACACTTTTCACCCTAAGGGTGGTGATACACTAGAACAGGTTGCCCAGAGAGGTGGTGGCTGCCCCATCCCTGGCACCATTGCAGAGGAGGTGGCCGGGGCTCTGAGCACCCCGCTCTGGTTGCAGAGGTTCCTGCTCCCTGCAGGGGGGTTGGACTAGGTGACCCTGAAAGGTCCCTTCTGACCCAAACCAGTCTATGATTCTATAACTCTAGCTCCCTGGCTTTTTAAATTTGCTTCAGGAGCTGCTCAGCTTTTTCCCTTTTTATTTCCCTCCTCTACAGTTTTAATTACTGCTGGCTCTGATCATTGACAAAAGTGGGCAGAATCAGCTCTTCAAGAGCCAGCTGTTCTCTTGTTTTCCAACACACAATTTTCCTCCAACCTATATATTATAGGTTGGAGAAAACTGTTTGCATGACGGCTTCCTCAAAGAGACACTTTCAAACCTAAACTGGGAAGTTACTTATTTAATATTTTCCCTTTGTTTCCCTTCCGAGAGGAAAAGGTGTTAGTTCTCATACAACTGGACAATCACCAGTGGAAGACAGGTAGGTGGTCACCAATCTAGAAGACCAAAGGCCACTTTCCCAGGCACCAAGAGCACAACATCCAATCTGAAGAGATTCAGTACTTTTGAAATAGTTGGAAGATGATCCCAATAAAAACGAGGGATGCACTGACCAAACTAGACAGATTGCTATTTCCAGCAAAGAATTTTACATCCCAATTAGCACTGTGGCACTCATTCTAGAGATCATAATCACACCTCCAACACGAAGTTTTCATTGCTATGAGCCAAACATACCACAATTTACCAATTCAGGTCATTCAGATACTATTGTGTCAACACAGGCTTCAAAACCCTAATCAAAAAGCTTTTAGCTTTCTTGTTTAGCTCAGAAAACATGCAGCCTTGAAAAACAACCTTTTTTACAAGGTCATATCACAGGTCTTATTTTCCTTTAACAAATGCTTACTGACCAGAATATTGGGGTTTTTTTTAAACAGTGAAGAATTAAGATTTAAGTCCAAACCCAAGGACTCAAAGGAGCCAAATCCAACAATAATTTTGGGGTACCTCTCATGGAAGGCTTCTGAGGAGAAGATAATTTTTATTATAACCATTTGGGTTTTTTTGCAAAAGCCTACATTGGGTATCTTCCAGGACACTTGTCCAAAAGCAAAGTTTTATTCTGAAGTAAGCATAAATTTGGCCTTGTTACAGACAGCAGTGAAAAAAATCACAGAAGAAAATGTAACCTGTAAATACTGGAGTGCAGCTACACTAGCAAGAGGTGAAAGATGAAATTTCCTCAGGCAGCAAAACTAGTCTGTGCTAGGATGAAAAAACAGAAATAGAAAAAAAAAATTCCACACCACATCTCCTTGTAATCAGCTGAAGGAGGCAAAGCTCGGAGAGAAATGAAAACCAAACACCGTAGATGCAATGGAGTTTCTCAAGAAAAGAACAAAGAAAGAAATCAATTCTGCTCATTTTATTGAAAATCGTTAAGAAGAATTCAAAGAAACCAATTTCTATTTGTTGGGGTTGTTTTCTGGGATGAATGACTAAAAACTACTGAACTGGAACACTCTGATGTGTAGGGAGTAGAAATCCAGTTCTTCATCAGGAACGAAGAGGACCTAAGCCCAGTTGCATACAAAAGCAAAACAACTTTACATATAAAAATCAGTTTTGTGAAGAACTTGGGAGAGTAACGTGCACTATTTCAACAGAGTTAGGAAAACAAGTCCAAAACCTGCTTTTTGAAGATCCATGTGGTTTCATTCAACATTTTAATAATGATTTAATGTTTGACATTAATAAATAGTTGATAAGAAATATTGTACAAAGTATTAATGTTAACAAATATTAATTTTAATTAAATTTCTTTATTAGGTTCTTTAGAATACCATTTAGTTTATCTCAATCGTGTTGTCCTTTTGTATAAATGAACTTCATATGATACTCTCTAAAATTATTTGAGGGTTTTTTTCCCCTTTTCCTCTCATGCCCTTTTCAACTTCGCCATTTAATTACTATCTGTTTCTAAGAATAAGAGCTGTCCCAGAGAATTTAACTAAACATGCTGAATGAACCCCATTTCTGAGAAGACCTATGACAACACACCAAGCCTCAGCTGAGCTTTGCTTCTCAGAGTACAAATCCTGCCTTCAGCTCGCTGAAATATCTGACTTATCACTGGGAATGGACAAAGTTTATATTATGTTTTGTGGAAAAAATCTGTACAACTCAAGTTAGTACAGAGCCAAACGACCTTCTCTAAAAAAACTTCTTAAGCTTCCAGAGAATAGCTCTTCATGATAAACCAGGTATTTTCTAAGCAGAGTTCTAGCTCTGTAGAGCTGTTCAGTAAATACAGCCCCTTCCAGAACACTTTGGAGACTACTGCTTACTGGGGAGATAATATAAATAGTCTTAAAAAATATAAATACACTTATAAAGATGCTACAAATCTTTTAAAGCTGGAACTGCTCATCAGACAGTGGTGCATTTATGGAAAGCAACCCCATGATCTGACATGGGTCTATAAAATCCAGACTTTGACATTAAACTGGTTCCTGAAAATTGCTACAGTGCCCGGGGTGGGGCGGATTTCAAAGAACAGGAGTGGGAAGGGAAAGGAAGGGAAGGGAAACGGAAAAGGAGAAGGGAGATGAACTGACAGGTCATTTTCTTCATTAAACATCCCATGGCTCAAAACCCAGCATATAACACAGGGCAAGATAAAAATCCAGCAGATACAGCACTGAATACTTCTTTGTTCATTTTATTCTAATATATTTCTCCACAAAGAACAGAAGCAATACTGTTAGACTGAAATATGTCACCCAACTTGATTCTTTTATCTGAAACCAAAGTCTAAATGACTCCTTTTATCTGCCTTGCTGGTTCGTTGTCCCTCTCCAAGTTGCTGAATTAAAGTGAGGAAGCTCAGAGCTGTCGAATTTCCAGATGTCAGTGGCTGTCATACGACCCTTACTTTGAACAGAAGGAACTGGACTGATTTGGCTAAAAAGATTTGAGGAGGCCAGACATCAAAAGATGGAAGGAAACAAGAAGAAGGATGACCACTGACTAGCTCCAGCAGAAATGAAGGGCAACAAAGCCAGACCTAACGAGCCCCTTTCACTGCTCTCCTCAGCAATGTGCAGCTGAAACCGTAGGTGTGAGTCGGGGAGAGGAAAGCAGCTTACTCCATTTAGTAGTTCTAGTGACAAGCACAAATTCAACTCCTCACGACTGGTACCACCATACTATTTGTTTGCAACACGTCTCCACATCAGTTCAAGTTGTCAGTGAGTATTGTTCACTAACAGTATTCCTATCCTACAAGCAGCAATTCCATACACCCTTCTCTCCCAAACTGGAATTTACTGAAGCTTATCCAGTATACAGATTTGCTGTGGCCCTTATTCCCTACATCAGGAAACATTTTGAAAGAGCTCACCATTATGTGACCAGGTATCTGAATGTCTACACAAAAACGCCCTCCCTGGATGTGTTCTGCTCATTTTGTTCTCAACTTCTTTTGAACTTAAAATGAGAAGTAGTCATGTATTAAATCTGCTGAAGTAACTAAAGACATGAAGCAACTGCTACTGCAAACAGAAGGACTATTAAAGCACAGGTTCCTCCACACTCGTGCTATTTAACCCTCTCCACCACCAGCAGGCCTCTTCCTCAGCCCCATCAGCATGGCCAACAGAGCTGCAGCTAAACCAGAGTCATGCTCATGCTCCCAGGTCCCTCATATTTAATTTGCCAGTCAAACATAGGTCTGAAATTCACTCAATACTTGAAAAACTTTCTTTTTTCTTTCTTTTTCTCTTTTCTTACTTGATTTATGAAAATTCTCTGTGTTTAATACTTAAGAAAGTATCAGACAAGATGAGTAATTAGATATCCAGCAGAGCTGAATCAATGCAGCTCCTTTGGACTCAGTTCACAACACATAAAATTTAGTGTGAGGTTCTTCCCATCCAGCCCTACCAAGCAATTCCAGTTTCAGATCTTTTTAATCACTGCCTAATTTAGGAGTGAAAGGAATAGTACCACGTAAGAAAGAATGAGGTCTGTTTTCACCATTAACCTAAACTGAGACACTAGAGATGAGCAATTAAGACCCTAATCCTGTACCACTTAATTTCCCAATTGCTATTACTGATCTTTAAAATGACAGATTATTGCTTTTATTTTCTTCAGGAAAACACAGCAAGTCCCATCTTGTGCTCTAAATATCCTCTGTCTGAATAAGCAAGAACTTGAGGAGCTCCACCTGAAGCAACATCCTGCCTCCTAATGCAGAGGGTCTTCCCAGAGAGGCTGTGGAGTCTCCTTCTCTGGAGAGATTCCCAACCCGCCTGGCCCTGCGCTGCTGGGCCCCCTGCTCTGGGTGCCCCTGCTGGATGGAGCACGGGGGTGGCACCAGAGCATCTCCAGAGGGCCCTTCCGACCCCTGACTCGTAGGTTTTACCTACACGATTCCTGCAGAAATAGCAGGAACCAAATATCCCGGGGGCCTTTCATCAACTGCCTTCAAGACAACGAGCAGGAAGGGCGGATGGGAACACGTGCTCACACAGGGAGTTTCGGACGGCGATAGCTGCGCAAGGCAGGGCGATGTCTTTGGGAAATCCAGCAACTTCTTCTTCCCACAACCTGCCACACCTCCTGCTTTCCTCCCAGCGACTGACTCGCCAGGCAGCCTCGCGAGGCCTACCACAAATTATCCATCTCCCCGTCCCGCTACCAAATCTCACCCCATCTGTTCGCTCACAGACGAGTATTAGCCCTGTTTCTCCATCCTCCATGGACACAACTAAAAGGCCCGGCGGCTTTCTCTAAGGATTGCCACTGTTTCAACACGTCAGCTAAGGACCTGAAAGCTAAAGGAACCTCCTCCAGGCCATGTACCCTTGTAGCAGGTAATCCAACAAATGAAAAGCTCTGTCAGAAGAGATACTCCTATAAGCAGTGGAAATATTGTTTTAAGCCACAGTGCAAGGTGAGAGCATCACATCCATGAGACACAACATATTATATCCATGTCTGCCTTTGCTGTGGCTGCCAAGGGCCAGCAGGCCTAGAAAACCGCACGTCAAGGAATCAAATGGAGGCTGCGAAGTCAGGAAGTTGCTGTGACTCCTGTTTTAAAAAAAATATTGATGAGATTCATCGGCCAGTGGTAGGATTCAGAGGCCAAGGCTGGTGCCTTGAGGAGGCCAAGGGATTCAATCCCATGGAAACATGGGAGCTCTGCAACTGCAAGGATTAGATGCTTCCTCCTATTTATATCCAAGTACCTTTAAAAGACCATCTTCTATCCCAGCCCTCTACCAAAGAAGGGAAAAAACCAACCCCAACACTATGCTACAATCTGCAAACACTTGTGTATTTATAGCTGTTCTCATTTCAGTTAAATTTCACAGGGTTTATGGTCAGTGAGATCTCCCTCACAGTGCTGTATTTACCACAGAGTGATGCACTGTTGGTGTGGAAATATTACACTATGTGGAATATAAGAGGGTTTTTTTCAAGATCACCAGTCTAGAAATGCAAGTTCTGTGGGATCATCACCCATACCTGCCCATTTACACTTAAACTGGTTTCCAACAGCCAGTGCTCGTGCTTTCCCCTCACTTCCCCCAGAATAATGTTTTATCGCCCTGAATCATGCAGAGACACGGCTTCATGTACAGCATGAGGCAGAAAAAAACACAAAGTATTTTTCTGATGGTTATGGTTTGTTGTTGTTTTGGTTTGGTTGGTTGGTTTTTTTGTGGGTTATTTTTTTACAGAGGATAAGCAGATCACTAAGAAAATCCCAGTAACTGCATTTCTTTTTCAGATTCATGTGATGAAAACAGATTTTTAAACCTCAAAAAGCTGTTTCCCATCTGCAGATTGGTGCCCCCAGTCCGTAATCAGATTTTCTCTGGAAAATCACCTCTGGAATTGTTGGTTTGGGGGTTTTTTTTTCCTTCCCCCACTGGTCAACAAGTATAATTAATTAGTAGAGAGGTGTCTGTCTGTCTGTCTGTCTGTGTGTATGAATAATGGAATGAGACACAGCTGGTAAAACTAGCAAAGTCTAAATGTAATGTCTTGACCACTTGTCACGATTACAAAATCCTACGGCATTTTTCCCTCACGTATTAGTCTTGCAGTGGGGATAATTACATTCTGTCTACTTAAATCCCGAGTTTAAATAGCTACTATGGTCACATATAGAAAGATATTTGTGGGCCTAGCTCCTACTTAAGGGACTTAACTGCCATTGAAATCAGGGATGAACATACCTTTTGAACATGGCTTATAGATGACACGATTAAAGGAAAGAATTTCTATGAGGAGTCTATGCAGGCTGTAGTTAAGTCAGGTAAATTTGCTACTTAGCTAGAAAAATAGACATTTGCTACAATAACCAGCTAGCCCAGTGGGTAAATACACCATAAAGTCTATTATTGCTCTTTTTAAGTCAGAGACCAACAGTGTCATGGCAAACACACTCTGCAAACAAGGTCTTGACAGTGAAATAATAGAATTGTAGACTTGTCAGGGATGGAAGAGACCTTCAAGATCACCCAGTTCCAACCCCCCTGCCATGGGCAGGGACACCTCCCTCTAGAGCAGGAGCCCCATCCAGCTTGGCCTTAAAAATTTCCAGGATGTACTTTAGCTTCCAAAAATTAGAAACATATCTTTTTAAAAATCTAACTGAGATGGTTCAAAGAAGTAGTTAAGTTCCGTTAGCCCCGCAGAATGGAGAAACAAATCATCATAATTATTATTATTCTCTAATTCATCTCAGCATATGGCAAAGTACTGCAAAATTTTGTATGAGTGGGTGCAACTCCAAGATCTCTGAAATCCATTTTTATTGTGCGTAAACATTTTTGTACGCAGTTATTAGTTTGACAAATGATGTCTTTCTAGAATCCATAATAGAACGTGTGGCCAAATATGTAACTGAAGTGTTCCAGGCAATATGGAGAAACAGTTGTGCTCGTGTAGAAATTAGGCTTTCCAACAGAGATCTCCAAAGCCCCATTTGTACTTGAAAGACACGTCTCTTGTTTCCCTTTATTTTTTGCTAGACAACACATCTCTCATCTGTATTCTGCAAAAGACACCTTTCAACTGTGGGAGGAAAAACAATGTTTTAGCATTCTGTGGGGATGGCAGATAAGGAGGGGGAGAAGGGGAGGGGGGAAAGAGGGATTATTTCCCCAGTTACCTGGAAGATTAGAAGCGCCCTTCTAATTCACGGGCTTTTTCATATGGATAAAGACGGAAGTTTTTTCAGGAATGCGTGAGAAACATTTTACACATGCAGAAACTGGATCAGAGAAAAGTCATCTCTGTGTTTACGTTCTGGCAGCAAATTTGGAGCCGCTCTTTCTGATCTACAGATGTGCCTTTTACCTGGAATACAGCACAGTGTAGAGGAGTAGGTAACTTACAACCCCAGTGAGGCAACACTAATTGTGCTGTTGGCTACTGCCTGTTCCTACAGTGATGGGCAGGGCTGAGACGTTCACAGATCTGGGCTTCACCAAAGAATTATTATTATGTTCTTCCAGAATATAGCCAACCTGGAGAAGAGAAGGCTTCGGGGAGATCTTACTGTGGACTTTCAAGACTTAAAGGGGACTGTCAGAAAGATGGGGACAAAGTTTTTATCAGAGCCTGTTGTGACAGGACAAAGGGTGATGGTTTTAAACTAAAAGGGGATGTTTAGACTGGAGAGAAGGAAGACATTCTTTACACTGAGGGTGGTGAGAGCCTGGCCCAGGTTGCCCAGAGAGGTGGTGGCTGCCCCATCCCTGGAACCTTTCCAGATGAGGTTGGCCAGGGCTCTGAGCAACCTGCTCCAGTTGCAGATGTCCCTGGGGGATCAGACTAGGTGACCTTGACAGTAGTTTTCCTAAGAAGCTGTTCATCACACAGGTAACATTACCACAGCCTTCCTCCAGCTACAGCAGTTCAGAAATTGGCTGCTCTTTGCTGACTCTTCACCAAAAGAGGTACATCGAGAATCATCAGGGGGGTAGTTTAACGTTGAGATGGCACAGGATGGGTTCATTAGCATGACAGGAGGGAAAACGGATGAGTCAGGTTTCCTCTTGGATGTGAACCCAACGCTGTCCCTTCAAGGGTACAAAAAGCTGATGGCCCTACATTTACAGTAACCTACATCAAGAAATTAAACTTTTGTCACAAGGAAGTTCAAGAGACCTTGCTTTCAAAACAGTTTTGATCGAAGCCTGTTACTTATGGTAAAATATAGAGATTAAGGCAAGTGTGAAAATCAAACGCAGGGCTACACTCAAGCACAAACCCTGATGTTATTCAACATTCCAGCCACTAATTAGCAGACGGATGGTATCTGAGTAATAGCTGCCTGGTACATATATGACCACACATCTGTTTCCCACCTCTCTGCATCACTCTGCATGTTCACAGCCTACACACTTTTCTCTCGGAAAGCCCTAATTAATGGAGAGCTTGTGTTGCAATAAGCAAAGAAAGCGTTATCACCTCTTGCAAGAAGAGAAGACCTACAAATGTCACCCACTACTGCTGAGCACTTACGTATGGAGTTCAGTACATTATGTTTAAGGAGGAGACGTTTCTGAAGGTCTGGTTTATTAATTACACGAGCCCAATGGGCAGAAGGGCTGTAGGAAGCTTCAAAGAATCAAATACCAATCTATATTGCGACACATTTAATACTAAACCTTGCTTGCTTAAACCAGCTTCCTCTGCAACTCCTGGTGCATGTTTCCCACCATCGGTCAGTGCGCTCTCCTGTGCCAGGGTTGTGCTCAACACCCCTCCCAGGGCTCGAGCTGGGCATGCAATGGGTAATCCAGCACACGCTGGCAGAGAGAGCACAGCTTTCACTTCTTGAGCAACCTGATGTGTCAGCCTCGCTAGTTAACCACCTTCTACGAAAATTAGACACAGAAGACAGGCCAGATTTCTGCTTTATGAGATATGACAAGAGGCTGTTACGTGCAGTATCAGTAATTACTTAAGTCAGGGAAACTGCACGTAAGTACTCTGACCACAGCTGCACGCAAGCTCCTTGGTATAGACTTAAGTTACACACCACACATGGGAACCTACACGCTGTCCTCTTGCACGAGGATGTTCAGGTCCCAAAGACTAAGGACACGTCCTCTCAAGCTCTCAACCTGCTCTTACAGTTAAAAATAAGTTTAGTGCCTGAAACCTCAGCCTTACACATTTCCTAACTACTGCTCTCTGGATAGATTACACATGAGTGGACTCAGTGTTCAGAGACTTCCTTTTTAAAAGACTGCTGAATTATTGCCTCAGTGAAACTGCACGGTAAGGAGGTACACAGCCTCACNCCAAGCTAGAGAGCCCCAGCTCCCTCAGCCTGTCCTCAGCAGGCAGAGGTTCCACTCCATCATCTCTGTGGCTCTGCACTGGACTCTTTCAAGCAGTTCCCTAACACAGGACATATGAAAAAAAGTCTTTTTTATCAGCTTTGAATTGTACTGAGCCATCTCCTGATCTTACAACACAGCCTAAGCTCCTGGCCCACCTTCTGTTCAACACCCATAGTTCTGTGTACCTTTTTATTTCCCCACTCTTTACCTAGACTCAAAAACAAACAATTCCAAACTTTCTGGTCTCTATCCATATCAAAATCTGTTCACAACTTCTTTCTGCTCTTTTCCTACGTTTTCTACATCTGCAGCATGTTTCTGTGCTGCAGCAACTCTTGAACACAGCCTTCCAGACAAAGGTGAAATGTTGATTTATGTAACAGCATCACAACTTTTCACATCCTATTTTTATTGATTCTAAATATTTTATCTGACCGCAACTATATTCTCTAAAGAGGTCTTCATTCAGCCCTTCACAGTGGTGCTTTGGTCCTTTTCTTTAAATTACACAATTAATTAGGCTCCAGTAAACTGTACTAATAGCACATACTCTGCCCTCCAGTGTGAATTACTTTGCATTAATCAAGATTGAATTTCATCCACCATTCTCTTGACTGCTGACCTCATTTGATTAAATCCTTCTGATACCCCTCTTCAGACTTCACTAACACACAATCAACTATCATTACATTGCATTGCATTCACCCTTTTTGAAGATATTCCAGTTGTGGAATTACAATTGACTGATGAAACTCAGTCATATTCTTCTGTCTCTAGTCCCATTTTAATGCAAATTGACTTTTTATATACCAACTTAGAAACTGTTTAGCATATCCATTTCCTTGCTCTTAGATGCTGACATACAAGTGAAAAATTGAAGATAAATATATTAATATTGAGCAGTACGTGCTATTGTTAATATAGAACTTAAAGCACATGCTTTCTAAATTTTGGGGGTTTTAATTCCATCAGCTTATCATTATTGCACTTTTTCCAGTATAATACCCATTTTTCTGAGGTTATTACAGCTTTACATCTCTTTGCAAGTTTTCCAACCATAGAAAAATTTCATCTTCTTTTATTACCTCTACATCATTATCATCATCTTATAAATAAACTAAAGAAGAAAACCCATAATGATTTCATCAGGACTGCACAGGAAGTCTGTGGCAGAGATGACAAGCAAACTTAGAATTTCTGGTGAGACCTATTCCCTGATCAGCAAGTCTTACATTCTTCATATCATCCGAGTCCTTCCCATAGGTTTTCTAACATCAGTGTCATCTTTTCCCCATACATTATCTAACAGGCTTGTAGGAGGAGACATGGTTTGAAACCTGTGCTATCTAGCCCAGCAGATGCATGTGCTGGAGGAGCACTGCCAGCCCCAAACACTCAGGGCCAGTTGACTGATTGTCTACGTTGCAATGGCCTATCAAAAGTGACAGGTACACACAGCGAGAGCTGCAGCTTGTTACCAACGAAAGCCACATGCACCTTCCCTCCTGGTAATTAAAACAAACAAGCCAGTATCATTGTCAGGGAGAGAAAAAAGAGCAGGTTTGCAACGTAATGATTCCTGACGATGTCTAGCAAATCATCGACTGGTACCAACGGCAATTCCTTCAGGAATGTCTGAATCTGCTGGAAAGAAGGCAAGGTCCCATCCTACTGAAACAGCTGCAAAGTGCTGACCATGGAAGAAGAGACTGAATGTGTGAAATACCATGAGATGGGTGGCCAGGCTGAGGTACTGGGGTGGAATACAGGCCACCGTGACTCTTCCCTGGAAACTATTCAATCTCCTCTGGAAAAAACAGGGAGATGACCCTTACATCAGACTGTGGCTCGGATGCTTCTCAAAGCACATCGTTTATTCTAGCCAGATGAGCTGGGTTTTGAAACCAACACCAATCAAACTACCTTGAACCAGGGGAGGTCCAGGCTGAATATTAGGAAGAATTTCTTTACTGAAAGGGTTGTCAGGCATTGGAACAGCCTGCCCAGGGAGGTGGTGGAGCCACCATCTCTGCAGGAGTTTAAGAGCCAGGTAAATGTTGTGCCTAGGGACATGGTTCAGTGGTTTTGACAGGGCTGGGAATAAGGTTGGACTTGATGATCTTGAAGGTCTCTTTCAGATTGAATTATTCTATGATGCCTGGAATTTAGTAGGAGATGTAAAGCATCAACTATCCAAGAACTGAGATCCCCACCACCACACACAGGGGTGCACCCCCTCTCACAGAATCCCCAGTTAGAGTAATGACAACCCAAGCCCAACCCGCTTTAGTCCTTCCAATTTGTTTATATACATGCTCACATTCGTTACCTCAGACCACAAAACAAAAGAACATTCTAACTCTTGGTGGAATATCAAAGAAAGGAAGATTGTTTTGGAGGACCGTGCTGCCAAGAACACAGTAACATCACCCTCAGCATTTGTTATTGTGTTCAGCCCAAGCGCCGGATGAACATCTGCACTGCAAAAACCCAGCCATTAGCTCCTTCAGCTTGTTAGCATATTTTAATCCTGTGATCACAGCTTTCTATTTCTACCAAGGTGCTACTAGGTGCCAGACTCGGTATTCACATCATGCGTCATTATTATCTCTACACCCCCCAGGTCCTTCATCTGTCTTATGAAGCTATTACACAACAGTGCTGAAACAGAAGGGAGTCACAGAATGGTGGGGGTTGGAAGGGACCTCTGGAGATCATCGAGTCCAATTCCCCTGCCAGAGCAGGGTCACCCAGGGCAGGCAACACAGGAACAGATCCAGGTGGGTCTTGAAAGTCTCCAGAGCAGAAGACTCCAACACCTCCCTGGGCAGCCTGTTCCAGGCTCTGTCACCCTCACAGTGAAGCAGTTTCTCCTCATGTTGAGGCAGAACTTCTGTGTTTCAGCTTGTGACCATTGAGTCTCCTCCTGTCACAGGGCACAGCAGAGGAAGGAGGGGAAGTTACCCATATAGGAACACTGCTGTGAAGGTGAGTAGAGCTGTGATCTTACCATCTATGGCTGGCCTAACACTGGGTTACATACCTCCCTCTCAAGCCACTTAAGACTGTATTGATAAGTCATCTAATACACACAAAGCACAATTCGTTTAACAACTGGCTCTCCAAATCTTTCTTCCTTTAGCTACTCAATGTAAACAGTTGGTCAACTGTCTCATTTATGGTCTAAATGTGAAAAAAACCCAAAAACATTTCAGCCTTGATTTTAACCCTAAACCTGTAATTTTAAAAGTGGATATTTTTAAGAAAAGATAGAAATCCCAATTGATGCTTTCCTAGCAGCTCAAGTAGTGACCTTTCTACACTAATGATTTATTTCTGAATGCCTACCAGTCTGGAATCAGGCCTTATCTTTGCACACAACACACACATCGATATAACAAAACATATAAAATCGTAGCTTGGTTTGGGTTGGAAGGACCTTAAAGGTTGTCCAGTTCCACCCCACTGCCACAGGAAGGGACACCTCCCACGAGACCACGTTGCTCAGAGCCTTATCCAACCTGGTCTCAAACACATCCAGTGA
>VWZY01006538.1:194221-223992 GCA_013399075.1 Chloroceryle aenea | reverse complement strand
GTCTCATCAGAGTGAAGCAGAGTGGCAAAATCACCTCCCCTGACCTGCTGGCCATGCTGCTTTTGATGCAAGATCCAGCTGGGGCTTTCTGTACTGCACTTGCACTTGTTGGCTCATGTTGAGTTTTTTGTCAATCAGCTCCCCTTATTCTTTCTCCTCAGGACTGCTCTCAATCCACACCCCACCCAGCCTCTCTTTGTGCTTGGGATTGCCCTGACCCAGGTGCAGGACCCTGCACTTGGCCTCCTTGAACTTCCTGAAGTTGCATGGGCCCAATTCCCAAGCCTGTGCAGGTCACTTTTGATCACACCCCTTCCCTCCAGTGTGTCAACCACACCACCCAGCTCGTTGTTATCCGCACAGTGTCCGAGCGTGCCCTCGATTCCACTGTCGTGTCACCAGCAAAGATGTTAAAATGAGTCCAAGCCTGCTCTAGTAGGCCTACACATAATCCTGCTGTGTGCTACACAGGCACAGGTGACAACTGCGCTCTCCACAAGCAGTCAGCTTTGTGTGTACGTTTGCTTCTTTCAACATCCAAGCCAAACTTAGTCCTACTTTCATCTGGTTCACTCTCAAGTACAAAGCAGTCGCCCAGTCCACAAATCCTGACCAAAGAAACCCTCAACACCACTCAGAAAGGACAGTAAGCTTAGAGAAATTAAAAGTATTTGTTCTTCACAATGTAAGTGAAAAGATCCAAGCAAATAGTACTTCAGGTTCACACGAATTCAGCACTTTCAAGCTGGTGTCCTGCACTCAAAATGCCTTCACATGAAAAATATGTGCTGAATAGAGAAGAAACCATCGTGCCCACACATCTACTGGTTAGCAAAGGGTTGATGGATCTTCTCTCATTCTTACACTTAAAAAATGAGACATTTTCTCTTTACCTCAGCTCCTGCCTTTTCTAAACATTGAATTCTCCCAGGAGGACAAAAATCCTGTGCTCCTCACGTAGAGCAGTGCTGCATTCCCCTAAGGAACGAGGTTTACTGGGAAAAGCACAACTGTTTATCTGAGTTGCTTATACTCTTTCAGTTTGCATCTGCAACTGGCCTGTGCCAGATTCAGTACTGGGCTAGTTGGGCCTTTGATCTGACCCAGGACAGCTGCTCCTGTGAACTCATTTCACCAGCTAACATGTTTCCAGTAAAGCCCCCTGTCTTAAGCCAAACTGGACTTTGTTATTGAATTGTTACATTACATTCTACTAGGGTGGGTTCATTCCAAATGAACCCAAGCCCATGAATGGTCATGGGAGACCCCTTCTGGTGCTTCATTCTTCTGTTTCATTTCTTGGGAACAAAAAGTGACAAATGATGAGGTTTTCAGAATGAAGGAGAAGGGCAACAGCAACAATTCTTAATTCCCACACTCTCCTGTATTCAGGGAAAGGTCTTTAAGCATATGACTCAGTGAGGGAAGGACTGAGGCATTTAATAACACTACCATTTCATGGAAACATTAAACCAGCCAAGGATAAACCACCACTGAATGGAGCCACAGCTGAGCTGAGAACAGAATCAAAGACATAACACTGGGAAAAAAAAAAACCAAAACAAAACAAAAGAGAAGTTTCTCAGAGTTCAGCAGAACCAGACAAGTCTCCAGTGCAATTCCTATGTGGCTGCACAAGCATTTGCACATGGAGAAATGAGGGAACCACTACAAGGAGCAACACTGGCTTACACCAGTGTCAAACACCTGCAAAACCGTGGAGAAAAGAGGGATTCTCAGACTTTCCAGTCTAAGCAAAATAGCTGCACACTAATGGCCAAAGCAACGTGCTTTGCTTCAACACTTCATGTTATCAGAAAACATCATCTGACACACAACGCGGACCACAGAGAGAACTGAAAAGCAGGGATTTCTTACAGCAAAAACATGACAGGACAGGACGAGAGGTTTAGGTTGGACATTTAGATAAACTTCTTCAAACGGGCTGTCCAGGGCTGTCCCAGGCTGCCCAGGGCAGTGGGGGAGTCCCCATGATCCCTGGAGGGGTTTCCAAGCCAAGGAGCTGTGGTGCTGAGGGACATGGGTCAGTGGTGACCTGGCAGTGCTGAGTTACTGGTTGGACTCAATGATCCTTTAAAGGCCTTTTCCAACCTAAGCAATCTGACATTTCTCTGATGCTGTATGTTAAGCTACATAGAAACTTCAGACAGAAAATTTCCAGCATGTGTTTATTTCTACCAGAACAAACAAGCAAACTCCCAATTCATCTTTATCTCAGCTGTTACTTTAAAATAGAAGAAGATGAGCCTACTTAAGAAAAAGGTGGTTCATTTCATCAGGGAGATGAAGAGTTTCTGGAGATGAAAGGGTCAGATACGTATTTGCAGAACACAAAGCAATCCAACATCACAGTCTGCAGCATTCCTAGAGAAGGAAGCTCATCTTGTTTGACTCCATCTCCCTTTTTTGTGAAGCTTTTTATTATTGTATTTTATTAAAAAAAAAAACAAACCTGCCTCAAAGCATCTTCTTGGAAACACTTTAAACCATATGAAAATATAAGTCATCTTCATGCTACCTCAGCACCTGAACAGCTTCCACTGCTGTTCCAAAGAAATAATTTGTGACCATTCCTCTGAGCTTGTATCAGCCAAGTGCAAACACAGCACAACTGCAGTGCTCCTAGTGAGCATTCGCCTGCCATAGCCAATGTGAACTGAATGAATGACAGGCAGAGGAGTGGCTTTAAAATTCACACAAGGAGGGGTTCGGAACTGCATCTAAAACTGACAGAGAGCCAGGCAGCTCCCAGTGCCCAGTACAGTGTGACCCCTGCAAATGGGAACAGAGAGAGGAAGGGCAGCAGTGACAACACTTAACTGATGAGGACTGAAAATAAAAGCTACAAAAGTTGCTCAGCTCCCCTGTGTATGATTCCTGATGTTGTGTTTGAGGACCTACTAGTTGTGCATGAAACAAATGTCTGAAAATTATCGTCTCAATAGTTCATTCTCTTCCTCTCTCCAGGGGGAGAATTGTGCCTGTGGTATGACAAAAGGCTGTGGGTTTTGTACTTTAGTTTTAAGCCTGCATTGATGAAAGATTTTGCTGCTGTGCATTTTCTGGTGGAGAAATTGGTCTGAAAAAGGGTGCCCTTGGTGTCCGTGGGAGGCCATTTCCCTGCCTCTCAGTGGTGCACAAGGAGCTCACATCTCCTGCAGAGCCAAGCATACACCTAAGATGGAAAGTCAGATCATGCCTGGCACTACTGCTCTGAGGCCTCCAGCCTGAAGCTTGGGCATTCTCTCAGATACGTAAATATCTGTCCTTGAATTAATCTGTCCTGGACACTTCAACAACTGAAAATTCTCTTCTGCATCTGTAAGAATGCAAAAGAAAAAGGAAACAGAAGAAAGCAAAAGCAAAAGCATTACGAGGCATAATCGTACTAAACTGCAATGTTTGGTACTGGATGAAGTTCCCTAAGAGCTAAAGGAACTGAAGGGGGGTGAATGAAATGTGTATGAAGAAAAAACCAAACAGGTCTAACTAATGGCAGTTCTAGATCTTGATTAACAGCAATTCACCTGACTGACAGACTTTGCAAATGAATAATACAGCATCTCAGGGCCACTGAAATTCCCCCATTTTCATCTGCAGGGCACCACGATGATTTTGTTTCTTTTCCCATTAACTGGAAAAATATGATCTATGTTCAGCTGGAAACTTTGGAAAAAGGAAATTCCTTACAGAAGCTGAGTTCAGCCCTGTTTGTAAGCAGATGCAAATACCTGACATTGTACCAGTGTATTTCATGGTTGTTACTGGCCACATCCGTGCGTGTCTGGCTTGTCTGAGTTGCTAATACTGTAAGGCTCTGGATGAAGAATGGGTAAACTCGAGCATTACAGAATTCCATGCAGTTTTATTACAGAATCCATAGGACCAGCATTCTTCTTTATTTATTCGGCACCAGGAAATACAGGATTTTTAAAAGTACATATAAAAAGCTAAAGGAAAACACCAGGTTTTGCTTTTGTTTTTAAATTTTCAAGCTGATATTAATTGCCAACGTTCCACAACAGGCTTCCAAAAATATGCAAAGACAAAATGATTTCAAAACAAAGCACAGGACCTGCTTATAGCACATTAAGAAACAAGGCTGCGCTACAAGCTGAAAACCAACTGGATTTTGTAAATAAAAATAGCTATGTAGTAAAAGAGCTCAAATCCAGGAGGCTATGGCTTGTTCTGCAATACAAACCCCAAAGAACCTCTTGCTTTTTAAATAAGTTAGCATATCAAATTAGTATCAAAGCATTAGTATCAGATTTTTTTGTTATCACCCCACCGGTCAAAAAATATTTATCGCTCCGTCTACATCAGGAGTTTTTATTTCTTTATCACCAATTGTGCTTTGTGACAGAGGAAGGACAAGTAACAGCATGAGAGATCACTAAATAGCACAAGATCTGCCCTAGGCTACGGGTCTCACCTGGATAACACAGCTTCTCCTTCCCAAACCGTGGGCAGCCTCATGTAACCTCATCCTAACAGCCGGGGACGGTCGGAGCCCCAGGGAGGGATAAGAGATGAATCCTTCTGAACAAGTGGGCCAAATAATGAAAAAGCAAGCAAGGAAATAAGCGGTTTTGAGCATCTCCTGTGACTAAACCCATCGATAACTACAGGTGACCGTGCAGTTTTATGCATGTGCTTTCTGGCCAGATGATGGCTCTCCCCATCCACCCCCTCCCGAGATCTATACTCCAGCTAAATCACCCGGCAGTCCCTGGGCAGATGCAGCTGAAATCAATAGCGTGGTAACATCATCGCTCTCCTTTCCCCCCCTCCAGCCCCGTAATAGCCAAGTTTGGGCTGAGATGGGTATTGAGCGGCTCGGGGCAGGCTCAGCCCGCATCGCTATCTGATTAGAGGGGAGCACGTCCTGACTTTCCCCAGTCACTTAAGCCGGCGTCTCATTGCTTGTCCTTAGAGACCACAGCTCCACTCAGGCAGAGAGCGTCTAGACAGTATTCATGATCCATCTGTCTGGCACAGCCAGGCTGATGACAAACTCTATTAGACCCGAAACAATTTTTTTCTTTTTTTTTTTNGAAAAATTTTTTTTTTTTTTTTTTTTTCCCTTTTTTTTTTTTTTCCGCTCTTCCCTCCTCCCATCTCCCTTTCCCTCCGAGAAGCAGTAATCTGACACTGAAAATTACTATCATTGTTGCAATGCTCAAAATAGCAGTGCCAGACTTTCATTAACATCAACGCTAGACTGCTAAATATTTAAAGAAATGGATAAATTTCACCTGAAGTGGGACAGCCCGGCACACATGAAAGCAGAAAGCACAATCAAAATGTAAATGGAAGCGGTTGTTTTTATCTGCGCAAATGCGGTGTCACAGTCAGAGGGGGATGCCAAAGGTCTCTTTAAACAAAATATTTTCCTTTGATTGAGCTTTTTGTTTTTAAAACAGAATCATTCTCCAACCCCCTGCAGATCCCTACAAGGCTCAGAGCTGACAGAAGTAGGTGGGGGTGGTGAAAGGGAGAGCTATAGATTTGATTTGTTTGGGTTTTTCTTTTTTTACCTTGCAGGGGAAAATGAACTCCTACAGCAAACTCTTCTATGCCAAAACAGCCATGACACATCACCTCCGTCAACGCTGACAACTTGAAATTTGATGTAGACATAATTTTTCAAATGACAAGAAGGATTTGTTCTCCCTTATTTTCTTCTTCTTCCAATTCTCATGCCTGTCAATATCTGTGTTTCCTGTGCCCGCGAACGCACACAGATCACAGCAGAGATAAACTACCTGTGCTGTTTTCCACCAAACAATTAAAGCACTCACATCTCCACCGCCGCAACCCGCGTCAATTAGACACGACTGGGATCCTGCAGCCTGCAAACAGCCAGCAGACCACGCTCCCCATTTCCAAATCTAATTTACTTTTAGCAGGATGGACAAGGCAGGCTGATCATTTGTTGCGAAACAAAGGGAAATGCTCGAACAAATGAACTGTGTCCTGCTAGAAGCAGCCACATTGTTTCAATTCCTCCGAGTCCAAATTTTGCAGGTCACGTGGAGCTGCAAGCTGCCGCCAAGGCCAAGGCTGCGGTGTTGGAAATTCTACTCTCCTACCGTGGCTCTGCGGAGCGGAACACGCCGCTGACCTCCAAGCAGTAGTAAAACAACAGCCATCTCCATTCCCTTGATCAGAAAGTCTTGATAGCTGGTGACAATAGAAGCAGTAAGTAGACCTAGCAAAAGTTGACATGGGCTACTTTGCTCAAAGCTACCTGGGAGGAAACGCGTAGTAACACTGGAGCATCCCCGCTGAGGAGGAGAGAGAACTTCACCACGCATCACCAGACCTGTCTTAAAAATCCCAGAGTCAGCCAAGCAAGCTGCTGCCTTAACCTGTCCAGCTGCAACACCTTAGCAGGTACTGTGACCAACGTGCTGGACTGCAAGACTGGGGTTGTCTAAAGGGAGACTCTGCAACACCCTGGAGCTGGTGCAGATTTTCACCTGAAATTTCTTTGTGCTGTATGAACAAAAGCAGCAGAGGAAAAATAATAAAACCAAACCAAAGGGCCTCAGAAATCACCATTTTATTTAACTTTGCATACTTGAGATGTCACTGAATCGAGTGGCAGCTTTTAAAAGACTGCATTAACAGCCTTCACACTGGATCCAGATTGGAACAGCAAGGAGAGAAGAACACCAGGTCTGAGAGAATTAAACTCCTCTAAACCAAGGAGACGGCGTCTGCTATAACCACGAGATCCAGGGAGCAGGTCACACACAAAAAATATCTTTCTATACCACTGCTCATCCAACTTGACTAAACTAAACAATAAGCTCCAACGAGACATTCTGGATTTGGCTGCTGGCAAGAGCACAAATGAGAAATGCTTCAGCAGGCGGGAGATACGGGCTACTGCTAAGAGGGCACACACCGCCTAAATAAACCACAGCAGAACCTCCCTGTGACAATGGCTTGATTTAGACTGCATCTGGGGCAGTCTGCATGTTACTGCAAAATGAGGTGAATACTGTTGGGAGGATAGAAGATTTGAAGAGAGCATGAGAAAGGGATTCTTTGAAGAAAGAGCAGCGGGGAAGGTGCACCAGCAAAGTGCCACCAGGCTCTGGGTAAAGAGAGGGGCAGTCCCCAAGGGGCCACCCTGCTCAGCAGTAGACACCCTCCCCCCACCACCTGACTCCCTTCAACAGTTTCCTCCCCATTCAAAAACTGCACAAGCAAGAAGATGGGAGAACAGAGATGACATGTAACACTGACCAGAAAGAAATTCCTCCTTTAGAATTCCTCAAATCTTTTTTTTTAAACAGACATTTTCCTCATTACTGTCTGCTCACTAATTAGAGCCCAATGAATGTATGGACTTCTGTGTTGGAAGGCAGCCTTGTCAGCTGGGACTTTTCAAGCTCATATACTCTGGTGTGCTCTCGGAGGGATCCCCATTAAAATCATTCAGCAAAAGCATGCACAAGCTTCTTAATTCAACATGTCATCCCTCTAAGGCCTGGGGATGTCACTTCAACAAGTATTCCAGAAACATTTTTTTTTCAGGCTGGAAGAAGCCAGCACAACCAACTGCCATGTCTGGGATAATGCTCTTTCCTCTTACCAATTGGCATCAATTTCTACCACGTAGCAGCCTGTTTAATACCCAGAACGTGATAAATATCACTAATCCTCAATTCTTTTAAATACTGGCTATGGTTATATTATTTTTCCATCTGGCTTCGACCTTGTTTCAGTTTGTTTCACCATGAGGAGCCTATTTCAGTGGGGTTTGGGATTTTATTTAAAACAGAAGTCCCTTTCTTTACCAGCACTTGGCACACAGTCCCTGTTGTGATGAAAAAGCACAATCACTACTGATATCCTCAAACACAACAAATACTGAACCCCTCTCTCTGCCACAAGGTAAGCAAAAAAGTCAACCCTTCCGAATGCTCCTGACACTAAACCAAGTATCTCCTCTACAAGCTCCTCATCTGCTATGTTGTTACAAACCCAGCAAATACCCTCTTGAAGGACTTAGTAAGACCGTTCACCTGTTTTTAACTCTTCACTCTGCACTGGGGAGGTCTGAAGTAGCAGACCTACTGGCCACCAAATTTTAGAAGGAAGGTCTACAGTGTCCCAGCATCACAGAATGGTAGGGGTTGGAAGGGACCTCTGGACACCATCTGGTGCCACCCCCCTGCTCCACCCAGCAGGGGGCCCAGCAGCGCAGGGTCCAGGAGGGTTGGGAATCTCTCCAGAGAAGGAGACTCCACAGCCTCTCTGGGCAGCCTGGCACAGGCTCCCACACCCTCACACTAAAGAAATGTTTCCTTATCAGACCTCAGGCTGAAGGAGGCTCTGGGAGTTTGACCTAAGAGCTGCAGCTGGGACCTCGCAGGGTGCCACCATCACACTGCAGCCACGCAGGGTCACCACCTGTGATGCCCCAAATGCTGCCTGTCACAAAGCCTTCCCTCCATCTGCCACCACAGTGGTTTTCATGGCTCCTATTTGGTCAAACAGTTGTCCTAGTTTGGATTAAGAGATCTGTGCAGTATCCCAGTCAAAAAAATTCCTCTATTTGAACTTTAAAGATATGCTTGCAAGTTCTGCGTGCACCAATAACATGGGATAACTTTTTTACAACTCAAAAGCCAAGGTTAGCCTGAGTTCATGGCCAAGTATGTGACATTTGGGTCTGGAGCCATCACCAAAGCTATGGCTAAGCATGGGGCTTTGGAAAGAGTACTACTCCAAAAATCAAATCAAACCAAAAATAGGAAGAATACACCAAAGCATACGTAGGCCAGTATTATTTCAAGACCTCTGAAAGCACTGCAGAGATACCAAAATACTGTGAAGTTCAAGACTTAAAATCATTTGCAGTACAACATTTGGACACGTGCTCAACTGGAAGGCAGAAGAGGAAAGGTGTGTATCCAACACCTGACTTCATCTACTGTTACACATCTACTCCAGTGACTCTGTCCTGCTTAATGGCAAAAGCATTTGTTACAAAAATGACAGATACATGCTGCTTGGAATTCCTGCTGTTAATAACAACAGCACTCACACAGCTACTCCTAAGCCACAGTCACAACCAGAGGTGAAACAGCGTGCTGAGGGATGCCAGTACTGGCAGAACCAAACCCTTTGGAAAGCAGTAAGGAAAGCACCAGCACTTCTATCATACTTGTAGACCAGCAGCACTATTGCAAAACTCCCCCCGCCCTCGGGAAAGCTGAAATGTGGTTTGAAAATGTATTCTTGCAGAACATACAATACCAAAATTACAGTCTGATTTCAGCATACATCACTAAGCACTAAGAGAATGATTCTGGTGATAGTCTGGCACTCTGAATATGCAGTTAAAGAACAGCAGCTAAAGGTATTTTAAATTCCCACGTACAAAAGCCCAGTGACCTACCAAATGATGCTGAACTCAGCACTAATCAAATATATTTGATTAATAGGAATGATGATTGGAAAGATTGCAACTTTCTTCACAGTCTTAACAGCATATAAACACTGTCACCGTTACGAAGAAAAAAATATTTTTAGAACTGTGGAAAACAAATTATTGAATCATTTATATATTACAATTTCTTTCTCAGAAGCCACATATGATCCATAACCTCAGTACATGCAGCAACAAACTCCCATTGCATAGCTATGACTTTCCAGGCTTAGAAACCCAGAGGAAGCCTGTTACAAATCACTGCTGGTTCAGAGAAACCCAGTATTTACTTCCTCTGCCTGCCCCCTTCAGATATCATCCTGCAGACCAAGTTTCTGAACAGACTGGTGCACCTGAGGTGCACAGACATATTCGACACACAGACGCACAGGGATGTGCACAAAGAGCCAGTACTTACAGCTGAAGATGCCTGGAGGTGGATGCTCTGTTACAAGCAGGCAGTTCTCTTCATCACTGTTATCCCCACAGTCGTTCTGTTGGTTACAAATCAATGAACCAAGATACAAGCATTTACCACTGGCGCAGGTGAATTTGCACTCTGAAAGGCAAAAAAGAAACCAAAAATGTGTGAGGGAATTGGGGCGTAGTTTTTTCATTGCTATACTGACTGACAGCAATCCTTTTCAAATAGATGTTGTCACAGTGGATGGGTCTCTGGCACTTTAACCCCAAAATAAGTGATATACTATTTATCATAGAATCACAGAATGCTTTGGGTTGAAAGGGACTTTTAAAGGTCATCTGGTCCAACCCCCCTGCATTGATCAGGGACATCTGCAACCAGAGCAGGGTGCTCAGAGACCCATCCAACCTGACCTGGAAGGTTTCCAGGGATGGGGCCTCCCCCACTTCACTGGGCAACCTGTTCCAGTGTTCCACCACCTTCACAGTAAAGAACTTCTTCCTAATGTCCAGTCTAAATCTACCCTTCTCTAGGTGAAAACCAAATCTGTAAGCATTGCATGTACAAATATATAAGTGAGACATTCCAGATCACCACGAGTGAACTTGATTTGCCATTTGGGAAATTCAACTTGTTCTTAAAGAAGTATTTTTTTGTAGTTCATGTTGATTACAATTCCCTTTGAATGTAGACTGTACTCTCATACAGGTCTGTGTGGCTCCTTCTGTATTATGGACAAGATGGCACCATGAATAAAAATAATACTTGTCTGACATGAAAAAAAACCTCTGCACAATGTATAACAGCATCAGCTGTAAGGCAACAGTAGTTTGCAACCAGGAACAATCCTGTCCAGACACAGACAATTATTCCTTCACTACCTTCCCATAGCCAATTTGCCAGACTCCCAACTAATTACAATCAAGCACTGGGTGTCTGCACATTGAACTCCCACGTGCCAGTTTGCTTTACAAAGTCAGTAAACTTCACAAACCTCTCTTAAGTGTCTGAGCACTATAGTCATGCATATGCTGAGTGTTTAACATTTGATTTGTTACAAGGAAAGGAAGAGTTCCCCCCTAAATATGGTTCTGTCATGAGAACAGCTCCTATGAGATGAAGTACTTGTAGTAAAAATTTGCTATTTCAAGTTCCTTCTATACTTGTCTCAATCTCTGCAAAAGGCTGCTGGCTGGCTAACTGTGCAAGGTATCTCACCTGACTGATCTCAAGGGATTTTTTTAAAAAGGTAAGGTAAAAATCAGCCCATGAGACACGTGGACATGTTGGAGAGGGGCCAGAGGAGCCCCAGCAATGCTGGGAGGGACGGAACCCCTCTGCTGGGAGCCAGGCTGGGAGAGCTGGGGGGGTTCAGCCTGCAGAGGAGAAGGCTCCTGGGAAGCTTTCTTGTGGCCTTTCAGGACTTCGAGGGGCCTGTCAGAAAAATGGGGAGGGACTTTTTAGCAGGACTTGTTGTGACATGACAAGGGGTGATGGTTTTACATTAAAAAAGGGGAGATTCAGACCAGACAGAGGAAGAAATTTTTTTACCATGAGGATAGTGAGAAACTGGCCCAGGTTGCCCAGAGAAGTGGTAGAAGCCCCATCCCTGTCCCCATTGCAGGGGAGGTGGCCGGGGCTCTGAGCACCCTGCTCTGGTTGCAGATGTCCCTGCTCCCTGCAGGGGGGTTGGAATAGAATGGCTTTAATGGTCCCTTCCAACCCAAACCATTCCATGACTCTGCGAAACTCTTCACCTTGTCTCCCACTCAGAGTTTACACCAACAGGACAGCTATGCAGTCACCACTCCATCCTTGGCCTTTTCTTTCATTGGTAAGGCTTCATTATGTGCTAACCAGTAGAAGCTTTTTATGGGAATTGTAGTCCAGTGCCTTGTCATCTTGGATGTATTTTCTTTATTTTTCAGCCAGGGTTTCATTTTGACTGATTTGTCTTCTGTCTGAAGCTGTAATACCTCAGTATTTAAATAAGGCATTACATACTAAGGATATCTACTCTGGTTGATAATTAAAAATCCATTTCCCTTCTGTTAAACTGATCATTTAAACGTCACTTCCAAAAAACAAAGCTGTGTAGTAACTATTTGAGATCTAATTAAGAAATGTTCACAAATATATATATATGCCATTATAAAAAGCTTTCTCACTAGGCTTGTTCCAAAGTTAAATACCCTGCACATACAGAACAGAGGACATGGTCTATCTAGACAAATTACAATTTAATGATTACACTTCCAGCACGTTGACAAATTCCTGCGATTGTCATTCACAAGCAGAGGCAAAGTAGACAGAATTAGAGACACTCACAAGTAGGTTATTAAATTAGAGCCACTGCCTGAAGCCTAAGGCTGCAGTTTGGGTTGGCTGATTCTGCTTCAGAGATGATCTCTGGTCCTTCCCAGCAAAGAGACAGCATTTGCTCAACTCCAACAGTAACAACGAGAGATTTTCCTTTAAACTTAACAGTGCTTGGCCTTAACTCTGAACTGAGATGACAGGACCTCCAGTTCCAGAAAGCCCCTAAACCAGCTGCTGAGATGTGATGTTTATTCAAATACATCCGATGTGCAAGATGAGCACGGTGATAGCAAAAGAGAGGAAAAATAAATTGGGGAAGGGAACAAAATAATTTTTCTTAGCAAATTTACTTTGTAGGTAAAAGTGATACGCGGACTTCACCCTGAACACCTTTCATCAGGAGTATTAATAACACTTTGGTGCACACAGCAGCAGGAATCTGTTGCTCTAAAAATACATGCAACAACATGTGTAACATATAAAATGTTTAGGAATATAAAAATACCATAAAATGCTATGCAAGAGAAGCAAGCATTTCCTGTGGGAGAAAAAAATCTGTGTTTCTATTTCGGTTGGTCAAACTGCTCTTAAAAATCAGTGACTATTTGCCCAAATAAGGTCCTCAAGATTTAAGCTGCTTCAGCCCAACTTGTAGTACTTGAACTAGTCGAGCAAAAATACTGTACAAATAAAATATTTTTCCCTATTCCTTTGTCACCCTGACCTTCTCTGCTACAATAACAGCAGAGGCATTTAAGGGCTTTGGATTTCTGTTTTCAATATAGAGTATTAAAAAATTCCATAAACAAACAGAGTGAGCCTTTGAAACCAAAGGAACTAAGAAGGTCATTAACAGTTACTTTTGGAAAGGTGACTTAAAAGATCAGTCTCGATATTAACAATCTGATAATTACACCACTTCAGGACTCAGCTTTGCAACTTCACAAAGTAAGAAACTGGAACAAGAAAAGAAGAAAGCAGCCCTGGAAGATTAGAAAAGATGGCTTGAGAGGGTTCAAACTTTCCAGGTATCGTAATGAGGAATATAACACAGGGTGAAATTAGAGTGGTAAAGGACTTACTGCTTCTATTTGAAAGACAAATATCAAACACCACATTGCTTGAAGTTAGAATATTTGGCATGTTACTTTGGCCACGGTATTTAATTCGTTCCTGCACCTTTTTATTGAGTCCTACTGTAAAGCTTTCCAATGCTGCACCCATGGCTGATATGCAATCCTCAAGCAAGATGTCTACTCAAAAGCAATTAAACTTAAGAACTCTGGGGTTCTGTTTGCCACCAGATTATAGTATTCAGACAAAGGACCAAACGAAGCATTAAATTTTCAGTAGCTCTATTAAAGCCTTAAAAGTTCTTGGTTTTGACTAAAATTACCATAAGAGGACTAACCAGAGAAAAGAATTTGTGCTTTAAGCGTTGGTTTTCTTTGTCCTGGGTAACAGACCATATCAACATTCAGATTCAAAAACCAGACTCAATCAACTTTTCCTGTAAAATTTCATGGCTACTTCCTTCTTCCCTCGGATACGTGACCATTGCCAGTGTTGAGATGCATTAAAAAAAGCCATCAGACCACTGTTGATGTAGCCACATTGACTGGAAGGTTGCTCACAATATCACAGGAATTCTATATCAATTTTAACTGGAACTTGCTTTGTGATCTCCTGCAAAGGAAGCAGCCATCCTGTACTGGGCCTGGCTGGGATGGGGTTAACTTTCTTCATAACAGTCCCTATGAAGACGTTTTGGATTTGCGACCAAAACCATTTTGATAGCACACCAGGGTTTTGCCTGCACAGCGTTGAGCCCTCCTCTTTTTCCCACCTGGCTACTCCCAGGGAGTAGGCAGGAGGTGGGCAGGAGGCTGGGAGGGGCCATGGCCAGGACAGCTAACCAAAGGGATGCCCCATGCCATACACCATCACGCTCAGCAACAAAACCCAGGGCTTTGATTTCCCATTGCTCGGAGACTTGGCTGGGCATCGGTCCCACTGTGGGAGGTGGTGAGCGAGCGGCTGTGCGGGTGCTTAGCTGCTGGTCAGGATCAGCCCCCAACACCTGCATGTGCAAAAGTAACTTCTGAATCTAAAAAAATATATTATCTAATGGAGGACACGACAGTGAAAAACTCAGCCTGAATAACTGCGTTCTGTTGAAGTCTGAAGGAAATACTCAAAGGAAAAATGTATTGCAGGACTGGGACAAAATAACTGAACAGGTTATTCACTAAAATACAGCTAGTTCTGAACGTGGAACATACTTAGCAACAGGTATTAGCAGCCTGTAAATGAAAATTCAGCACCTTAAAGTAGTTTGCATAGTAAATCCATTCAAAGTTTCTACTTTTACTAAAACCAGAAGAGGACCCTTCCTCGTAAAGCCAAGTGGATCAAAGTCAGGTTGACAGAGATAGCAGAAAGCAAATATTAAAGTACTGTCAAACTGAAAGTTCGTAAATAAACCTGCAGCAGTCTGCACCAAAATACAAGGAGTGACCTCAAAACACTCAGACAGGGAAATCCAGACCAGTCCAGACTAGACCAATGAGTCTCATGACACACCAGAGAGCCTTTTTCAGTACAAAGTCTTGTACTTGGACTGTCTAGACAAGAAGGGGGGAAAAGCTGCCGTTCTGAAAACAAGCCAGCACGATCCTTCTTTCATGAATAATGTTTCAAAGCCAGGCAGTTCTCCTTTTCATTTTCAAGTGGCAATTAGTAAAACAGCAGCAGGTTGGTCAGCAAGGTTCTGACTAGAGCTAAACCTGAAATAAGATGACAGCTACTGGAGGCTGAAAAAACCACAGCCCTTCTTGTAATTATGTCTTAACTCTGTTTGTAATTATGTCTGCAGCATTAATTGTAGAATTTATCTTGACGATATTCTGGCTCCTCAACATAAAGTTTTACCAAACATCATTCCAGGTAGAACCCAACTACCTTGAAAAAAACCCAAAAAGGAATAGTAAGAATACAATTATGAACATTCCCTACTTTTATAAACTCTATGGAAGTAGGATAGACAACTGTATTGCTCACTTGTTCAAGATAAGATGCTTTATGTTTAAACTCTCTACAGAGAATCACAGAATTGTTTTGGTCAGGAGAGACCTTTAAGATCACCGAGTCCAACCATTAACCCAGCACTATCAAGTCAAATACAATACACGTACAAATAATACAAATATTAATCCAGGACTTCATTTCAAACAGAAAACTGACAGTTAGGGTTCAGCTGCAACAGCAAAAGACAAAAAACTTCTCCAATCAAAGTTTTTTTATGATGAAATACAAGATGTGCTGTCTTGGGTAGGCTTATTTTACACATTCTGTGCCTACCCAACAAGATAATTTTATCCTTGCATTCAACTTAATTCTTTCAGACTTCATTTACACTTGAGTTCATCCATATGAACAGCATTCCCATTGTTTTGTCATCCCGCTTACTGTAGGGCATTTTTAATTATAGCTAAGTGCTGTTTGTTTTTGTAATGTAAGTCCAACCACAGGCCACGGGGGAAAAAAACCCAACAACAACAAAGTGTCATATTGAAAAAATATGGTGTTTTAGGCCACTGTTATGATGCATGTCACAGCTACTTATTTAACGGGTCGGAGATGAGGATCAGACCCAGGGGCTGAATTCTGTTCCATCCGTTCGAATCAAAACTGAAGAACTACGTACGCAGCCAGCGATCTCAAAGCGCTGAGGCTGAGCTGCAGGGATGAAGCTCAAAGGCACAAAATGAAATCCCGAGTGACGTCCGGGACTTCGCCGGAGTGTAAAGGCACCCTCCTGAAATCCAGGGAGCTGGTGGGAGCCCCGGCAGCACAGCCAGCAGAGGGTGATCAAATACCCTGCTGGCGTCACGTACGTAGGAGGTGAAAATCTCTTTGCCTCGGGGTGGATCTAGATCTCTAGAAAAAAAGGCCCGATTTCTAATTTCTTTCATAAAGACTCCACTTTAAGTGTGTCATCACCTCTCATCCCACTCCTGCTCATATTGCGACACCTAAAAGCCTGTAAGAAAACATCTTGAAAGGGCTTCATCACCTGTTGTAAGGGTACTAAGAGGGAGAAACAGCAAACTGGGGAGGGCAGGAGGAAGCACACGTCACTGGAGATTAAGGAAATATAAACCACAAACGCCGGAGTCGGTACAATAAAACCCTGCTCAACCTCTGATAAACATCTGTCTGCGTATTATTTTTAATATCGTAGATTGTAGCTTTCTAATGGGAAGTAAATCGTAACTAGGAGGCAGCACACAAGGAACATGTTTATTTGGGAAAAAGCTGGGTTAATAAGGAAGATGGCAGGCTGCCACGCCATCGAATAAACCTCCACCGGTGCAGGGAAAGGGAGGGGTAAATGGGTCTTTACGAAACAAAAAAAAACCCCACTTCATAAAAAGAATTGCAGGCAGAACACCGGCTAAAATGAAAGCGGATCAGCTTATGCAGAGCTGTAAGCCACGGTCAGAGGCCTGCCCTGGCTGCCCACAGCCCCACGCAGGACGGAGGACTCTGTTCCCAGAGCCCCCCAGCATTGAGACCCAGAGACCTTCTCTGCCGAGGGGAGATTACAGCCTTAAAACCGGGCTGATTGAAAGGAGATTGTTACTGGTTCAAAACCGGTCTCGTTCGCTGAGCCGCTACCCTCTCGCAGTCCCCTCGTGCTCGCTTGCTTATCCAGCAATTATCTTTTCATCTTCTTCTTAAGGCAAAGCCTGAAGCTGTGCCCTTTAACTAGTTACTATTTATGCCTGTAGCTGCAGGAAGCAAACGCAATATTCTTCCACACAGGTAGTGAAATCCCCCATTCAATTCGCCGGGTCAGGGCGTTAGGACATTTCACTAAGCTCACCTTAATTGACAGTCCAAAGGAAATTACACTGGATGCCGTGGGGACAACTGAAAGACCACCTACATTTGGAGATCTCGGCGAGGTTGGGTTTTGCCTGTGAGCTTCCTTCTCTATATATACCTGTCTCTGGTGTGAAAAGCTACGTGAAGGTTTCTTCCCAGAGTCCACCTGGGCATCACAAAAAGAGTTTTCATCGACACTGGGAACTTTTTTGGCATCTGCACTAAATTCAAGAGACTGGCTGTCACTCTGCCACCATCTTGCCCATGCAGCAAGCCTCTGCAAGCCTCGCAGCAGGAACCAGCAGCTCCCTTCAGCAGGTCTCATCAGGAACAAGGAGACACCAGTTCCCATCTCAGCACTCATACCCAACAGACAAGCCTCTCCATGGTGAGCTCAAAGACCATCAGGTTCACCCAAATAGCCAGTTTTGCCACCGTGGGGAAAGATCAGTAAAGTAAAGCTTCTTTTATTGCCACCTTGATAGGTGATGTTTCCTGTTTAGCAATTATCATTCCGTAAAACAGCGAGGCAGTACCAGAGTAGGGGTTTGCATGTTCTGCCCTTCCACCCACTCGCTTTGCTGCCCTGGCGATGATCTGCTCGTTGATGTGTAAATAGCACTGAAACACCCAAACCTGTCAACAAAACTTGAGAATTGTGTCCCCTGCTCTGTGCTCGTGTGAAGTCTCCTTTATATCCCCACCAAAGCAGCCTGACACCTTCTCCGGTCCCAAAGCCTCTGCAGAGAGGTCCTCCCAGTACCATGTGCCCTATGCTGCCCTACTCAGGGACTTGTGCCAGTGCCAACAACTCAACTGAGTCACCGGCTTGTGATCCATGATGTGCTTGGGTCAGAGCCCACAGAAAAAATAACATGAGTGTCACAGCAGATGTCAAAGTGGCGGACAAGGAACACCTTCACCCCAGCTCCTGAGAAGGAATGACCTCCAAGGGATGGGTTTCCACAAGCCACGAGAAGGCCTCATGTTTTTCCCAGTTCAGTGCAGCAGCAAAGTGGGGTCTCCTACAGCATGCCAGGGCCACCCACGTGCCCATGTCCCAGCACATCATCTCACCCCAGAGAGGTGGTCAATGCCTGGGGCTACCCTGCTGTCCCCCACTGCCCTGCTCCTGGCTGGGGTGATGGGACAGGCACCAGATGTGCCCCCATCTCCTCCTGACATTTCTATATGTACGAGATAAGTTTTCCTCATCAAGTATAGGGGAGGCGCCTTGGTGACTCAGCTAATGATGCTCTCATTTGCAGTTGTGGAATTACATCAGGAGACAATTAAAAATACATTTAATATGTACCTTGGATTTTTTTTTCCAAGCACAAGGTCATTATCATGGGCAAGTGCAGATGAGAAGCAAAGGATATGTGCAAATGACATCTCAACATCTAGAGTTCCTTAACCATCATTCAAAGAATTCCTGAATTATGGTAAATATTTTAATACTATCTTACGTGGTTTTCTTCTTAAGAAATCTTTCATAATCACAAGCAGTGTCACTCAGCGGGTTTGTAGAGTGCTGCATACATAGAGGAATATAAAATTAAAAAATCATGTTACTGTAGCAGCTTCTTGTTTTTATTTTAGAATATTGTTTGCGTAGCAAATAGCTCAAGGCTAGACCATTTTATCAGGGAACATCAAAACTTCTGAATCCAGAGGAACAGAGACTAAACCACAACCCTTCACAGACACATTGCCCAGTTTTGATTGCAGACCTGAAAACAGGTCCAGATGAGGACACAACAGTTACTGCAACACCTCAGGACTATCTGGGGGCTGGGGAAAATGGGGTGATTGGTGTGGAAATGCATGGCCTCTATACTCTCTGTCATTCAATTAGGCCAGATTCCTTAAGATTCCCTGTCAGTCAGGAACGGTTTACAGCTAGCCCTCCTAGGAGGTACTGAAATACAGAAAAAATACCATTCTCATTGGCAATCGTGTGATGACACTGAAGCAAGGAGGGTACACCAGGAGAATACACCCCAGAACTTGACCTTCCATACAAGTAATGAACAACGTGAGCAAGAATACACCTTGCCTCAGGTATAGAGTACACCATGTGCAGAAGGTATCAACCTAATACCGATGATGGTCTATCTTACACATCTTCCTATGCATACTCTGCTGAAGATGTGAGAAAAATGAGTGCACATACTATGTGCCAAGATGCAGCTCCCACTGTAACGTGAATTCCTGACTGTGATGGACAAGAGAGTCCTCCTGTCTTTTCTCAACGGGATCCAGATGTGCAATGCACACTAATCCGAGTAATGACGAGGGGTTTTGTTAGCAGCCCTAGCATGTTCTCCAATCCTCATCTGCAGAGATCTGCGTGTTCCTGTAGTAAATACCTGTCAGTTTTTGTACTTTAAAAGCGATTTCCCTTTGAGTTCAATTATCTAAAAAGTGTCTAACCCAGGCCACTGTGCCTCAGCATTCATGTAACAAAAAGTCTAAGTAAAATAATATGACATAAAATACAGCCAAGAGGATTTCTGTCGGTGGTTTGCATTGTGCAGCAGAGACAGTGGTTTTTAAAAAGTAGATGGTGCAGGAAATGCTGATAGAGGTATTCCAAAGAAATCTCTACCATATAAACCCTGTTCTTGAAATGGTATCATATAAAAGTAACTGCACCTCCTACGATCACAGAAGCACAGAATCATAGATTCATAGGATCGTAGGATCACAGACTGGGTTGGGTTGGAAGGGACCTTTAAAGGTCATCTAGTCCTACCCCTTGGCACTAAGCAGGGACATCTTGAACCAGAAACGTGCATTTCTGGTTGTGAACATGAACGTACAATTAACATCACACTGGATGGTGCACCATGCACCGTGCAGTACCTAGGGAAGCTTCATGGCACAGACACCCAAAGCAAACAGCTTTCCTTCCCCAAACTGCATCCAGCTTTGAAGATGCACTGTGTGTTCACGTGAGAAAGCAGCTAGGAAAGACTCAAGACTGACATGATGCAAAACTTGTATATGAACAGGGTCTGCAGTTGCCATCCACATGCAGCCCCTACTCTGGAAGGAGACAGAGAAAGCAGGGATGTCCCAGCGGTGGGGTGGTGAGGAGGGAAGGGACAGGAATGGGTAGCCAGGTGTGATGGTAAAGGCTTGGCTTCACAGCTGACATCTGCACATCTGGTTCAGGTGGAGCCACACAGCCTGGCAACATGCTGGCACAGCTGCCTCAGAGAAGTTAACCATTCTTGCTTCTTCCTAAACAGAGTTCTGCAAAAGGAGCATGGTTTAGTCTACACTGGAGGCCTGGTGCCCACTGTACCAGCATGCCTGAGGAATACCCACCTTTCACACACGTGTGTGTGCGTGACCTGGGCTTGGGGGACCACTGATGGATGAAGCTGATTTACTGACAAAATGTGCACAACATTTGAGAGCCAAGCAGCGTTTGATCTCCAAACCACAGTCCAAAATCCTGACACATTACCTCAAGCCTACAGCTCCTCTGGAGTTTATTTCTGTCTGTGGTTTATCTTAATACCCCGGACTGGAAACTGCTGTGGTTGACATGCAGATCAGCCCTGCCAGCCTGGAGACAGCAACGTCTGTCAGGGAGGCAGGGTAAGGTGGCTGGTGGCGATAACCACTTCAGCCATCTCATTTAATCTGCCACTGTGTATCTGTCAGAAGCCCCGCAGATTTTTTTGGGGTGGGGACAAGAGCTGAAGCTGGGACAAACCTCTGGTTACAGCTCAAGTTATTGGCGTATCAATGACAAGTTGAAGCATGTTAAAAACAATGCAAGTGATGCGCTGAACACAGAGCACCACCCAAAACCATACCAGCCATGAAAGAGAATAAACAGAGAGAGCACAGGAAACTCAAGAGCAGCTAATTGTGTTTTAACTGTGGGCAGGGTAGTTTGTCATATTGTACTAGCTCATTATTACTAATCTGTTCAGAGACAGTGATAATTTTCTGTGTTTTTATAAGCCAACATAATTAAACCGAGGTCAGCTTCAGAGCGCTGGTCTCTCCTCAGCTGACTTCAAATAGGGAATCCATAGCAAAGCACAAAAGGCAGCTAATAAAACACACTGATAATTTTCAAGCAAAAACAAAGGAACTAAATATTTGTCAGAGCTTCCTCGTGTTCCATCATATGCCTCTAATGTAGGGTTCTTCAGCTTAAAAAATTATGTTGAGACACTAAGAAAGCCCATCTAAATAGATTAATTTTCTTTGTCACTAGGAAGTATTTTTTTAAATCATAAAAGCATTAGTACTGAATATTATGCTAACATAAAAACCAAAAAACCTTTCCAGAGATGGCATCATTCCAAAATCCAGGCTGCAGATTAAAAACTTTCCCAATTTGCAGGCACTGCGTTCAGATAGAAGAACAGAAAAAGAATGAAGAATAGAAAGAGAATATAAAATAAATGATCACACATCCTCAAGAAAGAAAAAAGAAATTCAACAGCTCCCAAGATAAGGTAAAGAACAATCTAGCACAGAAATATTTGTGGATCAAATTCAAAGGTGAGTTAAGCTCTACAGTACTGTAACATACAGTTCCCTGATTTCTTCTTAGCTCAATTAAACTCTCAGTTATTTACTGATACATCATGAAGGCTATAATTAAATGAACACTGTGAACATGTTAATACATTTTAAGCTTGTGCATCAAACCTGCTGCTTGTAAGGTCTGAGCTGAGATGCAACTTCTAGGGTGCAAACAGCACCTGTTCTTTGCAACAGTAAACTAAAAGTGTTCACCTGAAGAACTTCAGCAACAGCTTACGCAAATCCTTTGTACTTTGTGCTACAGTGGAGCAGCAGTGAACTAGCTAGGGAAAATGTAGCTAATAACAGTGGGGAAATAACACTGAAACATGTCTTTTTACACTTCATGCAGCAACTCTGAGTTGACAGCAAATTATTTAATGTGCTCTACTAAGTTAAGAGGCAGAAGACAGAAGTAGCGATGACAGGACCAAACACCNCCAGCCATGAAAGAGAATAAACAGAGAGAGCACAGGAAACTCAAGAGCAGCTAATTGTGTTTTAACTGTGGGCAGGGTAGTTTGTCATATTGTACTAGCTCATTATTACTAATCTGTTCAGAGACAGTGATAATTTTCTGTGTTTTTATAAGCCAACATAATTAAACCGAGGTCAGCTTCAGATCGCTGGTCTCTCCTCAGCTGACTTCAAATAGGGAATCCATAGCAAAGCACAAAAGGCAGCTAATAAAACACACTGATAATTTTCAAGCAAAAACAAAGGAACTAAATATTTGTCAGAGCGTCCTCGTGTTCCATCATATGCCTCTAACGTAGGGTTCTTCAGCTTAAAAACTTATGTTGAGACACTAAGAAAGCACATCTAAATAGATTCATCTTCTTTGTCACTAGGAAATATTTTTTTAAATCATAAAAGCATTAGTACTGAATATTATGCTAACATAAAAACCAAAAAACCTTTCCAGAGAGGTCATCATTCCAAAATCCAGGCTGCAGATTAAAAACTTTCCCAATTTGCAGGCACTGCATTCAGACAGAAGAACAGAAAAAGAATAAAGAATAGAAAGAGAAATAAAATAAATGATCACACATCCTCAAGAAAGAAAAAAGAAATTCAACAGCTCCCAAGATAAGGTAAAGAACAATCTAGCACAGAAATATTTGTGGATCAAATTCAAAGGTGAGTTAAGCTCTACAGTACTGTAACATACAGTTCCCTGATTTCTTCTTAGCTCAATTAAACTCTCAGTTATTTACTGATACATCATGAAGGCTATAATTAAATGAACACTGTGAACATGTTAATACATTTTAAGCTTGTGCATCAAACCTGCTGCTTGTAAGGTCTGAGCTGAGATGCAACTTCTAGGGTGCAAACAGCACCTGTTCTTTGCAACATTAAACTAAAAGTGTTCACCTGAAGAACTTCAGCAACAGCTTACGCAAATCCTTTGTACTTTGTGCTACAGTGGAGCAGCAGTGAACTAGCTAGGGAAAATGTAGCTAATAACAGTGGGGAAATAACACTGAAACATGTCTTTTTACACTTCATGCAGCAACTCTGAGTTGACAGCAAATTATTTAATGTGCTCTACTAAGTTAAGAGGCAGAAGACAGAAGTAGCGATGACAGGACCAAACACCCTGATAAAAGGTCACTTGAAAGGGTAGGAAGCCCCTTTTCATAATAGATCAGGGTTATATGAAACATTAAGAAAAATGTCCTTACAAAGCCTATGTGTAAGGGGTTTGAGGAGGTTACCTGTTTGAAACAATTAACACTCTTACTGGTCATTAAAATCTTCAAAATGGGATGAATCCGTTAAAAGAGATGAGAGTGTTTATATTTAAATACAGACATAGATGCATGGATAGCAAAATAACTTGTGATCTTCAGCATATATGGTAGTTGCTAAGTGCATAGCTTAAATGGTAGTACATTCAAGAGAGAATAATACAGTTCTGGTTTAAACACATTTTCTGGATTTCCAAACATGACCTCACACACTCAGGGGGTTTTGATTTGGTTTGGTTGTTTTTTGTTGAAATACAGAATGAAAAGTTCTTATTCTACAAGCACACAATAAGCATACCATTAATAATAAACCAAAATATATTACCATGGGACTAAAACATCAACATTCACGTGATACAACACAGCAAAACATCTGCTTACTCTTCTTGAAAGGCAAACTGTGGCAGAGCTGCTACTGTCAGACTAGATGGATGCAGTTTTCTTCTGTTCCTCAACATTCTTTCTCAGGACACTCAGTCATCACTTTCTGATTTCCAGGGAATACAGCTGTAGGATGCTGTTCTTTCCAACACTTAAATTACTAAGTTAAGGCAAAGGTGTTAGAAAGACTAAAGAAATAACTGAAGAAAAGAATTAATTCTGATTTCCAAATAGCACATTAGGGGTCCTTCAAAGTATCACCAGCCCGCAGTTTTTTAGACATGTAATCAAATTACACAAAACTTGGATAAAAAAAATTTTAACACGTGATGACACCAAAGATGAGAGGAATAAACTGTCTGCAAAACCAGCATTAAAATTATAAGCATCAAAGGTACGGGCACTGGATAGAGCAGGTTAGGCACCTTTCTCACAGTACACTGGAGTTCAGTGGGTCTGTCTCATTTCTGACATTTCGGGGGCTAATCACACAGACCATGATGATAACTCTGCCTCACTCCATTCAACTCCTAAACACCTATTTTAAATATCTTGCTCACTCTTTTACTTGACACTAAGGGTAAAAACTCTACACTAAGATTGTGAAGAGATACTGTGAAGAGATATGGGAAGATATAAAAGGAAGAAAAAAAAAAGAGGAATGTTTTGGCCCTTCTTATTTTTTAAAAGACTAAGTATTCCACTCTCTCTCTTATCCCATGGGGAGAAGCAGTAAAGAAATACTACAAGTACCTACACGGTGAAAACTAACCGACTGAGGTACGAGAGGACTACTCCTTGAATTACTTTAGAACTCTCTAGATCAGACCTTCAACTCTAATGGTGCTCGACATACTTATTTCCCTTAAAGTTTATTTTTATCAACTGCCTAGCAATCAGCCTACAGCTTGCCTTTTGCATAAAGGTTTCTGCAAAAGTCTTCTACATTTTTTTCTCTCTCAAGCCACATAACAACAATAAACCAAAGCACGCATAACCTGATTAGTAAAAGAATCATACCAGTGCTGTCTTTTTTTTAAAACAATCACTTGGTTTACAACACACAGGCAAATACCTCACAAAGAAACAAAACCAAAGAATAAAAAAATCCAATCTTTCCATATTCTTCCCTTAAAAAATTCACCTTCGGTTCATCCCATAATATAGAGACATATGCTGTCACATGGATGTATCTACACAGCAAATTCAAAGTGCAGGCATTAGAGGCCAAGGCTTGAAGTGAAGTCTGGCCTGAGATGTAGAGTATTAACCCTGAGATTCCTTCACCAAGTGCTCAGCCTGTGAATTACTTCATCCTCCTTAAACACAAGGACAACGCAGGGTTCAAATTCTCAGTGCAGACCCAACAAAAAAAATGGATTGCCTTATTTTGTATGGAAATTCCTGTGGGTCAAGAGGAAACACATTTTTTATTTTAAAGAGAGTATCAGCTGATGTTGAGTCCATCTCTCAACCATACAGTATCTAATGTATGATGTGAAAGAGGCAATGCAGGACGGACAAGCAGATTCCAAACACACATGGAATACTCCTGCCAGACTGTACTACAGCTTTCCAGCTTCTGTTTTAATACTTGATGTCTGAATCCAAAATCCAAACAAGAAGATGGAGCCTCAGTTATTTTCATGTAATATTCAGGAGAGAGATTTGCTGGCTATCCTGACTGCTGCAAGAGGGAGCAGCCTGCAGTACTGCACTAGTACGCTTCCAAAGCATGCGAGATTTCAGTCCTGCAGAGTACAGATGCTTCCCAAACACGGAGCAGTGGGAAGGGAACACATAAGGTTGTGTACCAAAAGATCCAAGGGGAAAAACTATTATGCTGTCATAAGGAATGGTTCCAGGAATTTTTCTTCCCAAAAAGTCACACAAGGTTTTCTGAGTCCTTGAAACAAAATGATAACAATTATTTTCTTATATGCAGTTCTCCCCAGATCTACATGATGCTGGGCAAGCTATTTGGCTTTTCTCAGCAAATCTAGAGCTGGAAAAATAGTAACATCAATAAGAAGAATGACAATAATGCTGTGAAAAGATCCATGTATGTAAAGCTTGTGACGACTATCAGAAGGAGGATCCTAGGAGCCTGAGTAACACTGTCATGTGCCTTGGTGTGGAGGAGAATCTCTACTAGTTAATAATTTTACTAATTTTCTAGTTTCACTAGTTTCTTTAAATCGCATCAACTATTCATTTGTTTCTGTTGACTGTACAGGTTTTCTCCGTGGAAACTTCCCAGTGTTTCACCTGGGCCACCCAGACAGCTCTCAGATGAGACAGAACACTCTTGATCACTTCCATTTAGTTCAAGTACTTATCCCTATCAAAGAAATAGTAAAACTAAATACTTCCATGTCTCATCTTCCATGAAAAGTCACTTTTTTTTGTTGTTCAGAGATGGTTCCAAGTGTCTCTTTTCACCTACCTATGAAGAATAATTTTGTCAGCATATAACTAGCACTGCTGCAGTGGCTAGTGGAGCTTTACCTTGTTTATCTTTCATTTCCTGAGGCACATAGAGCACCTCAAGAAGAAAACCTGAACAATATCTCCTAGCAGACTAATCCATATTCTTCCTATATCCTTCACTTCATTCAGGATCTAATCTCTGTACTCAGTCAAGTCAGTAATAAAGCTCATGTTCACTACGAGACCGCACGAGCCACGATTTCAATGAAGAAGGAAGAGTGATTATAATTTTCTTGCACCAATATACAAGGATGTCTTTGTCCCCAGAGACGTCTTCCCCAACCATATCCTATTGAATTAGTTGGCTAAATGAAACTCCTTTATCTCTGCATGAAGGAAAAGAGCACTAGCAGGATATGCAAAGCATCATAAGGATGGAAAGATGCCATAAGCTCTAAAACACTGTGCCTCGCAGCCTATGTCGACTGTACTTGACCCTGTCACCTCTCCACCCTGAATGCCATGAAATGGGGCCTGTCCGAGACAGCTGTCATTTCACGATGGCTCTAGGGTAGTTCGGAATGAAAAAAATTAATCGTGCTGATAAACTCCTGATTTATGGGAGAGGTGTGAAGGTTTGAAAGAACCTCTCAGAGGTTTCTTCCACAGCCATCGCGATGGATTTGCTGCGCCCCAAGAAAGGGTTTGAAGAGGAATAGAAATAAAAGCACAATTAGCAGGCACCAGAATGTAGCTACAGATTGCTTTTGGTTTGTTACTCTATTCCCTGGTATTTCAGGGAAAGATAATTTTAAGAAGACCCAGAAGTGAAAAGTGACCAGTAAGTAACTCGTGGCTTAAATTCCTATTAAAACCTGAAGGGTCATTTTATTTTATTGCCAACTCAGCCACTACCACCAGTGGGTCATGGGCTGAAATTCACCTTCATCTGACATTGTGTCTTCAGTTCCTAACACAGGGATGATAATGGGCTGATAATATGTCTCTCACCAGCCCAACTACAATAGGACTGTAATAAGACCACAACAGAACTTTCAACGGGATGTAGGACTACCCCTCAAAGCAGGGACCACGTGCCTCTGCAACTGTGCGCCAGCCCCGCGTCAACCGATGCTCGCCCAGTGCTGATGGACAAGGAGTCAGAGAATGCCAGAGTCTCCTCAGCAGCAACAATCACCAGTTGTGCAGATGTACCTGCAGCACATGATGGATCCAGGTGCCTCTCCCAGTTCCCCTATCGCAGAAAAATGAACAGGATAATTAAACACGTCTGGGATTTACTGAGCTGGCAGATTTAGCACTGAAGGCCAACACCTTGTGCAGTAAGCAAAGTCCTGATGCATGCAACATTACCTGCAGGGGCAAAAGGAGAAAGCCTTATTTGTGTGTCAGCTTCCCCTCCATCTTCCAACCAGTGATTTTCCTACTTTATCTCACCATGCAGAAAACACCCACATGGTACAGACGTTTTCAGACTAATCTAATACTGATAAGGTCATGCTTTTGCTGGCAATACCAGTCAGCTTCTGAAAATGAGCTCCATATATATGTTTTTCCTTCCTTTTCACCACAGCCAGCCAACAGACACCGGTCTTCTAGGATTAAAACTAATTCAAGCTTCAAAATACTCACAGCTACTTCTTAAGGAATCGCCCACAGAAATTATCAGTAACCACCATGAGAAGGGAAAAGCCAGGAGATTTTGTGCCTTGACTGTCGAATTACTACAGCTGCTTGTGGGATGCCATGATCAAAATAATGCATATTACATACAAAACTGGCACCGTTGCACTCAGCATGAAAACCAAACACTGTGATAACTGGAGAACTGTCTATCACTGATATCAGCAAACTTATTTGTCAGTGTAACAAATCAGTAGATGGAAAATTGCAGCAAAACATAGACTTGAATTTTCTTACAAGTCTGTAGAAGTTCTCAGCCTATCTGTACTTCACACCTTAGACACATCTTATAATTGGTATTTCTAACATTGATATAATATAATTGATATTGATATAATATAATTGATATTTCTAACATTTTCATAGGTATTTCCTTCCTTGTGAAATGCAAAATTTAACATGTAGTTATCTTGAAACTCATTTCAGAAAATTTTCCGAGCTTCCAGTTATTCATTTAATAATAAAAGAAAAGAAGTTACTACAGGGACAGAAAAAAAAAAAAGAAATATGCTATTTTAGTATTAAAACTTTCTTTCTTGGGAAAAGTTACAGTTTTAGAAAGCAGTAGTGGGAGAATTTTAAGTGTAAAATGTGCTTAAGTATTTGCAAAAAAAAAAGAAACAACCAGAAAAAAACAAACCCTCTTGCATGACGCATCTTGCAAATCCTCTATACAAATAGAATAAATGGGAGAGTAGCACATGATGTCAAAGCCCAGGAAAGCCAGGATTTCAAGATCCCCAACCCATTTCTGCTCCTAACTGGTAACGATAAATTTGTTTCTGCATTTCTGTTTCTCACTTCACACACATTTGAATCACAAATACTTGCGTATCTTGCTACCTCACCCAGGAAAGTGTTAAATGGCGTAAGCAGAGCCCCTTTAGACAGTCTGAGGATAGAAAGTTTCTAACAAAAGCTAACAAATAGGAATTCTGATTTTCTAAGAAGGCTCCTTATGCCCATCACCTCTCCTGCAGAAAGAGAAAGGGTGGTCTTAAAAATCCTTGCTCTTCTTCATGATGTGGTGTAACTCCAAACGCGCACACAACCGTCTGCGTGGTATCATAGACCAGTAAAAGGAATTTTCCAGTCACTCCTTGGAATAGCTCTGCCACAGAAACCACTACAGTCAGCTTGTTCAAGGACCAGTTTGGCAGGACCATCAGAGCTTGTAGAAGCCAGTCTCCTGGGCTGTGAGCAAAAGGGGGCATTACAGTTTCCAGTAAAGCCTCCTAGAATTATAGTAGCACAGAATCATTTAGGTTGGAAAAGGACTTTAAGATCAAGTCCAACTGTTAACCCAGGACTGCCAGGTCACCATGTACCTCAGCACCACAGCTCCATGGCTTGGAAATCCCTCCAGGGATCATGAGGACTCCACCACTGCCCTGGGCAGCCTGGGCCAGCCCTTGACAAACCTTCCTGTCAGGGAAGAAATCTTTCCTCATGTCCAACCTAAACCTCCCCCAGCACAACTTGAGGCCATTTCCTCTTGTCCTGTTGCTTGTTCCTTAGGAGAAGAGACCAACCCCACCTGGCTCCAGCCTGTCAGGGAGCTGTTGAGAGTGAGAAGGTCTCCCCTGAGCCTTCTTTTCTCCAGGCTCAACAACCTTAGTTCCGTCAGCAGCTCCACGTAAGACTTGTGCTCTAGACCCTTCCCCAGCTCTGTTGCCCTTCTCTGGATACCCTCCGGATCCTCAATGTCCTTCTGGGAGTGAGAGACCCAAAACTGAACCCAGGATTCGAGGTGTGCCCTCACCAGTGCTGAGTACAGGGGAGTTAGTCCTGTCCTGCTGGCCACACCAGTGCTGATCCAGGCCGGGATGCTGTTGGCCTT
>VWZY01006538.1:169241-193994 GCA_013399075.1 Chloroceryle aenea | reverse complement strand
CTTCCCAGCCACTGCTCCCCAGGCCTGGAGCATTGCCTGGGGTTGCTGTGACTCAAGCTCAGGACCCAGCACTTGGCCTTGTTAAATCTCGTAGCACTGGCCTCAGCCTATCAATCCAGCCTGTCCTGTTGACCACTGCTCCCCTCTCCACAGGGAAGAGGCAGAAAGTCATACAGCCAGGTTCTCAGCTGGCCCACACCCCCTGAGCAGAGCTGAGTCTTCTCCAAAGGCTCTTTTCTTTTGGATCAATCACTAGAAAGAGGTGAGAATGGAGGCCTATGAACAAGGCAGCTGCGAGGGGACCGGTAGTTCTCTTCTGTGTATTGAATCCATTGTGTGAACTGCCGCTGGTCCCAGTAAAGTTCCCTTGGCAAAGTTACTCATGGAGTGTAGGCCAAGCCAGAAGAGAGGCAGGGGATCAGGAGGAAGGAGGTACATTCAAACTGACAGAAAACTGCAAATGCTACAAAGAAGAAAGTGCCTTAGCTGCTCTAGGAAAATTTCCTTCACAAGGATGCAGTTTTGTGGTGTGCCCCTGAAGCCAAGGGTGATTTGACTGAGGAGCATGAAACCAAGCTTTAAATAGATTGTTTGAATCACATATGACCGGCCACAAAATAAATACTTTGGCTACCAAAAGGGTCTGTAATGATGCCTCAGGGGATGGGAACAACGTAAACTGAAAAGCAAATCGCAGGCTCAACTGCTTCGTCGGGTTTTTTAGCACAACTTGATTTGAGCTTAGGTGGAAGAGTCAGCCCTTCTGGCTATACCCACAGTGAGAAAATGTGAAGGGAGAACTTGACACAAGGCAAAATGGCTGAATGTAACTTTAATTCAGGCAGTTCAAAGAAAATAAGGGTATGTGTCCTGAATGGCAAAGGCTGAAATTACAAAGTTGTGGTTTATGGTAGACATGGCAGTTTAATCAAGGCAAGTTTTATAAAGAGACAAGTTATCTTTTAATTGATCAACAGATACAAGTGGGAAAAACAGGCAACGTTTGGATCTTGCAGACCTGTCATTCAGGATCTTTTTCAAAGAGCTAAAGGAGTTGCAACGCACACTGCCTGTCTCATTTCTCCATCTAAATCAGACCGCCTAATAAAAAAACACCACACTCACCCCCTGTAATTTCTGCCTGGTAGAAATTACTAATACAGGGATGTGTAGATCAACATGATGTATCACACAGCAAAGAGTACCCATGAGATCATCGGCAATGCAATGTCTTCCAACATCAGCATAAGTCATTATGGAGAAAGTGAATCTCCAAAATTCTAAAATCTAAAATCTTAAATCTAAGGATAAATATGACATTCTACACACTATGAAGCCAGACACTTCCTCATATTAATATCTAAACTCCAAATCATACGTGACTTACTCTTCAGGACACCTACAACTGTAGGTCTAGAGCAGATGCAGAGCTGTTAGAAAGTAATAATCCCAAATCTCACCTACACTGTCATAAGAAGTAAAATCCAGTCATCTTTCTCAGGGAAATCACCCCGAGAGTAAAACACCAAAGTGTTATGACTCCTCAGAACAGAAATAAAAAACAACATGTCCTATCTTCAGCCTGATAATCGTCAGAGCTTTTCCAATCAGCTTTATTTTAACCTTTGTTCCTTCTATTTTTACTCTTTTTTAGTATCTTATTATAACAGAAAACTATGTGATGTTTAAAGAATGCAGTTTCAGTTCCCCTTTTCTCTTCCTAATACACAAATTCTAACAGCTAAACTTCACCAATTATTACAGGTTCAGAATACAGAAATCTAATGCCAGATGCTATACATAGATTTATATATAATCCCTGTAACTGCTTGTGGACTCTACTTCTTGTTGTGAAACCTGACAAAAAGACAAAAAAAAAATCAAACAAAGAATATCACTTTCATTACTGAAAGTAATGGGGAAGGACGAAAGGAAGGGAAGGGGGAAACAAAGGAGAAAGGAAAAGAGAAAGGAAAGGGGAAAAAGGAAAGGGAAGAGAGGGAAAGGAGAGAGTTATTGTCTCATTTCATACTGAATGATTTATTGTAATCTACAGAGATAACAGTGGCAGGTAAAAATATCAATTACTACATTGGAACATCTGCATAGTGGTGAGAAAACACATACATTTGTTTTCATAATGGACCAGAGTAGTAAGGTGTCCTCTCCTTGTACTCTCATTCTTTTTAACACAACAAGACTTGAAATACTCCTTTCTAAATGAACTGGACATATTATTCATCTCTGTCTCTTTTGGTAGCTGTGTTTAGCAAAACTAAGAGTTCTTAAAAACAGTTCAAGTATTATTCAAATGGGATCTCTTGTGCCTTTTATACAAAGACTACCTTGTTCTTTATTTAATAATTTCCAAAGAATGATCTTGAAAGATTCAAGTAGAATAAAAGCATGCCCGCTGCAGCAGGTTACACCAATGTTCTATACATGACTCTCACAGTTTAAGTTGTACTTTTTAAAGCTCCTCACAGTCATAAGGTATTGTCAGTATTACACGATGTCAATCGATAAAAGAATTTTTAAGGTTATCATTTTGGAATGCCTTTGTTCAATGATTTCTGCTTTTGTATCTCAAGGATTACTGCTCCACTCAATTTAACAATTCATTATTACCACAGAGGTAGAAAGAACATGTGAGGTTAACAGCTACGGCTATTAGCGGTAACCTAACCAGCATTCCACTGTGTAATTGATCTATTCTCTTCGAGAACAAAATTCAGAAAAAGAGAATTATTACTATAAAAAAGTACAGAAAGCCTGAGGGCAAATGCATGGGATAATAGCAAAGACAAGAGGAAGGAAAATGGGAGCGCACCGAGAGTTTATTTATAAATACCTGGGAACTCGTTTTGTGGCATAATGTAATGTCTACAGAGTCTCACATTGATCTAACTTCTAGACAGAGGCCCTATATTTAAGAACAGAAAAACTAAGAACCAGCATGCTAGACTTGGAATACTCTTCTCAAAAATGAGTATAGTTCTTTCCCAGCCAAAACTGTTTCAAGACTGTGAGTTTGAGGGTAAGATTTCCAGAGTTTGCTCCCCGTATAAGTCTTTAAAGATTTTTCTAACCCAGTGCTGGCAGAACTTCAGTGTGGCTGTAACTACAGCAATCACTGTTCAGAGAATCACATTAACCACTGCATGCACATCTAATTTTATCCTCAGCCTTACCTTCTGCAACCATCACGTGTCAGGCTTTGACATCTTTCTTCCGTCCCCCCATGAATGGCAGGCTCAAGCACGTTACTTCTTTCAGGGTGAAATTCTTCAAGTCCACCTCAGTTGTAGATCTAGTCCCTAGGTCTCAATTCTCTTTCCTGCCTTCTCTCATTAAGACATCCTGTATCCCACTGCCTCTTTCCTAGGTCAGAGGTACTGAACAGCTGGAAAAAAAGCAACTTCACCTTCTCTAGTCTCCTGCTAGCATGTACTGGCTACCATGGTGGCAACAAGGCTGTCTGGTGAGTTGAACAGTGCCCCAGATGGGGAGAACTGGGGGATTTCCTTCACAATCACAATACTGATTGAAAGCAAAATGCTAATACAGCAACAGCCAATTTCACTTGCATGAGAATTTTCTCCCCACTGGCTGGCCATGACTGGTTTTAATGATGTTTTGCTTATGTAGCAGAAGATGGCCCTTAGCAAACTGAAGAATCTTGAAAGCTTATTTAAAGATTTCCTGGAGGTGAAAGGCTCATATGCCTGAATAGTTGTGGGTTTTGGTATCTTGTTTGTTTGCTTTCCAAACAGACCGCTTAGCTGTAGTATGAAATACAATCTTTCCACAAAACTTGCCTTTTTTTTCCTTCAGAGAAAGCAAATTACATGAAGAACAGGCCTTTCCGAGGCTCTCCAAAACACATCTCAAGACACTGCAGATGTCTGATCCATACGTGTACAAAGCACAAAGCAGTGTCTCCCTGTGTTACATTAATGAACATCCTATTTTGCATTTAAAGATCCTTGAAAAAGAAGTTAAACTAACATGGAGATCTTTGTATTCATCTCACTCAGTTTTCTTCCCATAAATTTCAACAACCCTACTCTGTAGTTGGCAATTCAATGACAGATAACTATTTCTTTTTTCAGCCCTTAAGTAATACCCCATACCCCTCAAGCAAGTCTTGTAACCCAGCACCCCCTTCATCCCAGTGCACAATTAATACTTGCAGATGGGAAGGGTTGTTTGTGTCACATATTTTATGGGCAGGGGTAATTCTCCAGAGAAATTCTTTCCAGCAACGCTGGCATAATGCAAGCCTCCAGTTTTCACAGGAAAACCTACTTTCTTATGTTCTCCTCATGGCAGTAAGTAAAAAAGAATAAAGCTGCAACAGAGGAAATAGGAGAAAATAGTGCAGTAGATACACTGCTGACTTGGAGATAAAAATAAATCCGTTAGTACTGGTGGTTATAATCTCACCCTTCATACTGGGTTCAGATTCAGAGGCTGCAGCTTTAGTTCTCAGTTCTGCCAAGCTTTCTAGCTCTCTCTACGTAAATATTTCATCTGTGCCTCTGCTGCCTATCCGTAAATGCAGGACAGCAGTGCTGCTTCTTTCTGCTTCTATCCTGCCTTTTATAGATGCTGAGATTTTAAAAGGGGCTGACCTTTTCTGTATTGACACAGCAGGGTCCTCATCTCAGCTGAAGGTTCTTTGGTGCAACACTGATCACTATGAGCAGGAGTCATATGCCTGAGAGAACATGAACTTGTTTATATCAAAAAGCAGAATAATATGGTTTTAGAACAGTAACATACTTGAGAGATTGTACAAAAGCCACTAAGTCAATGCTATGTCACTTATTCAAGGCATATGCTAGAGAAAGCGCTGAATAAAACCATCTTCAAGAACCATACTTGATGTCTTTATTGTTGGAGCTTACTCCTGTTCCTTTTATTACACAGAAACTCTCCAACAATTTCTACAAACAGCACCAGCTTGAGGACAAAATTTATGATCTCTACAGAAAAAAATATATATAAAATGTGGGTTTAGTCCCCGGATGTCACCTACATTCTGAGTTAAGAACAGTGAAGTTTTTCTGAACTTATTCTTGCATTGTCCTGGCAGGTCATGTGTCTCCTCAAATTCTTGCTCTGAGCAACTGGAAGCAGACATTATCTTGAAAGCATTTCTTTTGAGATAAACAAATCAAGTATAATAAAGCTCAGAAAGGGGAAAAATGGAGACTGAGACACAAACTCCAATTTTTTCATTTAAATCAAGGACCGACTCAGTACACAGCCAGGCTGTGATCTGTCTTCAGCCAGTATAAATTACTGGTTTGTATAGTCTAAGCCTCCAGGATAAACAGACAATTCTTGAACAATTAATTTCCAGGCCAGTCTTCCAGGCTTTTCTGAAGCCAGTACCTTGTCCTGGGTCCTGCTCCCACCACATCAGCATAAGTACACCTACAGCACATACGCATATCAGCAATCAAATGGTGTTGAATGAAACCATTTCACCCACTGACAACAGAAATGAGCTTATCCTCACAGGCACAGAGATGCTGCTTAGATGCTGGCTGTAGACTAGGATTCCTTTTGGGTGTTTTCATCATGAAAAACCCTCATTGTTAGGTCCTCACTCCTCAAACAAAGCTTCCTCTATTCTTGCCCTTAAATCAGAAGGGAGTGACTTTCTAGTGAAGAAAGCAAGCTAAGGACACAGAGAGCCCACAATAGGACAGAAAATTTTAAGAAATAAAATCAAAACCCACAATGTGTGAAAGACATACTGCTCAATCTGTTCTTCGCTGTTAACAGATTGTTAATCCTGGCACAAGAGAGCGTGGAAACGGACCCGTGGTTGTGAAGAGCAGGGAGAGTGCCTCTGCTTGCCACCCGCACACAGACACAGCCGCCTGAACCCCTGATGGCTTTCAGACAAAACCTGGGGATCCGGCTGCCCAAACCACGGGGTAACTTTTGGTTGGGTGACTACTGGAAAGGACATGAATCTGGACTCCAGGCACTGTCATAGCCTAACTGACCAAAGCCTCCTTGATTCAGAACTCAGACATTTCCCAGCCCTATATGAGCAGATAATGTGGAGAAGATGGATCTCAGCAGCTCAGATACCACAGATCTCAGTGTTGTGCCATATTGTCTTCTAGGGAAAAGAGTATCTTTAGGTGTTGGTAACAGGCTGGCAGGGCTTCAAGGCTGCATTCTATTAACAAGTAATGATCTTACTGGAAACACAGACCTGTTCAAGTGGGTCCAGAGGAGCCTGGGCTATGCTGGGGGGGGTACCAGCTGGGAGACCAGGCTGAGAGTTGGGGTTGTTCAGCCTAGAGAAGGGAAGGCTGTGGGGAGACCTTCCTGTGGCCTTTCAGGACTTCAAGAGGTGTGTCAGAAGGATGGGGACAATCTTTTTATCAGGGCCTGTTGCAACAGGACATGGGGTGGTGTTTTTAAACTAAAAGAGGGAGATTAAGACTGGAGAGAAAGAAGACATTTTTTACAGTGATGGTGGTGAAACCCCACAGGTTGCCCAGAGAGGTGGTCACTGCCCCATTCCTGGAAAACTTCCAGGTCAGGTTGGCTGGAGCTCTGAGCAACCTGCTCCAGTTGCAGAAGTCCCTGCTTAGTGCAGGGGACTTGGCCTAGATGACCTCTAAAGGTCCCTTCCAACCCAAACCAGTCTACCATTCTTTTAGCACTTTTAACTGCCTACCAAACCACATTTCCCGCCTGCTCCACGCCCATGCTCTGAGGCAAGGAGGCAGCACTGCTCCCGCTGCCCCCCGACGTGGGTTACAGAGTGCCCAGTGACATGAATCTGATCGATCTGTGAGAAAGAATTGTGTGATCCTGCAGAGGATTTCTGGCCAGCTTCAAGCAGTGTCAGCTGAATGCTTGTTTTCTGTCTGAAGCCCCACCAGCGGGAGCGTGACCTTCAGCCAGCTATGGGTGCAGCCTGAATGTCATAACCCATCTCTTCTCTTAAAAAAGACCAATAAAAAATAAAAGCTACCTAATTCATTAAAAAGAATTAACAGAAAACATACAGTGTCAATTTAGCAATCCATTTTCACCTCTTTTTATGTTACGGGTTTTACCTGAGTGGCTACGGATTCATTCTGTCCATTCAAAAAGTCTCTTTATGATGAAATACTGAAATGCAGCATATTAACAGCTAAATTTACTGTCCTATTCAGTCAGGAATTTGCCATTTGGCTGCCTAAGTTGTATCACATGAAGGCACGGTGACATGTACTATGCAGGACTGAGAAACAGCTGATGGGCATCTCCAAAGAGTTTTCCATCACCTTTGCAAATGGTAACTGTACAGCTGGGTATCCTCCACTAACAATGATTATCAGAGCTGAGGATCCAGGCCCAGCATCCTCCCTGAACATGCTGGGTCATTCTCTTCCATGACTTTGTGAAGGAGAAGTTTACCTTTTCTAACAATACTTGACTTGATATAAGAATTTTAGGAATGACATTGGTCGTGTTGGTTCTCCAACTCTAAACCTTCTTTCAGCCAGGTCTGCAGAATCCACAGCCTTGCCTGTGGGACCATTTCATGTGGACCATGCATGCAGAGCCAAGACTACACCTACTCTAAAATTAAGGGACTTTTAAATGGAGTTTAAATTAACTGAAATATTAATGGAAATAGAATTAAAATTTAAAAATAACTTTTAAATTACTTTCCAGATCAGAGTGACAATTTCAGGATGGAGCTTGATACAAATGGTGTTACATGATGCAGTAGACATGTAATTCCAGGTCTCGGGAAGATCCTTGTCCTCTCCTAAGGTCTCTCACAGGGCACCACACCACTGCAAGGCCGTTTTCTTGAGGTGAAAGTAAAGAAAGAATAAACCAGGATGTTTCACCTACACAAAGTTTAGGATAAAAACTTAAAAGCCGACCTCACAGATTTGGAGAGCAACCTAAAGCAGAAAGCATTGCTGTTCTGATCACGGATCTTTAGGACAACAGAAGAACTAGGTTGTGACCAAAAGCTATCACTCTCACATGGCACCAGCGCTTGAGAATTGATTTTCACAGTTTCTCACTCTCCTGTAATTCTATTAAAGTGTTTAACCCTGGAGAGTAGACTCCCAAGCTCTGCGTTACTTATCCTTAGAACAGTTCTGCTGAATGCTACTGAATGTAAAGAATTTAGATAGCAAACTCTGAGGGACTAAGGATATATCTTCTTCCGTGGATTTTTGCTGAGAAAACTATCCGTACTCCAAAAACTGCTCACTCTAAATAAAATATCTAAGGGAATACAATGGAATGTGATCTGTTACTCTCTGGGTGCTGAGTAAGGGGCATTGCAAAAAGCAATCTGTCTCTCAGAAGAACTCCGAGAGAGTAAGAGTTGTCCGTGAGTGACACAGTAACCTTGAAAATCCATAAAATGAGAATGCATTTGTTAAGAAAATTGCAGAGATTTTAGGAAGGTCAGGCCAGCTCCAAGAGGCAGATGAAAACAAAACTGGAACAGAGGGGGGTGAGAATGCTCTGCTACATATTCAAGTTGTATTTCTCAAATGAAGTGTTTATCTGTAATTGAAAATCATGCAAATAATGACAGCAGCGGTGTGGGAGACCTCTATTAATGCATAAATGAGTTTTCAGCTGCTTTTAATATTAATTACATTATATACTTATTAGAAGACATTTCAAACCTGTTTTGCTGTTTTACATTGAGCCTCAGTGATAATTCCGAGGAAGAAGGCTGCCTTCAGCAGCAGACACATCAGATATATGTTGTGTGTAGATATATACACACACACACACTAAGTTTTATTCACTTTTCTTCATAATAAACAACCTGAAAGGGTGGTTTCTTTGGCTTTGTCCTGGTTTTGATTATTCTTACCAATTACCTTTAAAATACGCTTACTGTCTGAAGAGTGGCAAGAGCTTTTGATGAAATACTGGCATACTGTGAAAGAGAAGAATGGCTGCAGGATTTCTGTAACATTAAAATACTTCCATACAAGTTGCACAGACATAGAAATGTATGTCACACCACCACCCCAAACAATCAGATGTTTAAAGAAGGCCAGGCTAGGAGGAATGCAGCAGAGCAAGACTCCGGCAAAAAGAGAGTTAAGATTTTAAACACCTAAGACTCTTAATCTATCCTTTATCAATTATTCCAAGAGCTCAACAGAATCTACTTAAACAGGAAGACAGAGTTGTGCACGTGGGTTACTCACTTTAAAAATGTACATTTATTATCCAGGGAACCAGCAATAATAGAATCACAGAAAAGTAAGGCTGGAAGTGCTCTCAGGAGTCCATTCCCTGGCCTCAGGGCAAGATCAACTACACATAAACCATTCCTGACAGATATTTGTCTAACTTGTTCTTAAAAAACCTTCAGTGATGGAGACTTTGCAACCTCCCTAGGCAATCGGCTGCAGTTCCTAACTAGCCGAACCATTAGCAAGATTTTCCTAATGTCTAACCTCAATCTCTCCACCACAGCAAGCTTCTCTGTTACTTCATGTTCTACCCCCAGCAGAACTGGGTAACAGTTTCTATTACCTTCCTCTTTACATCAAATTTCCATATGCTTTTAAATGGTTATCACATCTTCCCTCACTCTCCCGTTCTCCAGACTAATAATGGCCAACTGGGTCATATGCAACTGGGTCATACAGTCTGCTGGAGCAACTTAACTCATCTCAAGGAGCCTCCACATTCTGGAGGTACCACCCCCATGCCCATCTCCACCCAAAACACCAGTAGGGAAGCAAAACAAGAGGCAGGGAGAGAAGCCAAACAGAGCAGCAGGCTCTCAGAACACCTTCCTCAAAAGAAAGGTCCCACGCAAACCAGCAGAAGTCGCTGTGGAGGAGGTGTGAGGTGAGGAAAGGTACTCAGCCAGAGAAGGGCAGACCAGGAGAGGAAGGGCTGAGTCTAGGAAAGAGGGGAGAAGGCTTTTAGACAACCTGGAATTGAGTAGTAATGAGCTGATCTGGAAGTGGGAGAGGTCTGGAAATAAAAGAAGATGAAAGCAAGCAGTGAAAAGCAGGAAGATTACCAGAAGGGTAGAAAATCTGGAAGTAAGTCCAGATCTACAAACAAGAAGGGATGGAGGATTTGGGCACTGATGGGGGAACAGGCGGAGAGAAGCTGGGAAAGCACGGAACCCAGGATGAGAAATGCAACAGAAGTTGTGAGTGCCAGGAGGCCACAGAGCAGAGGTGGGGGGACTGAAGAAGCTCCATCAAGCTGTGCTCCTATGAGCGTGAGGATCTGCTCACTGAGGAGTTCAGTTTCTCTGCTAATGCAGGGCCTGGGAGCTGCTGAGGAGTTGCTCCTTGGGAGTAACGTGGCCTCTCTGGATGTGGCCCAAGGTCAAGCTTCAGCGACAGTGACCTTGAGACATAAGGCTGCAAGGGATTCTGGAAAGGTTTGAGGGTGCCATCACTTCCACAGGAAAAGGTGTGAGGGAGAAGATATGAAGCTGTGACAGAATGGGATCAGAAGGTGACAGGGAAAGTCAGTGCTAGACTGAAGGGCAGGGGCCCACTGCACACAGCAACCTCTTACTATTTATTGTGGTTTCCATAGTGCTAGAGCTAATAATCCCTCCAGCAGTGCTGAAGGTCACAGGGCAGGAATGCCTCCGAGTCAGCCCAGGTCTGACAGAGCTTGTGCTGAGACAGAGCTAATAAAATCCTGACAGACCTAAACTGACCTTGCAAGGTCAGGAGGCTTCATACATTGATTCCTAATCCATCCCATGGTGTTGCCCTTATCCTTTGATCACCCTGGATGTCCCTGTGTCACAATAGTGGAGCACTGATTTCAGAACCACGCTGTTCTCCTAAACTAGCACTCCAAACACACATGGTGAAGAAAGTAGCCAAGTCAAAAAATGGACCTTGGTTGTCCAAGATCCCCACCACTGTTACCCCAACACTAAGTGGCCAAAGCAGAAGGTGTGGTACTTCATGGCAGTGAGGTGGTGCTCCTGCCCAGCACACCAAAGCCCAGATGTATCACGGCCACATCTCACCACGTAGCTCAGCACGTCGGACACATGCCTTGGCACAAATCCCTGCTGCTTCCTGGGAACCCGAATGAAAAATATGCTCAGAAAGTTTGGGAATTATCTTCTCTTGTCTGAGAAAGACTGCTTCTTCAATTCTCAAGGGTCATATTGTCTAGACCTCTGGCCTTTCCTTCTGCTTTTCTCCGGATGCTTTCGGTGGTCCCACCGAGTGCCGCTCAGAGCAGAAACAGCCACACAAGAGAGAAGCAGAGCAGAAAAAATTATTTTGCATGTCTAACATGCAGAGTCCTGTCCATATATTCTAGCATGACATTTACAGCATAGCCTTGGTGATTCACAGCCATTTTCTGAACCCTTGCAACTGCCCATCTGTTTTCTGCAGACCTGCTGCCTCACCAGTTAGGCTACATTTTGATTTGCACAGCTGATTATTCCTGCCCAGCCACAATTTAAGAGCTTGTCCTTGATGAACTGCATCGTATTTATTTTAGATCAGTTCTCCAATATACTGCATTCATTTTGAATTCTAATCCTGTGCTCAGAGGGTTTGCATCCTCTCCCTGCTCGGTGTCCTCTGGAAATTCTGCATGCAGATTCTACCGTCTCAGTCATTAATTAAAATATTGAATATTTTCAGGCAATCCAGGGAAAAATCCCACTTGACATATCCTTCTACTTTGACTATGAATCACCAGCAATTATTCTGAGAACAGCTTTCCAGCCAACTGTGTACCCACCTTGTAGCCCATATTGCCACCTTGCTTATGAAAGGGTGAAAAGCCTTCCAGAAATTGAGATACTATTTCTCTACTTATAGGAAAATTAGGCTCTACTTACAAGGTACCTTATGGAAAAAAAAACATGCAAATTGATTCATCTTGTTATTATCTGCAGGCTATTTATTAAAAAATAATCAGTTATTTGATTCAAACGTTCTCCCCCAAGAATTTAAGCTAAGCTATCTCCTCCAAAGGGAAAAAAATAAGGACCCTGGGAAGTTTACATGTAGGTTCAGTGTTTGTTCTTTCACAGCTTCTTTGAACTTAGACTGTCCTCCAAATGTTCTCCAGTGTAACCATGAATTGCTCAGGCATTGCTTCAGCTGTTTCACCCTATGTGGCAGAGATAATGTAATAAGCTCCAGCTTGTTCCAAAATACCTGTTACCCTCTCTCATTGGCTTATAACAAGTTGTGGTCCTGCTCTGGTTGGATTTCTTACCTCTCTCAAGTCCTTTTCTTGCCACCTGATTACAGATCACCATTTCTGGCAAAGAATAATGCAAAAAAGTGATAAAAATGTTGTGAACTACTCGGTCCTCTCTGCGCTGTCAGGTCATGAGTTTTGTCATTCCCTCTCAACTAGCAGTGAAAAAACTTCAGTCTTCCTCTCCTTACTGCTGAGAACATTGCACGTGTCCTTGCTACTGTGGCCTTTCTTAGTTGTACTTTGTTTTGAGCCTTGGCCTACCTGATTTGGCCTTTGCATTCTTCTCATGTTCTTTTACACAGTTAAAGAATCCCAGCGTGGTGTGGGTTGGAAGGGACCTCTGGAAATGATCTCCTGCAAGCCCCCTGCTCCAGCAGGGTCACCTGTGCCCACCTATGACTGCTTTTATGCTCAAGTTCTCTCTTCTTGTCTTTTGAAGGATGATAAGCTCGTTCTTTCATGACTGCTGTCACTCAAATTGCCTTTTATCATCACATGCTCAGCCACCTCTTTCCTAACTGAGCACAGGAGCACTTACCTTCCATTGCCTTTACTACATTTGGTAGTCCTGAACCTTTTCTAGTTACACCATCTTCTGAAATTAGTATTTAGCCAGTAAAGTGAAAAAGCTGTAACCATATGCTATTGTTTGGATATATATGATAAAGTGATTGGAGGAGCCCATCTCTTGGAACAAGAACCATCTGCAAAAAAGGGCAGCTTTGGCATCTGTGCCCGTAAAATGAGCGTTCACACAGGATCAAAATATCTCCTAGCCTTCACTTTAAGCCTTTCCAGGTCACAGCGATTAACAAGGTGGAAAGGGGGGTTATGAAATACTCTGGAGGTGGCTACACAGAGGCATCGTCCTCCTGGGCTTCGTTTGCCAGCACCCCCTTCAATTGCCAACGGAAACGATCGCTCCGCTTGTTGCAGTAGCTGCCATCGCTCAGCGCAGCCACATTCAGCGTTGACACTGCACAGGTTTCAGGTAGCAAAGCTCTTTTTGTCCAAATCAGCTCCCTTCTGCACGTGGCCATGCCCCCTCTGCCTCCACCAGCTCCTGGTTTTGCCACACTGGCATGCCAGTAAAACGAAGGGAGCAGTGTGGCAGGGATCAGAGCAGCAACCACACGCACCTGCCATTACACTTTTATTGCAGCTCTTAAATTAGCATAACACAGTCCAACTAATTTTGCTAAGAAATAGATACCTACCCACTGTTTACTGCTGCATTACATTTACAAGGAACAAGGAAGCTCTCCAGAAAGCAAATAAGGCTATCAATTTGAGTCACGTTGGAAGAAACAGAAGTCCCGGCCTTCTCCTCATGTAAAGGAATGATATTTCAACCTGTTTCCTTTACAAGTCATCTTCAGTACAGATAGCAAAGTCTGAAAATGTTTATTAACATCTTTACCTGAGGGCAACTCCAAAAGAAATTGAAGAATTCCTCAGGACAGACCAAGCCATTCAAGTCTCCAGAACAGCTCTGAATCTGCTGGGCTGTCACCACAATCTGACTGTTGTCCTGGGCCTCCAGCAACCCCAGTTTCATCTCCATGTATTTTATGCAGCACTGTTTGCCAGGTCTCTTCCACCCAGCAGCAGTCACAAGGTTACCAGCATTCTGACAGCCTGCTGCCCAAGTACCCTGATCACAGTGCCACCACCAAGCCCTTTCTTCTGGGAGCTAAGGGACAGCAGATGCTGTGGCAGAAAAGTGTAAAAACTGGACAGAAAATAAAAGAATATTGGAAGGGTGCTAAAGGTAAAGGGTGCTTTCGGGAAAGGTGAGAGTCACAGAATGCAGGGCAGGTAAGGTAGAGAGACCCACACAGTAGGAATTTGGAGTGGCAAAAAGTTCCAGGAACAAGCTGAGGGCTGGCAGAGAGCAGCGAGGAGGATGATGCAAAGCCAGGACAAGAACAGGGACAAGTAGGGAGCTGCAGGAACATGCTGCTGGCCAGGCAGAGGCAGAAGGACCTTGCCATGGTCCCAGACCTCCTATCTCCCATTGGTGCTGGAGCACACGTGGAGTAAAGCTTCTCATTTCTCTACTTCAACACACGTCTCACTGACACGCATGGAAACTGTGCTGTAAATCAAAGCAACACGAGGCAATGGAGACAGTTCAGAATGGCACTACTGCAACAAACCAATGTGCTGGTGTGGACGGACAGACAGACACAAAGCTGCCACCCCGCTGCAGTCAGAAGGCAGGACCAGCCTCTGAGGTGGAGCTGCTTTGAGAAGTGACAAAGGGAGAGCTTGCCCATGGAGAAATGAACAGTTTTGCTGTTCCTTCCTGGGAAGAGCTCCTAGAACAGCAAGCAGCCCAGGGTAATCAGCCCGAGAGAGAAAATTACCTTCCCGTACATAAAACCCATAGTCCAGCAAACTTCTTTTAAACCCCAAAATTCGAGATTGGAAAAATAAACATCTCATGCATCACTTAACTTTCACTGTTACTAATCCACTATCTAGACCTCCTAAAGCAAGAGCAACACCGAGTGGATGTTCTACCCATTGCTCGCAGGGTCTCAGCTGGCCAGCAGATGTGGAAACTAAGCAGCAGGGTCTGCTGATTCCTGTTTCCTTCTCCCATCCCTCAAATCTGAAAAGCCTCTAGACAAGCCAAGCCCTGAATGAACTCCAGCAGTCTTTACACTAGAGGGAGCTTTCCTCAGAGACGCGTCACCTTGGCATCTCCTTCTCACTACACTGCATTCAGCCTGTCTAGAGGGCAACACATGGGACTGAGGTGAATCAGTTACTGTCTAAAGCCTCTGCTTTTGCCACTTCAAGCACTGCAGCGTGTCAGTGGTGCAGGGTGGGAGTCAGTAAGAAGGTACCTGTTCAGTTCTGCCCAGAGATGTGCTCTGCCTAAGACAAAGCTCAACACTGACATGTTTCAGAGAAGCCTCCAGCTAACGAACGGTGTCCATCCTGCGCCCTCACCAAACTCCCACCTTGAACACACAAGCATCTTAACAGACTACACTGTACACTGAGGCAGGAGGCCACTCCTTGTTAAGCTGTTAATGAGGCCTTTAACGAGGAGAGCTGAGATACACCTTCCCTAAGGCTTGTGGCCACCTGCACCAGAGGGCCTGAAATACAGGCCTCTTCCTCACTGTTAATACAGGTGTTGAACTGTTCCTCAAGTGAACCATTTAAAAATATTATTTAAGTGGAAGTACTACTGGGGCTAACAACAGCCAGGACCTAACCAATTTATTTTTTAAACTCCAGTAAACTGTTCCCAAACCATGAGCTGAACTAGAACAGAAGTCCTTACCTGTGAAAGCATTTGTGGCCTGAAAACCAGCTTCCTGCATACTGCTCTCCCAGTGAAGCTTGAGATTCCCGTCTTAACCTGTCCTTATCGGAGACAACCGCTGAGCTTGGAGCTGTCAAGTCACTTCCATCTTCGCTCGCCAGAGTCCATTTCTCTTTCCATTCCTGTAATCGGCACCATCCAGCTCCCACCTGATCCCAGGTCTTCCAATCTGTAGGCAGAGGGGATCTGCGCTGAACCCGAGTACGAAGCGTCGGACAGTCCCATCAACCAGCCAGCCAGAGGATTTGGGCCATGATGAATGTGGAAACCACGTAAATCGCCGGCCGAGACGTCGTTTCCCTTTTACAATTAAGTTCTAATCCTCCCTTCATCCAGCACCATTTCTTCAGATCTCGGCCAACGGTGATGTTCAATTGTCTGTCCTCTCTTGTGCTCCTCTCCCCTCAGGCACGCTCTCTGAGAAATTAAAAAAGAAGAGATTATGTTTCCTGATGACCTGTAGCAACATTAAAATTAACAGACTCCAGGGAACAAAAACCCAAAACACATTATCAGGGATTGATTGTACACATTAAAGGAGATCTTCAGAAGGCAAATATTGCGATTTTGCCGAGATGCAAAGTGTGACCACACAGCTCTTTGAAGTGCAAAGAGGAACAGTGCTGAGGGTGTCATGTGCATCTCTGAGAACATGATATGATTTACATTTCAAAAGCCATATTTAGCAGTGATGGGGGCAGCAATACAATAACAAAATTGCAGTTAAAAAGGAAAAGGAAAAATACTCAAGGCTCTCAAGTCTAGTCTATTGAAAACCACAGTGAGATTATTAGCATTTCACAGAGCTGCCTCCCTTCTCTTCTGGAGCAGAGGAAGAGAGCACTGTCTGCCGACACTGTATCTGCCACTCAAACAGCCTTCTGAGGTTAAAATCCTTTCTCTGCCTGCGCTGTCGATTATCTGTTTAAAATCTCAATTGTAGCACAGATGACGCAACTGGGATGTCTTCAGACGTTCGGTAACGTTAAAAATACCCACAGGCTATACAGGAGAAAGGTGGTTCCATTTCTTCTTGATCCTATTCCTTTTGGATATCTGCAGCTCATTGGAAACTGGAGATGCTGTGCATCCACCTGGTAAAAACCAGCATCCGTTTACTTTTTTCTGGGGTGAAGGTGAACAGCAGACAGGCACTGCCCTGCTCCTGCTCCCCCTCAGCCTTCTGCTCCTGCTTCTACCCATCCCTGCAAGGTCTCATTCACCAGTCTGCCCCCAACAACTGTTTTCCTGTTTACTGTGAGGCCGTACACTCCCTGGGCTGAGTATGACTTTGTATACTTTACATTGGCTTTGATATTAATGCTCGTGTTGCTGTTGGTTAAATCCACTCATTTCAACCCATGAGCCTCTCTTCTCCTTTCCCCAGTTGGCCACTGGGTGAGAGAGTAACTGCTGTAGTTTAGCCCTGGACACAGGCTAGGTGTAGACACTTATGGAGAAGAGTATTTTAGAACAAAAGGAAGGAAGAAAAGAGGACTAGGGAGGAGAACCCACTCACTCCCCAGCCATCCCATTCCTCCACATAGTCATGTTTCGCTCACTGTCTCCAAATCCAGCAGTACAGGCAGGCTGAAATTACGCCTGTGATGATCTTATGATTACTAATGGATTTTAACTAATGAGTCTAGCCAGGGCTTGCAGTACTGGATTGGACCAGAGGCCCATCTGCTGGAGCAGCCCCTGTCTCAGAGTGCCGGCGGCACTGCTGGAACCAGCACTCGCTGCTTTGGAGAAGAGTGCAAGATGAAAGCTAACGGAGATGAGTCTTCCATCTTAAAGACACTGCTGCTTTTTTTCCCCAATTTTGTTACTTCAGTATTCCTGCAGAACACACATTTTTGTCTTGAAAGGTAGCACAGGACCCACTGATTAGTTACTTGTAGTCAAACTGAGGAATTTGCATTCAAATCAAATAAGGTTACAGAACAGGTTTAAGATGTTTTCCCCATTTGTTACCCAAACATCTGACTTTAATAGGAAATAAAGTAGAAAATAGGAAAAACAAAACAAATCAAAACAAAACCAAACCCACAATAACAAACCCAACACCTTTACAGGTAGTATCTTCTACCAGGTAAAGCTCTACTAAAAAAAATTAGAATAATGTTTAAAATGCTGTTATTGCTGAATAATCCTATATTCCTCTGTAAGCTCTTCGAGATGCTTTTTCCAGCCCTTCAAAGTGCTCTATACAACTAATCACCGTTTCATATGAGGATAGTTGGGGTTTCTTTCTCAAATACACAGAACTGAACAAGTATAATACACATACACACAGCAGCTATTTCTTTTGGCTCAACATTGTGCTAACTGCTCTATAATGACTACAGATGGATGCTGCACTTATTGCCCAAGTTTCTTCTCTAGAGGCCTGAGTTTCTTCCATATTTATAAGAGCAGGTTCACATTTGCATTTACTTTTTCAGCCTTATAACTTCTGATTTTGGTTTATAAATCCACAAGTTTGATGCTTTCTCTGTTCAGCATTTTAATTTCTCTCCCCACGTTAGAGATGCTCAGGAGATGGGCACTAATGACTCTGCAGTCAGGGAAGTTCTTTTATTGTTAAATCTTTGCATTAGATATAATAGACTTCTGATTCTTCAAATAATAAAATATTTTTCCTTTCTTGAAAATCATTTAATTAAAAGAAGAATTAATTCCCATCGCTCCAGCATTTCAGCTAAGCTAGGTAAGAACCCAACAGCACTGAAGAAACTCTGTGATGCAGGCACTTGCACCAATCACTGCTTCTTCAGACAGAAAGATGTGATTTTAGCAATGTTACAGGACACAAAACACTTAAGAGAGCTCATTCAGACCTTAAAATCTAAAAGGTAGCACACTGCATCTGGTATAAATCCACCCTTAAGGGCTGAAGTGAAAGACAATACCAGTATCTCTTGAGTGCCCTAGGCCAGCATTTTCTCACTACAAAGCACTCTTCTCCCCGGGCAGATGATGAACTCAGAGGTGGTTGGCAGGACGAGCCCATTCAGCGCTCAGCGCTTCCTGGGCCTCTACACAACTCAGCTAGTTAATAAACTGAGCTATTTAGTGTGTGTTTTCCACAGGCACATTCACACAACTTCACCTCTGGGAGTTCAAACGCACTGGGGTGAAGACAACGCAGCAGCCCAGCTGGTATCCCAGCAAAGCAGGAAAACGGAAATCCCATTTTTAGCAGCCTGTAGAGCTAAGACCTTGGTATTGGACTTCACATTAAGCAGAACTTTTACACTGAAGCTGAACTGAGGTTTAAAAGGAGAGGTGGTTTGTCTTTTGTTTCCTAACAGGCTGGCATGTTTGCAGGCACAGACTGGGTCAGGACCTCTGCTGACACATTTTCGAGTGGTCCAGCCAAGTGCAGTGCGGCTGCACACTCATCCCTTTATACCAACCTGCTGCAGAAATGTTAAACCAACCAGCTCAAAGGACCAAAAGGTAAAAACAAGCATGTGAAAAAGAAAGTAGAGTAAACAATACCAGCAGAACTACATAAGGTGTGATCTTTGATGTCACTACTACATTTTTCACAACCTGCAGTGACCCCGGTGGGATCACGTCCCATTATGCTGGTCAGATGGCACAGTCCACAGAGAACACGCGGACTACAAAGACTAGAGATCTTCTCTTTGCTCCATCTGTTACCTCCTTTCCAATTGCAACAGGAACTCTGCTTCCACTTGTGCTTTCATCCATCCACTGCAGCACTGCATGGGTCTCAGAAGGGAACCAAAGCAAAACATGATGGTTTATAAATACGTAGCTGTGCCATGAAGACGTCTGGCTACTGTTCACTTATGTGATTGAATACCTAGAGAAAAATCAAATCCATTGGTTTTCCCCCTCTCCACGTTTCTTAGATTTGGTCCTGGGAAACACACCACCATCTGAACCTCACACAAACTGCAAACAGAAAATATTTTGACTATTTAACACCTAATGCTAGTTAGATGTTCTCGCCATATATTTAGATAGTCAACTTGCTGTCTCTTCTCTCAGCATTGGAAGGACCACTGTAAAAAAAGAATCTGAGAGAGGAAAAGAAAGTAGCCAACGAACACGCGATCCTGCAACAATATCCTGCAACTTCATACACTTCATGAAGTACTGTGCAATCATCAGTCAGGACCAAACCTGTAGGAACTTGCACTGAAAGAAGCAGTGAAATACCACTCTGACCAAGACACTAGTGTCTTCAAAAACTCAAAAGCACTGGCTGACATGTAAATGCTGCACCTTGGGCTTTTTGCTTGGTTTTGTTGGGGTTTTTTAAATTTCCTTCCACTATAACCAGTCTGTTTCTCTGGCCATGTGCTGCTGGTTCCCATCCAGGCATCAAAAACTCAAGGGATGAAGTGCTATGGCCACAGAAAGCGTGGCCGTGACTGCCCTGGGCACAAGACACCCTACAGGGCAGCATTTCACTAAGGCCTAGCAAATTCCCTTCCAGGAGTACCTGTCTTGTAACCCCGCACACATTTAGGTTTTTGAGAAAGTCACTGAACAGCCTGTGAGCTGTAGTTTATCTTCATCAAGGGAGGCCTTGCTGCTCCCAGTGTCCAGCGGGAGGAGTGTAGAAGGGCAGAGGGGCTGAGCTGCCCTGCCTAGCTCTGGCTCAGGGCCCTGCAGATGGTGGGTTCCAACCAGGGGCAGGGCCCAGTGGGAGCTCGGCCGCTGCCAACATGACCCAATCCATGGCTATGAGCAGGACAGATCAATGCTGGCTCAGCCAGTGGTGTGACTCAGCTCTACGGGACACGTGGCTCCAAATTCAAGGAAAATAGTCACCTGTCTGAAGCCAGGTCAAGTGCTGAACCATCCATGTGCCTCAACACGTTGCTGAAGTAAGGTCTATATCTCCTATGGGTTAAGGCAGCATAGACTTGGGTATATATTTAAGAGGAGGGCCAGGAAGATGACCCAATGGCTGGAAAACCTCTCCAAGAGGCCAGGCTAGGAAAGCTGGGATTGTTCAGCCTGGAGAAGAGAAGGCTCTGGGGAGACCTTACTGTGGCTTTTCAGGACTTCAAGGGGGCCTAGAAGAAAGCTCAGGAGGGAGTGTTTACAAGGGCTTGTAGTGACAGGACAAGGGGTAATGGCTTCAAACTGCAAGAGGGGAGATTTAGATTAGAAATGAGGAAGAGGTTCTTCGCTGTGAGGGTGGTGAGACCCTGGAACAGGTTGCCAAGGCAAGCTGTGGATGCTCCATCACTGGATGTGTTCACAACCAGGTTGGATGGGGCTCTGAGCAACCTGCTCTAGTGGGAGGTGTCCCTGCCCATTGTAGGGGGGTTGGAACTGGATGTTCTCGAAGGTGCCTTCCAACCCAAACCTATTTACGATTCTATTACAATTTTCTGGCTGGAAAAACACTTCCAACATTTTGTTTTTGTAAAACAGTGTTTGCAAATACGTATTTTAACATTTGCTAAAGCCATTTAAAATAAAGCAGATGCACACAGCACCTCTCTATCCCCTTTTGGATTCACCAAGTTTTCCAGGCTTCAGTTTTCCTTCCCTAGAGACTTCATATTAATATCTACCAGCTATGGCTACTCTTNAAGAGGTTCTTCGCTGTGAGGGTGGTGAGACCCTGGAACAGGTTGCCCAGAGAAGCTGTGGATGCTCCATCACTGGATGTGTTCACAACCAGGTTGAATGGGGCTCTGACCAACCTTGTCTAGTGGGAGGTGTCCCTGCCCATTGTAGGGGGGTTGGAACTGGATGTTCTCGAAGGTGCCTTCCAACCCAAACCTATTTACGATTCTATTACAATTTTCTGGCTGGAAAAACACTTCCAACATTTTGTTTTTTGTAAAACAGTGTTTGCAAATACGTATTTTAACATTTGCTAAAGCCATTTAAAATAAAGCAGATGCACACAGCACCTCTCTATCCCCTTTTGGATTCACCAAGTTTTCCAGGCTTCAGTTTTCCTTCCCTAGAGACTTCATATTAATATCTACCAGCTATGGCTACTCTTTTTTAGACAGTAAAGGCCTGTATTTTACTGTGCGATCCTAAATTAGTTTCTTTACTTCCATCTCTAATTTCTCTTCCTTCCAAGACACCGTTGCACCAGTGCTAAGTGAATTTCTTGGGAAATATGCTCCATAACTCAAAGACCACTTAAAAAACTCAAGGCAACTTTCACAGGAGACCAACCACAAAACAAACAGAAAACCAGATGTTTAAAATATGTTTATCTAACGGCATCTTTCTCACATACACATAGACATCGTTTCTTTTCACATTCCATCTTCAATATTTGTATAGGTCAGCTGTGACCTATACAGCTGCTGTATTTCCTTTTCTTGGTGCACTTCTGTGATATACAAAATGAGTTCCAATGTTATGTTATACATATTTATATTCCTACAGAGACTTTCAGATACACTTCAGCTTGTTTAAGAATAGCGTCCAAGCTTCTTGTTCCTTCCTTTTTGTTACAGCACCCCCTGAATTGAGGCAAGTGGAGGAACAACCCAAGTGAAGTGTGGTCGTTCTGCATTAGTTGAAGCAGGAAATGGGCCTCAAGAAGAGGGCATATGGCCAAAGCCAAGCATTCTTTCTTCCAGCCTCTTAAGAAAATGTCCTTAAAAAGCCAAAAATTTCCAAAGAAGGTCAACAGAGCTGGGGAAGGGTCTAGAGCACAAGTCTTGTGAGAAGCAGCTGAGGGAATTGGGCTTGTTCAGCCTGGAGAAAAGGAGGCTCAGGGGAGACCTTCTCACTCAACAACTCCCTGACAGGAGGATGGAGCCAGGTGGGGTTGGGCTCTTCTCCTAAGGACCAAATGATAGGGCAAGATGAAATGGCCTCAAGCTGCACCAGGGAAGATTTAGCTTGGACTGGAGGAACAATTTCTTCCCAGAAAGAACTGTCAAGGCCTGGAGGAGGATACCCTGTGAGTTATGGAGTCCCCATCTCTACAGGGAATGAAAAGTCATGTAGATGTGATGTTGATGGACATGGTTTAGTGCTGGGACAAAGGTTGGACTTGATGGTCTTGATGGTCTCTTCCAACCAAAACGATTCTATGAAAATATAGGCCAAACACCAATGCCAGCACACACTGCAAAACCCAGTATGGACAAGGCCTGGTTTAAAAGAAAAAGGATGAACATTTTGGTACAGACATTTTTCTCTTCCTCTTATTTCTTTATTTCTTTTCAGAGCAAAGCAACAAACTGAAGGAGTGATATAAAATGGGTCTGTTTAGTAGCTTCACGCCAAAGTGAATAGCCTCTAGTAATCAGATAGCAAGGAGTGTTTCACTTGAAGAAATCCTATAAATAAGTGATAACACATAGAAACACACCACATTTCCTTCCATTAATCTTGTTAAGTGAAATAATTAATTTGGCTCCTCTATTTTCTATCTTTACAAACAAACTAAAGAGCCATACATTTTCCCATCGCTCTGCTGACAGGATACAGTAAAACCCCAGTGGAAAAGTTTACTAAGATCTCCCTGACAAGCTATGGGGTTTGGATGAGATAATTATTGGGAGAAATTGTACAAGCCATGTTACGCAGGGCAGATGAGAAAATTGCATTGTGTATTTCTGGACATTAATAAAACAGTAATTAGCAGAAGTTGCCAAGAGAAATCATTAATCATGCCTCTCTATGAACCTGAGCAGCCAGAGAAAAACCTGAGCTCTGAATTTTATTTGCCAAAATAACAAAAAGATAGTAAAAGCAGAATCCAGACTCAATTAATCTTTTTATTCAAAGCGCTCCAGGGTCAGTACTTGAATTTGCAGAAGGCTGGTAAAAGCCAAAATTCCATTGAGCAGATTGGAGAAAAGATCACACGTTTTTGACGGGCATTCCCATGACTCGTATGAGAAACCAGCAGTTGCCAGAAACCCACGGGATTCTGCATATCTCAAGACTTTGAGTATCCAACATCGAGCTACACACTAAAGGGTATTCAGCATCCTCGAACACCCCTGGAAAAGCCGTGGCTCTGAGTCACAGCTGCAGAACCTGGCCACCCTGATAAGCAGTAGGATAGGGAAGCTACTGGTTTAACTCTGCTGTGTCACACAGGATTTGTGAACAGGGGGGAAACACCTTAGGAGAAGTTAATGTGGCCACTGCCAATCCGCTGTTTAGACCAATATCAGCACAGAGCTGAGCATAAGATGAGAGACATCTTTCTCTCCTCTTCCTCTCCCACAGCAACTTACTGCTGATTCAAGAAAATGGGTTTTCCTGGGCCTCCTATCACCTCATTTTGAGAACCCACCAGACAGACACAAGCAATGTATGTTGTTTACAAGCTCTCCAGTTTCCAAGTCTGCATCACTCCCCCTCTACTCCACTCTGGGGAGACCCCCCTGCAGTGCTGGGGCAGCTCTGGAGTCCTCAGCACAGCAGAGACAGGGAGCTGGGGGAGTGGGGCCAGAGGAGCCCCAGCAATGCTGGGAGGGCTGGAACCCCTCTGCTGGGAGCCAGGCTGGGAGAGCTGGGGGGGTTCAGCCTGCAGAGGAGAAGGCTCTGGGGAGACCTTCTGGGAGCCTTTCAGTGTTTAAAGGAGCCTAAAAGAAAGATGGGGACAGACCTTTTTATCAGGGCCTGTTGTAATAGGACAAGGGGTTGATGGTTTTAAACTAAAAGAGGGGAGATTTAGACCACAAAGAAGAAAGACATTTTTCACACTGCATGTGGTGAGACCCAGACCCAGGTTGCCCAGAGAGGGGGTTGATGCCCCANGTGGTTGATGCCCCATCCTTGAAACTTTCCAGGTCAGGCTGGCTGTGACCCTGAGCAACCTGCTCTATTTGCAGATGTCCTTGCTCACTGCAAGAGCATTGGACTAGACTGCCTTTAAAAGTCCCTTCCCACCCAAAACAATCTATGTTTCTATGATTTCCTAGCTTTTCACCAGCCAACACAAGCTTCCCAAGTTCTTTATCTAGGTTTTTAGGTGTAACAAGGGCACACAGTCCTTTGTCATCTCCACAGACAGACCCTGCATATGAAAAGGAAATGGGCAGCACTCCTTTCCTGCAGCAGATGATAGTTATGCTGCCCATTCACCATCCCTGCCATCCTCAGGAGATCCAGCAGCACCCAGTCCTCTCTCCGCTAACAGCACCTTTTAGGTGTGGGCATGACACCCACCCGGGAAAAGGTGC
>VWZY01006538.1:138599-154992 GCA_013399075.1 Chloroceryle aenea | reverse complement strand
TGGCCAGGTCTCTGAGCACCCTGCTCTGGTTACAGATGTCCCTGCTCAGTGCAGGGGGGCTGGACCAGATGACCTTCAAAGGTCCTTTCCAACCCAAACCAGTCTGTGACTCTACTGCAGACAGAGCTTCACCCGAGGTGTCCCTGCATTACTGACCAAACCCAGTCACACCCAGTGACTGCCTGCCTTGTCCTGCACCCCCCACTCCAGTCACACCACAGAAAGGAGTGCTAGTACGACATGGGCTAGAAGCAAGAGTATTTCTTAAACCTCTGTAATCTGCCAGAAACAGGAGCTGGGAGGATGGTGGAATGCAAAAGTTGCCTTGCCAGCCTTCTCTGCTCCTAACACACGGCCAAAAATAAACTTTAGCACATAGAAAAACAACATCCTCACTACCTTATTATGCAGATTTTTAACAAACCAACAGAACAGACTTTCAGAGTCCATAACTAAGCAATTCTTCATGAATGCAAGTGAGGAATAAATCCCAAAGAATCTCAACCATCAATTTACCAACCAAAGTTGGTAAGTCACCGAACACAGAGTAGCTGAGTCTATTAAAGCCAGCTGCTAACTACCTAATGCTACTACTTAAACTTGACTTGTGAAATACACCCTTGTGGTTTTAAACCAAATGTCTGATTATCAGCTTTCAGTTAGTGTTTAAGCTCAAGACATAAAGTGAAACGGAGTGAACAAGCAAGTTCCTTCGTGTTAAGGAGGATGAAAATAGTTTTCTTACAGGAGGCACAGCCTGTGGCTATCTCCAAAATACAGCAAAACTACAAATAACAACTTAAAATAAACGTCCTAGCGTGGATGTTACTAAAGATCCAGTAGGGACCCTCTGAAATGGCCTGAAGGAAAAATGTGTAACTAAAAATACTTGCTGAGGTGAAACAATCTCCTCTCCAAAGGTAAACCCACCCCCCGACAGCTCTCCAGGAGGAGTACAAGAGTTAAGAAATACAACTTGGCTTTGAAGTTATGATCTCTCTGGGTTTGGGGAAAGCTGATTAGATAAATTATAAAAGAAATGAGTATCAAGATGAAAGTAAGGCAAGAAAGGAGAGAAAGAACATCACAAAATGCTTTGTAACAGACAACGGCTAAAATACTACCAAGGAAAATTACTTCTATAAAAAAAACTACAGGAAAATCCCTGGTAAAAGCAACTTCCCAGGCAGCAGTGAACAGCAGAAATAACTGTAAGGAGGATTACCAACCCTCCTGCACTGAGCAGGGACATCTGCAACAGGTTGCTCAGATCTCCAGCCAACCTCAGCTGCAATGGTGCCAGGGATGGGGGTTTTACCACTTCTCTGGGCAACCTGGGTCTGGGTCTCACCATCCTCAGGAGAAAATATGGCTTCCCTGTCTCCAGTCTAAATGTCCCCTCATTCAGTTGAAAACCATCACCCCTTGTCGTGTCACAACAGGCCCCTACAAAAAGTCCCTCCCCATTTTCGGACAGGCCCCATGAAGCACTGAAAGGTCCCCAACAGGTCTCCNCTGGTCCAGGTCCCTCTGGGTGACATCCCTTCCCTCAGGCTGTCGACTGTGCCACTCACTCAGTCGATCTTATTGACAGCTCAGGTTAACCTTTCTCGTTAACCCTGTTTGACACACAGAAGGAGAGCTGATAGCTCTCCCTTCACCAGAACAAGAAAGCAATGGTGACAGCATCTCCACCTTGGTGATAAGTCTTTTTATAAGTCACCACATAGCACAAATTAAAACCCAAAAGGTGTGCTGCCAAGTCACTTTGAAACTAAATACGAGAAAGGCTTTTGGTTTTCAAAACTTGGTTACTCGAATGGGGATGGGAAGAGCAGCTTTTCTATTTACAAGTAACAGTTTTAACCTGGTGTCAAAGACGTGGAACATCCCATCAAAGGAAACACAGATGGACACAGAGAGGTTGTCAAACTGGAGAGGTGGCTCTTAGTGCAGTACTGGTTGGTTTTATGAGCACAGTGAGCAATTAATTTCTAGAAACAAACTGACTCTGATTTAACTTAGGCATATTGTCTGAAGAGGGATGCGACTCAAAAGAAAAATAAAGACATTTCATTCTCATAAGGATATGACATTTATGAGAGGCTCACACACACTTTTTCAAATATGAATTAGGGTTTGGGTTTCTTTTTTAACCTTGCACTGGATTTCAAGCATCCTCTGTTCAGCAAAATTCTGCCCCCACCTCATTCAATGGGGATTTTCACGATAACTTTACTCCGACTAGAATTTTACCTGGGGGAGCCACATTCATTTCACCATTTCCTAACTAAACCCAAGAGCACTATGCCTTAGACAATGAGGACAGAGCTTGAAGAAACCAGTAAATCTCCCTGTTTGTACATTTTCCACGCATGCCTATTTAACTACAGTAATAATTAGGGTAACCACTGTCTCCTGTTCACTTCAGTTTTCAACCAAGGGTCAGAACAAACTCTTCAGCTTTATTTTCTCATAAGCAATCTCAAACCCTTCCAAAGTGTTTGTCAGATTTCATCTGACCATAAAAAGGTTTGCACAACGACGTTACTTCCAGCTCCTATCACAAATTACTCGTACACATTCGCTATGGAAACAGACTTTCTGTTCACTTGAGAAATAACTAAGTCATAAGGATTTAACTCCCCATGCTATTCATTAAAAATAATTATGCCATGCACAAAGGCTTGGTGCTGAGCGAGTGATGGGTCAGGCTGGAGTATTCCCTTTAGCTGGAGAACAGACACCTCGGAGGCACCGAAGATGTGTTTCCTCACGTGGTCCCTTTTATTGCTCATTTGGAAAGGCTGTCTCTAGAATGAGACTTCAGACACCCATTTAGTTCCCCACTCCTATATTGGCTTTTCCAACAGGAGCGCTGATTACTGGCTGATAATAATGATTTTGTAATGTGAACATCTGTGCAACAGCAAACAGGCTGGGATCAAACTAATGGCAAGCATCTCACCATTAACCAGGTACCAACATTTCTTTTAAATGCCAACAAACCTGACAAAATTCTTACCAATGATTTAGCCATGGAAACATCAACAGCACTTACAAATGCTCTTCATTTACAGATGCTCTTCAACACCCTTTTGAAATACAGAAAAACATTTTTTTTTAAAATTAAATAATCCAACTACACTTAAGCAAAGCTCTAACTGAGGTCTGAACATATAGAATCCTGAATTTTCTAAGTTATTGGTCTCACTGCAATAATAACTCAGCCATATTGCCCACGAGTAGCAATTAATTACATTTAATAAGGAACACTGCAAGTTGTTGCCCTTTTAAAAATCCTAGCCAGGACCCTAAACACTGCTGCTTTTCTTATTCCAACTTGCAAATGGTTAAAAAACCAATCGAACAAAATCATCTTCGATGTTGGAGAAAATCCCAGTGAGTAAAAATTCACTTAAGTGCTCTATTAAAAAACCCAACCAGATCTACGTGGCAGAGGAAATGTCAATTTTTAACAAGCTACCCAATGCCTCTTTTCTAGCACCAGAAATATAATTTATCTTCAATAACATGCATAGAAGTTTTTCCCCATCACTAGACCCTGAATCAGGCATTCACTGAGGATTAAAAAGCAAGACATTTGAAAAAAATGAACTCAGTGTGCTGAAAACTCTCTGTTGTGCAGAAGATTTTTCCCTTTCTCCTTCCAGAGAAGGGTGATCTTAAAAAGCTTGAAATTATTTTCCTCTCTGTAGTATTTGAACATGAGGCTACATCATGTGACAGAAAGCTGAGGAAAAAATGCAAGTGTCCTACAAGCCCATAGTACCCATCTATTTCCTGGCAACTACAGCAGGACCCATACATAGGAAACCAGGCAAATTTTTCCAGTTGTCTTTTACAAAAATGAATTACCTGAAAAGACAGTACAGAAAATAGTTGCAACTACTCTTGGGGGGGAAAAAAAAAGCCAGCCTCTAAAGGAATAACATCACAAATTACTGGCTTCAAGTAAGAAAGTTGATCATGTTAACCATAAAAGACTACCACACCAAGACAGGCTATCCCCCCTACACTGGGATGAGAGGTTAACGCAGTCAGCAAGAAAAAAATCCATCCGACTGGAAACCCATGTGATTATTCTGTGTATTATACGTTTACATTGTGATTAGTCTTGGCTGATGTTTTAAAAACTCTCGTCTGCTTCCTCGTTTGTAGTTGATGCTGTCAACATTATGCTAAAAAAGAGTTGAACTAGCTTTGTGGGATTAGTACAGAAAGCACTACAGCCACATAAATTCCACTGATGTATTCAGAACTGGGAAAAGATCCACAATAAATAGGAAAAACCAGCAAACTGCAACCACCTGAAGAGCTGGATTCATGTGAGCCGACAACTGCTGTCTTTCCTGAGAAACAGTTGGTTTTCTACAAATTGGGTCCAAACTGTGAGCTTTTCAAGCCACCAAGAAATTTTACATCAGATTCAAAATGTTCTTTTTTCCAACTCCAGGTGCAGCCTCATCACTTTTTACTTGTTTTTTAAGAAAAAGTAGGCTACAGTGCTGGTTAGGACCTGTATTTCCCAAACCTGCTTATGAAGGCAATCATTTGAGACCACAGAAGAGTTCCAGATGCTTGGAGTATAACACAGGAACTCCTCAAAATGAAAGGTCAAGGAGACCTGCGTTCCCACCAGAAACCAGGTACCAGGATGGCTTTACAGCAGCAAGTGCCTTGGGAATCACAGAACCCTAGAGTGGTTTGGATCAGAAGGGACCTTTAAAGGTCATCTGGTTCAACCCTCAGTGCTAAACACTCCTGCAGACAACCAGGTAGGCTCCTCTTCTCCCATCACTTCCAGGGGCTACAGGTTTGGCCAGGAAGGCTGAGAAGCAAAGAAAGAGGGAAAAGGCAGCCAAGTATTTTTCGGCCGTATTTCCCCTCACTGGAAGATTGTCTCCTCCTCTCAGCCCAGACCCTCTCTTGCCTTTCCCATTTGGGGATCAGAGTGCCAGCAGCACTCAGTAATTAAAAAAGAAAAGAAAAAACCTGCCTCCAAACTGCACAAGTTATTTGCAGCTCAATAAAAAATAACACTTGTTTATGCAACACCTAATACAAAAGGGTTGTTACCACCTCATGAACAAACATGCAGCGCAGGCTGAAGTCTGGGAGCATTTCCTAATGAAGAAAATAAAATCTCTGAAGTCCAAATCAAATTTTTCTTAATGTTTTTAGACCTAGGGTTCAAGTTTGGGACCATACTCAAAACTAAGCAGCCTTGCCAAAATAAAGAAAGTCATGTTGTGATGCTGGGATGTCGACTGACTGGGTTGGTTTGTTCTTACACAGAACTTGGGATCTGCACAAGTGTCCCAGCTAATGCCAGGCAGATTCACAACTGCTTAATAGCTATTCAGAGAAATGCTCTAACAGTGAACATCAGCCTTTCCTACTGGTTGCAGTAGTTCTGATAGAGCTTTATTAGGCTTTAACTAATGTAGATCCTTCTTATCACTGATTACAGGGCTTACACTTGGAAAATTAATGTTATAGCATTTTGATCTTTGCTATTCTCCACAGTTTGGAATGACCTGTCTCTTCTACTTTATAAACAATCCAAATACTCTGTACGCTTCATTTGCTATCACCATAGCAATTTTTTTTTTTCAAAGGATGAGTCAAATTCTTACTCCAAAATTAAATGCATTTCACAGAATCACAGCATGGTTGGGGTTGGAAGGGACCTCCAAAGATCATCGGGTCCAACTCCCCGGCCAGAGCAGGACAGAACTAGAGCAGATCACTCAGAAATGCATCCAGACAGGGCTTGAAAGTCTCCAGAGAAGGAGACTCCATCACCTCTCTGGGGAGTCTGTTCCAGGCTCTGTCACCCTGACAGTAGAGAAGTTCTTCCTCATGTTGAGGTGGAACTTCCTGCACTCGAGCTTGAATCCATTGCCCCTCAACCTGTTACAAGGCACAAGTGACAAGAGGTTGTCCCTGCCTTACTGATGCCCAGCCCTTGTGTATTTATAGACATTCATTAGGTCCCCTCTCAGTCTTCTCCTCTCCAGCCTAAAAAGCCTCAGGGCTCTCAGCCTTTCATTTTTCTTTTTTTTTTAGTTAAATCTCTTCTTGTGGCACTAAATCACTGGACAACATTTCTATTCAAGGAGTCCCTTTCTTCTCCATGCAAATTTCACTACAGAGATCCTCATAAACCTTTCTTTAACACAAAACATGGGGTCTTAGATAAGATCTGTTTACAACATTTACTACCTTGTTCATGGAGCAGGCATTTGCTAGGACACAGAGTCTGCCATTCTCATCAGCTCAGGGATTCATCCTCCTTTCCTTTCCTACACTTACCTTCCAACCTGTCTTTTCCTAATGTTTTTGTTTAGCTTCTCACTGTTTAGGTACCTCTCTAGATTCTCTTTAGCTCTCCCTCTTTAGATTCTGAAACAGGCTTTTTCCTTTCCATCATATATATAAGGTCTAACATTTGCAAAGCTGTAGAGCACTGCCATTCATGGTCCTGTGACTCATTTCTGTGATGACTACTGCTTCCTACCACAGAAAACTAGCATTACTTGTCATATAATTACAAGCAGTTAACTCAACCAGGTGTCAGAATACATGATGCAGGAAAACAGACACGCAGGAGCAGTAAGTAACAGGAAGCCAGAGCAGTCTTTGGCACCCAGGTCATGCTCCACTCTCTGTCTTCCTCACAATAACCCAGGAAGAACTGGAACAAGTAACTGTTCAGATGGATAAAGGGACATCCCTCTATCCCTGTGCAAGGAAGGAACTCTAGAAAGGTTAGTAAGTTAGATTTGAATTCCTCCTGACCATTTTAGATAAGCACAAATAAACATGTTCAATTAACTTTCCTTCTATAGGATACCAGGTGCTTGTTTTGTCACCTGCAAGAGCCTCCTTATAATAAAACATTCCTCCTTTTCCAGAATTTTGGAGTTTTCATGGCTGCGATACTTACATGAGATAGAAGCAGAGGGCTGTAGCATACCATTAATTGTCTTTCTTCTCCCCCTCACAGACACTGCTTGATGAATTTCAACATTCAGAAACTGCTGGAATAATGAGATTTCCCTATTTGCCATTCAAAGCCCAACGGACAAGAGAACACTATCTGGCTNCAGATGTAAGATTTCAAGTGTTCACTGTTACTAGGTGAAGCCCTGTTAATACAGGGAGTGACTAAAAACAGGAGGCAGCTTGTGGCACTCCTGTCAGAGCTGACCTATGGAGATCACAGACCCCAAGAAGGCTTGTTGCTGATTCTCTTACTGAAGGGTGTCTGACATAGCTCCCTACAACTACAACCAGCCAGGCACCGTATTCCCATGGAGGACTGCGTCCAGCTCTGGAGCCCTCAGCACAGGAGGGACACGGACCTGATGGAGCAGATCCAGTGGAGGGCCATGGAAATGATCAGAGCTGGAGCACCTCTGCTCCAAGGACAGGCTGAGAGAGCTGGGGTTGTTCAGACTGGAGTAGAGAAGACTCAGGGGAGACCTAACAGCCACCTTCCAGTACCTGAAGGGAGCTTACAGGAAGGTGGGAAAGGGACTGTTTACAAAGGCCTGGAGTGTCAGGATGAGGGGCGATGGTTTTCAACNCATGGATGGGGCTTCTACTGCCTCCATGGGCAAACTGTTCCACCAAAAACCTTCAAATCCTTCTTCAATATGAAATGCAGGTTATGTACTTCTAGTTAACGAAATACATTGCTGCACAGTATCTCATGACAAGGAATATTTATTTTATCTTTCATTTTATTTCAGCCACCTGGTCTAGCGGGAGGTGGCCCTGCCCATGGCAGGGGGTTGGANNGATGTCCCTGCTCAGTGCAGGGACTCAGACTAGGTGACTTGCAGAAGTCCCTTCTGGCCCAAACTGTGCTATGATTTTATGATATACTCCCTCCCAGCTAGGCCCATGAAAGACCAACACCAAGCTCTGGGCCACAAGCTGTCCAGGTCAAGATGTGCTCAGTAAGAACTGTGCCCATTAGACACCAATGAGAATGGAGCCACCTGACACACAAAGACTTGGTTCACCATCTTCATGCACCCATTAATGATCTGTCTCATACCCGAGTTTCTCTAAAGCACATGAGGTGCTGCAAGCACCATGAGAGGACAAGTGAAGAAGCAGAATGGCCCTTGTCCCCAGTGACATTAACACTGCAAAGACATTCACTTCATCTGAAGGCCACATCACGATTGAGAATCTATACAAAGAGTCAGTTTAGACATGAGGTTAATAAAACTATCTCTGGGCTGCCCGAAGCAGTTGGCAAGAGTTCTACCTACTGAAGAAACAGAGACCCATCTACTGGTCAGCTGCACCTATCACCATCAAAAAGTGATACTGTTGGTGTATTTCTGAACTAGCAACAGAAAGCAGGACAATAAACACCACAGACAGCTAAGGCTGTAGTACTGGCCCCAGACTCCAGGGTCATACAGTTATGTAAGGTGTCATTAGGTGCCGCCCATGACTGAAATGAGACTCCTGGGGCTTGCAGTCATTGTACACTAACCCACAGAAAGATCACATGGCCCTCCGAGCATTTTATTTATTTATTTTACACCTTAGGTTTCTTGCAGGTCAACTCTGAAAGCATGTGAACAAATCCACTTATCTTCATCCTTTCTCAGCTGAAATGTGAGAAGAAAACCTTCCATGCCCCTGGCAGAAGTTGTTACCAAGCACAGAACCCCCATAAGGTTTTAGTAGCCTCATTGACTACTGAAAAGACCATCTCCTCCTTGAACTGACACCACAGGACAAAAGTCCTCACTGTCTTCAACAGCAGCTTTTCACTCCAAGTCAACAAAGGAGACTTATAAGCAAGGAAAGAGTTTTCAAAAGAGATGGACACGACTTTATGACACTTTGTAGTCAGAGGTGGTAGGAACGACTAACAACTTCCCAGCGTTTAAATAAAGCCAGTTCTTCCCCAGGCAGTAAGCTGTGTTTTTACCCACCGGGCAGAGGTGTGTGGTGAGATTCTTGGCTCTGATGATTAAGAACAAGAATACTCTGATGAAGGAGCAAAAAAAGTATTTTTTGGAGCAGAAAGCTTATGCAGAAAAGTTTCAGCAGCTCAGCAGCTTCCTGCTGGCTGAGCAGAGCTGAGCTGCGCACAGCGAGATGAATCACAATCTTCTGCAGAGGAGATCTTTTTCCCTTCCCAGACAAAATTCAGCCTTTTCTCCTGTCTAAGGGTGTTTTAGAGGAACGTGCTGTATGCCAGTAGACAACTGGCTGCCTATAACTTGGCAACGACGTTACTGGCAGAAAGGGAAAATCAGCAATATTAATGTAGAAGTGGCATAGAAATGTGTGCACAGGATGGTATCTGCTGGCAACTATAAATACTTCTTGGCTGTGAAAGGTTTTCTTAAAGACAGTTTCAAATCGTTCACCTTCGTAAATATTTCTCCATAGCAAACTTGTGGATAGCAAGGGGTGATGTGATTAGAGGGTTTCAGGAGAAGTTGTTTGTTAGCAGAAAAACATCACAGCCACCATCTATCCAGCCAACTGCTTGAGTAATACCAGCCTCAAACACTCATGCTACCACACACAGCAATACCTACGATATTTTTCCATCCAACACATCCTCCAGTTATTTTTCTCCCTGCTAAGACATCAGCTCTCAATTCCTGCAGCAAACAGCGAGAGCAAACAACTGGCTCCTTGATCAAAACCCAACACTGCCAGGTAACTAAAAGTACCCATTTTGCATTTTCAGACTACGATAACACAACTGTACTTAGCTGTTGCCTGCTGTCAGAACTCAAGCTTACAGTAGAACACACATAGCCATTAGTTGAACAAGTATAAAACATGCTTTTTTCTTTTAATCTCCCTATTCATTTGTAATAACATCCCCACATTCTAGGTCAGGTCTGCTTATCATTACTACAACACACAAAAAAATGCCAGCAAACAAGTACAAGGATTTTAAACACACTCCAGGGAAGTGCAAGCTTCCAGCAGCTACTTAAACCAAGGTTTTGTTTCACTCTGCGGCCTTATACAGGACATTGTCATCCCAGCCTGACTAAATCCAGTAATTTCAATTAAGTCTGGGTTTGTCCTTTCCTTTCCTTTCCAATAGGCCATTCCCAATCCAACTAATTTTCAATTTCAGGAGCAAAGATTTTAGTTCCAGGCAAAGTGTCGCACACAGAGCAAACTGGTTTCATACATCTGGAGGGTTGATGTTTGAAATACCAAGAAGCTACCTTTCCCTGGAGGATAGCATGGCCAGTTCTTTGCTGGTATTGCAACTTTGATGAGCAAACAACAGAGGAAAAAATAGCAAAACAGAGGAAAAACTGAAGCGTGCTGATCAGTCATCGCTCTCCGTTACCTTAAGATGGCAACATTCACATTTGGCTTCATGGAAATATTATACACTTCATGGGTGGGTTTTAGAGGTGTATTAGGTATCCTGTGAACACAGTAATCATGATCTAGTTACTCCTCACTTACTGCAGAAAAACTGAATGGATTACAGTGGAGATACATCAGCATAAATGTCATGGCAGGGACAAAATTACCCAGGTTTTGTAAATACTCCCTGCTTTGAAATAACTCCATAACTTCCTCTTCATTTTCCAAACACTAACATGGACTGAATAAACAAGGCAAAAAAAAAGGCAGGCAAATCTAGGAAACTCAAATATTAAACCCACCAAGATTATTATTAGTCTGGAAGGCATTAAAAAGGGGAAGAGAAATGTTTAGTTCAGGTCTGGTTACAAGATTCCCTGGCTTGTCATTAAAGAGGAGAATTTCTGAGAGGCTTGAGAAGACAGTCTCAAAAGTTAAGCACAAAACTGGGCATTCAGACAACTCTTTTCCTTGCCTGATTCTGGGTGGGTTCATTTGACCTCTGGCAGCCCACGTAAGCATCAAAAGAGGAACTGAACTGGGGCACTCGATCTAAAACGTTTAAAGCCTGACAGAGGTGCTGAATCCTGTCGTTCAAACCTGAGCGAGCACAAGGTAAGAGCCCAGGATTTTCTCTTTAAGGCAAAGCCTCCCTCTGAAGCTTGGCACCCAGAGCTGATGCCCAAAATAGACTCTGTGAAAAATGTTAGCCTGAATTTCCCTTTCCCTCAGCCTGAGCTCTTCAAACTGTCATCTGATGTGAGGTAAAAAGGGAAATTATCAAGTGTATTATTAAATACTTCAGGTGTTGCCTGGAAAAAGGAAACTTTTATTTTGTGAAGAGCTATAGCTCCGATACCAGTGTGGCTGCAGAAGCTGGGGAGTTAAATGAAGCAAAGTGATGGCAGAAAATTGAGTATCGTCCTGCCCATCTGCACTGGGCTCCATCTCTTCTGTGACAGACAGACAGACAGGCAGACAGCTTCTCACCACCGCACAATACGTCTGCCAAGTTGAATTTGCCAACCTGCTGTATTTATTATTGGGGTGTCAGGTCAGGCTGTAGACAGATGTGTCTAAACTGAGACGTTTTCCTTTTATTTACTTCCCTTTACCTTTCTGCACAAAACAGACTGAGACTAAATGAATGCCTCCCAGTGTTAATAAGGGTTTTGTATTTCCCCTTACAGAACGACTTCTCAATTCAGGCAGTGATTTGACTAAACCAGAGGTCATTCAGAACTGGCATCAACAGCTCTGGGTACTAAAACACAGCTTACAGGTTACAAAAGTATTCAGCATGGTGACAGAGAAAGGTAGAAAAACTCCAATAGTTCAAAGAAGAGAAGAAAGTAAAAAGTAGCAAAAGTACATCGGGTTTATATTTCATTAGTAGATTTTAAAAGAAATAAATAGTTGGGTGTGTTTGATTTGGTTTTTATGCTTAGCAGTGATGATACTGGACCCAGAACAGCAGGGTTCAAGTTCTCACAGAACATCTGTGAGTTTTTATAGAAGGCATGAAAATATTTTTGACTGCACCAGAGTAAAACAAGAACTAAGTGCATTTTTCAGCTCCACGTCGTTTCTCCGTAGAACAAATGCCGATAACCCCTGTACGATTTTGCTAGTTGAAGAGTTGAACCAAAAGGAACAACTCCCCGTGGATAAGAAAACAACAATTACATTCAGACATGCCCAAGATTATTCAGCTTTACGGCGTTGACACGCGTAGCTTATTTGCCTCCTAAGAATGTAAAACACCATTGGCATTTTTCACATCACAAACGGCTGGTAGGTAACGGCTGTGCAGATTCTGTGCAAGCAAAGTTGCCAAACTTTCATCATCGCTCCTTCAGAAACTCTGAGGGGGGCTATTAAATTGGCGTTTTGTTTGACATGTACCCAGAATGTGCTTATCACGCAGAACAAGCGTGGCCACAAAGCTTTTCTTAACAGCTATTTTATTGCAGCTAGTGATAAACATGTATCTGAAGCCGCTTATCACCACAACGTCAACAGGTGAAAAAAGCTTCCTCACCCCATGGTGAGAGAGCCCATCACAACAAAAAGGAAGTCATTTATTTATTCTGAGCTCCTCAATTAATTGCCTCACCAATAAACACAGCTAAAGGCACAAACTGTTCTAAATAAAGTTCATGATCACCGTGGCTTCTATTCCATCTCTCTTTGCTGCATCTATTTTTCAGCGACAGATTTCAGCACACATGTGCCACGCTCACTGATCTCAGTGGAAGCTGTGACTGCATAACTGAGAGAAGTTTATTTTCCGGAAAGTTTCTTAACGGTCTAAGAGCTTCAAAGGCCAAAAAACCTCTTTTTGTCATCCTTGTGGCTCGTTCCATTCTGACTACATTCACAATGAAAAAAATCTGGCCATGTGAAACGCAGATGTTAACGAGCAAGACAGCATATTGATTTGGTTAAGCCATTTAAATTTGACAAACTGCCAAAACAACAATAAAAGAATGGCAAACCTGAAATATTGGAGATTTCAGCAGCAGCCTACAATGAACAGGGAGATAATGAGTCCCCGACAACCTCTAGGAAGGGATCGATGCTCTCCATGGAACTGCAGTGACTGGGAATTCCAGACAGTGCCCTTCGATTTTCTCTGAAATCTTATCTTTACAAAGTAAACAAACAGGAGATAATAACCTTTAAACTTTCCACAGCCATTCATAAGCAGATTCATTACTAGAGAACAGCAGCAGACATCCGACATCGGGCTCTGCTCAGCCCGCGGTGCTCGCTGTCTCGCAGAACTCCATCTTCTAACCAGCACAGGTTGCAATTCCCAAAATGGTGACACGTAAAAAAAAAATAAGGAAATTAATCCAGGTGCCTCAGAAGCGTTCTCCAGCTTTTCTGTGAATCAGTAGAGCTGGACACATCCCACCTTTCCAGAAAAAGCCTTCAGCTGAAGTATTAAAACAAGATCTAGGTTTGAAAAAGGGAAAAACACCTTTCTTTTCAACATAAAAAAAAAAAGTCTAAAGTTGGATCAAATTTTAAAATATTTTCTTTTTTATTTACTTGCAATCCACCGAATGCTGGTGCCTGTGTTCAGCAATATCTGAAGCAAACCAAACTACAGCAGAGCTTTCAAAGAGCGCGTGCCTGAAACGTTACTGGTCTCCATGGACTTGTTAACTATATATTTTTAAACATCCTCAAAATTAAGTTAATAGCTCTATAAAAGCAGTGCTTTTTCAAACTGAACGTAGATGTATCCACCTTCAGTGAATTAAGAGATATTTTAGTCTAAATATTTGACAAATGGCTTCTAATTCCTTGAAAACAACAGCATTTAGACTCCGTTAGCCCAGCAACTTCGATTTTAATTGTGGCTTTCTTTTTATTCCATTGGAGAAGAGAGAACAGAAGAGGTAAGTGCTGTGACTTTACCTCCTGTGTTTTTTACAGCAATCTGCAGAACACCATCAGTAAACACAGTACTTTACTAAGCACATCAGAAAGGTCACTACCCCAGAGAGCTTACAAATACAGCAAACAAATCGAGTCCAACAACTCTTCCACTCAAAGGAGACGCGAGGACGTTCCCTGTTAATACACCAGTGTCATAGAATGTTTTAGGCTGGAAAGGACCTCTAGAGGTCATCTGGTCCAACCTCGCTACACAAGTAGGGACATCTCTACCTAGGGCAGGTTNGGAGGGTTGTAGGTCGAAGTACAGGGCAATCAGTTGCAATTTGCCTTTATGAGGATAACAAGTTGGTGTGGGAGATTACTGGTGTACCCGTGTGCTGCTGTCCTGGCTCGTTGCAGTCGTTCCCAAAGGCCAGTGGAGAGGAGGGTGCAGTGCTAGTGGTGCTGGGTATGCTCGGGCAGACCCTGCCCCAAACAGCTTGCACGATGTGTGGGCTGGAGGAGAGGTACAAGGCCCGAGCTGAGTGAGCACGTGACAATATTGGCACCAGGATTTGGGGATTGTATGAATCTCTAAAGGAATTTTTTGCTGAAGATTTTAGGGAATGAGAAGAGTGAAGGAGATGAAGGGGCAGATAAGCACGAGAAGGTTGTGGACCTGTTGGAGCAGGGCCAGAGGAGCCCCAGCAATGCTGGGAGAGCAGGAACCCCTCTGCTGGGAGCCAGGCTGAGAGAGCTGGTGAGGTTCAGCCAGGAGAGAAGAAGGCTCCATATGAAGAGACCTTCTGGGGGCCTTTCAGGTCTTCGAGGAGCCTGGCAGAAAGACGGGGAGGGACTTTTGAGCAGGACCTGTTGTGACACGACAAGGGTTGATGGTTTTCAACTGAAAGAGGGGAGATTTAGACTAAAGAGGAGGACTTTTTTTCCCCTGAGGATGGCAAGACCCTGGCCCAGGCTGCCCAGAGAGGTGGTGGCTGCCCCATCCCTGTCCCTATTGCAGGGGAGGTGGCCGGGGCTCTGAGCACCCTGCTCTGGTTGCAGATGGCCCTGCTCAGTGCAGGGGGGTTGGATGGAACAAAATGACCTTGAATGGGGTCCCTTCCAACTCAAAGCATTCTGTGATGCCATGACAAATCCATCACCTGCTACTGTCTATACGTTACCAGAATTCTTCCCACATCTAAGAAAGCAAGGAAGTTGGAAAAAATAAAATAAGTCTGTGACGGAGCAAATACAACCTTCCATAGGCAGGACAGTTTTGAACTTCTAGGCACGGGCAGTAGCTCAGAGGTCAGTGGTCAGAGAGGATACCTTGGCCTGAAGCAGAGCCCTCCAACAAGCACAGGGATGGGGAAAGTAGGTGCAGCAGCTTAATATATGAGACAAAGCAATGTTCAGTCTATAAATAACATACTTTCTCAAAATGATGTTTTAATTCTCCTTTTCCTTCCATCACCACTCCAATCTCACCTGTTCTCTCCACTCAAAACCTATCAGAAACCTTTATGTGAGAGAGAAAAAAAAAGCTGAAGTAATGTAAACTCCAGTGAGGATAAGGTAAAAAAGCTGAGCAACTTTAACATCACTCAATTCCCAATAACAACACTTAGGAAAAATTTTCAATCAAAAATAAGTTCTTTTTAGAAATTGCCCCTGGTGTTCAACATCAGGTTTACCAAATATTAAGGTTTCATTTATAACTGATCACCACAGATTATCACCTTCTCTACCCACTGCAGACTAGCTTAATTTTATATTATTAATCATGATAAACAAAAAGGTGCTATCAATCATCATGAGGTTTTCTTCAAGAGACATGGAGCTGATAATTCACAAGAATCAAGATGTTTTCGGTGGAAACAGAAAATGTCTGGAGGAGTTGATACCGAGGTTGACTTTTGTTTAACAGAAGCAAAGAGAGATGTTCTGCATTTCCCTAATAACTCCCAATCTTAACGCTGAGAGAAGAGGGAAGATAATTTACCAGGTGTACACACAGTCTTTGCTGAATTACCAAACACGGGAGCCAAAAGGGGAAGCCGCTGAAATGCAGGAAAAAATTCCACACATGTAAGTAAAGAATCAAACTTTTTAGCTTGGTAATATGGGAAAGCAATTAAGACCTTGGATCAATCGATTACTGGGAGAATAAAGTTTTTCCTAGAGCATATTTAAGGTGACCAAGTGGCCTACGCTAGGTAGAAGTGTCCTACTTTGAGCAGACCCAAATATTCCTTTTTGGATGTGCTGTCTGGCTAGCAAAGTGCACAACCATTGGGGTAACTTCAGCACACACAGCCACAGATTTTGGCTGCAATTTACTTCTGTAGATTCAAACCATTTTCAGCACCTTTGTCCCGACTGTTATCAACTCTGTACTACTCTTGTAAGGTTGGGGTATTTTAAATTGAATTTATTCTCCTGTTAATTGAAGGTATTCTCCTGTTAACTGAATTTATTCTGCTGTTAGATAGCACTCCACAAAAAACTCATCAAGTGAAAATAAGTGGTATAGTACTTCTGCCATCAGACACCTAGATAAGGTCACAGTGTTTTCCAGTTCAGGATTTAACAA
>VWZY01006538.1:103906-138514 GCA_013399075.1 Chloroceryle aenea | reverse complement strand
ATAATCACATATAATTATATTCTATATACAATTATAACTAGTCACAGGGGATATTGCTATTAGGATACTTTGTTTACTTTTACTATAAACTACTGTCAAGTTTTAAGTTGACACCATTCTAAATTTGGAAACATTTTTAAAAGGCAAGTTTACCAAATTTGGAAGTGATTAACAGCTATGGTCAAACAGTCACCCGTGAGACACCATTCTGAAGCACCATGAAACAGAGTCATGTGAATTCTCCACCTTTGTGCCTCAGGGCACACCGAGAGGACTGGCCTACAGCACCAAGTGGTAGGAGAAGAAAAGGGTTTGGTTTTCTGTCAATTTGTAAGTTATACGTGCAAATAAGCTGACAAAAATGAAGCTTTTCCCTTGCCTTCAGACTCTGAGAATGTTTGAAGCTGGATGAGGCCCAAGCCCTCACCCCAGCGAGTGCCAGGGACCGGGCGTTCCAGAGCGGTGGGAAACAGTGTGCTGGGGATCCTGGCTGCTCCTCCCCGCTGGGTTTTCTGTCAACAAGGAGACTTCAGAGAGCACAGAGCTCTAAGCAAGTCCCCAAGTGCCCTGGAAACAGCATTTGGCAGCTGAAACTAGACAAATATCATAGGAATGAGCTTGCACGGAAGGGACCTGTTGAAGCCATGCTCCGAGGATAGGGAGGGAGGTTCCTACACTTCACTGACAATACAAAAAGGGGTCATCAGGTGGGAAGTTGGGTGCCTTGCAGTTTGTAGTGCAGCTAAATCAACTGTCACCATCTTTGTGAGCATTTGAGAATAAATTTGCTTTCAACAGCAAAGCAGCAGCAGTGACCACAAATGGTGCCTCAAAGAGAAGCAGACAAAAAACCAGAAACTTAAGATACCAAATTTGGCACTATCCAACCTACCAGTCTTAACAGGTACCAGGAATGATAAAAACAAAGCCATACGAAAACTGGTGACCCTGGACAATGGCTTTCCTAACTTAAATAGGCAACAACCACGGGGCATAAAAACAACAGGCGAAGCAGCTGCGTGAAAGATGAACTCTTACCCATCCTTTAAACATCTAGCGATGGAAACACTGGTCAAACACAAGAATGAACTTTACTTCAATACACTCATAAAAGTGGGCTCAAAATGCTTTTCCTTTTTAAGCAAAAACGTTGAGGACAGAACATTCTGGTGAACCAGAACTTCTAAACTAAGTGGGGTCAAGGAACAGTTCTTCGGGAAGAACCAAAAAAGGAAACAAAAGGAGGAAAGAGCATTTCCTCTTTGCAGAGCTCCTCTTCAGCCTGCAGCCCCCTAACTGCAGTGGTGAGATAAACCTCTTCTTCACTCAACAGGAAACATCTCTTCCTCACAGTGGAAAATATGCACAGCCAAATCAGCTACAACTCAGAGATGGGAGTTTGAAATTAAAACAGTTTGCACATCCACGCTGGACAAATAATTTCTAAACAAATCCGGGACAAGAGGTTATCTAGGAACACAAACATCCAACTAAAAATAGTTGACAAGTCTGAGAGCTTGCATTGCTGCTACAAGTCATTTGAAGATTTAATTTTTTAGCTGTATTAACACGTGTAAATTTTATATTATACATGTTTTATGAGAAATGTTTCAGCATAACCAGGTGCCAAAGCAAACTGCAGGAGCATAACGATAGGTAAACTACTTCAGCTTAGACTTGAGTTGCACACATTTCACTATTTAATGTTACATACACAAATGACACGCCACACACTGCGTTTCCTGACTGACATTAAATATTAAAAGCCTTAGAGGAAAAAAGGCTCAAGGTTTTATATTTGAGGAGAGAGATGAACACTGGAAACAAACATACGGTAGAAGAAATAAATAAGAGTTTATAGTTGTATTTTTTTAATGTGTAAAAGCAAGAATCACTATTAACTTTGCTTGGCAAATGGACACGTGTAACCACCAACAACTGTTCCAAGAAGTGGAAGCGTTTTTCTCATTAGAAGGTAAAGAAACAAAGGAAGACTGGAAGTGAAAAGAAGGCAATTCCCAGAACAGGTAACACATTTTGGGGAACACCGCAGCAGCCAAGACTTGAAATCAGAGAGCCACAGGAACTCAAAGAGCCAGTTTAAAGGCTTTAAAGCTTTTAATGCTTGGGTTTCTTTCCTGCTCTCTAAATTAGCACACTTCGTCGACCATACTGAATTTACCCGTTAAACTGTGGATTTGAGACTACGAAAAACACCGGAACTTCCACGCGTGGAGTCCAGCCCCACGCGAGAAGGGCAGCCTGGCTAACTCCAACAGACGTGACCTTTAGCAAGCAGTATAATTCACCCTCTGCTCGTGGGCACGTTGACACATCAGCACCCTGCGAGATCTCCGGGCGGTTTTTGATCAGCAAGGCCCATCCAGGCATGATGCACATTTTCACAGTGCATTAGCATATCCAGAGGAGGAACACCGTGGACTGCAATGGCCTTTCCTCGTAGGACAGACTTGAAGTGTGAAATGACTTTCCTGACATTCTCACTCACATCCAGGAGTTCCTCTGCGTAGTTAAAATCCATCGGCATGTAAAGCCCAGCGCCATAGAGTCACAGAATTGTTTGGGTTGGAAGANGCCCCAGGTGTCTCAGCCTTTCCCAGAAGACACATATTCCAGTCCCTTCACCATCCCTGTAGCCCTCCATTGGACTCGCTCAAGTAGATCCCTGTCTCTCTTGAACTGGGGATCCCAGAACTGGACGCAATACTCCAGGTGAGGTCTCACCAGTGCAGAGCAGAGGGGGAGCAGAACCTCCCTCGATCTGCTGGACACGCTCTTCTTAATGCACCCCAGGAGACCTTCCTGGCCACCAGGGCACACTGCTGTCCCATGGAGAATTTGCTGTCTACGAGGACTCCTAAGTCCTGCTCCACAGGGCTGCTCTCCAGCACATCACCTCCCAGTCTGTACTGGTGTACTTTATTATTCTTCCCCAGATGCAGGACTCTGCACTTACCTTACCTCCATGGCTTTGAAACCCCTCCAGGGATGGGGACTCCACCACTACCCTGGGCAGCCTGCTCCAATGCTGGACAACCCTTTCAGGGAAGAAATTATTCCTCAGGTCCAACCTAAACCTTCTCTGCTACAACTTGAGGTCATTTTCTCTCATCCTGTCACTTGTTCCTGGGGAGAAAAGACCAATCCCCACCTGGCTCCAACCTCCCTTCAAGAAGTTCTCAAGAGCTGGAAGGTCTCCCTTGAGCCCCCTTTTCTCCAGGCTGAACAACCCCAGGTCCCTCAGCTGCTCCTCACAAGACTTGTTCTCCAGACCTTTCACCAGCTTCACTGCCCTTCTCTGGACATGCTCCAGCAGCAAAATGTTCTTCTTGTAGTGAGGGGCCCAAAGCTGAACACCACTTACTGAGGGAACTCATTTCCAGAGCAGCTTAACTCTTAGTATTTTAATCTTTGGCCTACTTATGGCCTCACAGCCTGAGAATTCATCATCTTAACTTTTCCCTTCTTACCTCACATATTAAGAAAACAATGGTCTATATTCTATATGCAAGAGGAACAATGAAGGTTAAAAAGAAATCAAATGTATTTGACAGTGTAAACAGAAACCTTGCTTCTCATCTTACCTCTGTACCAAGCAGAAGTATCCCCAGTGCAGCCAGTCAGCACAGGTATACAAAGGGACAGCATCTGGTCCAAAGAGTAACGTAACCCTTCGTACACGGATGTAACCCAGGAAAAGAAAGAGCTGACAAACTGATCTGAGCTCTCACGGGAAGATGACAGAGCAGTCTGTAAGGAGATGCTTCCTCCTCAATCGCCGACCAGTTCTGCACTCAATGCTCCTGGTGGCCACCAAATCCAGGACATCTGAGAAGGGGATTCCCTTCCCTGTTGCACTTTCAAGGTCATCTTGCCAGCAAGGTAGGAGGGTTCAAATCGCTAAGAGCAACCACAAACAGTTGTGTAGCACAGCAGCTTGGGGTGCAAAACGAGACACAGGCCTAGCCCGTTTTATCACTAAAAACACTCCAACCTGCTTCAAAACTTAACCTCCACATTTTAGTATAGAAAAAGTTCATTTTTTTCTCTTTGTTGTTGTATTAATAAAACAAATTTGAGCAGAAATGTGGGCTACAAGTTACCCTCAGCCCTTGCCACTGGATGCTTTTGCAAACGTCCAGCTGGCTTCACCAGTCTCGGAAACACCCCGAAGGTGCTCCTGAAGAAGAACGGTTTCATCCTCCCTGGACAGCTTTGTCACTTGTAAGACACAACGTAGTTCACTGCTTTAGAAAGGAAGGACGAGAGGGGTTCTTCACCTGTCAGGTATTAGGCTAAGGAATTTTGTTTGGCCATCCCACTTCGGAGGCCTGCTCTGCTCCTTCCAGATCTGGATGTGACTCTGTCAGGGGGTGTCTCTCTAGGAATCCAGGGGGAGGGGTTAAAATAGCAAGGCCGAATAATTTCATCTCACAAACAGCAGCAATCAGACTCCACTGACTGCATCCCAAGTGCAACAGCACTTCACAGAGGACTCACACTAAGAATTTAGCTCTTAGTTGAACATTTTTATAACCTGTAACCCAAGCCTCCTCTTAAAACCCCAGCTTTCTTAAAAGGCATATTTCTGTCACCAGAGCATGGCACGATACATTTTACTCAATTCTGCAGTCGTAAAGTATAATGTTTACATTATAAAATATTGGCTAATGTTACACAGAGAAACAAACTTTAACCTCCATACATCAATTTCACAATAAATATTGCCAAGTTAACGTTCCATCTTCTTTGTTCTGCATCTTTGTCTTTAGGGTTTAGCACTAAGTGATGTAGAAGTTCCTCTGGTATATAAGACAAGACACTAACACTGATCTATTCCCTCCCCAAAAACATCAACAAAAGGAGCTATGGGTCATTGAGCCAAAAAATTAAATGCCAAAATGTACATCTAACAATATTACCCTTCACTAGCAGATATCCTGTGGAAAAGAAATAAAATAAACCAAATGCAACTCGAATGTCTAGGCAAAAGAAAACACTCAGAAAAGAACAAGGTGAAATTCAGTCCCGCTCTTCAGGACCAAAGGTATCTTGTTACAGCTTCAAAACTCTGGTAGCGTCTGCTTGAGCACAGTGAAGAACATGTGGAGAAAATTTATGGTATTTTATCATGGTTGGCTTGGGGGGAAGGAAGAGGTTTCTCTGAAAGGTCAGGCGCAGGAAATTATTAGCTTTTTTTCTCCAGTTTTTCAACACACATTCTCTTCTACTGCTAACATCGCAGGCGTTTGGCCTCCAGAAAGCTGACCAGCCAAAGCAGTGCTAAATTAAGGTTAGCTTGCACTAAAACAGGCACTTTGCTGGAAGCTACACCTTTTTTTCCAGGTTTGAATAGAACAAAGTCAAATTCTAGTCCATATGTAAGCAGGAGGTTTACACCTGGTGAGCTTCGAGCTCCATATATATGACAAATTGATGTGATCTAAAGGCAAACAGGGAATATTTGTAATTATACTGTGTCTCTCTACTACTGCTATTCTACTTTTCAGGCGCTTTCTTTAAGGAAGAAGAAAAATTAACAATGGGGAAACAACAAAAAAAAAAAAGACTAATCAAAAAATACACCTCTTCTTATACACCCAGTGAAATTCATCATTATTTTATCAAAGGAAAAGTGACTCCATTGTAAAAAATAATGGTATTTTCTCAAAGTTCTGTCTACCATGCTCACAGTTCAGTAGTTACCCAACCAGCAGCTCTAGTCAGAGCTAAGGACAGACACTAAGAACAGAACACCACCAACCTCATAGAAAAACAGGACTGGAAAACATTTGGGGGAAAAAATAAAATAAGATAAAGTAACAGTAACTAAAGTGAAAACAGAAATATCAAACATATGCCACCATCCAGTTCATCCTTTTCGAAGCCCAGTAGGAATTTAAGAGAATTCCTGCATATTGCATTGGACAAAGCTGCGAGCAACTTTGTCCTCGTTTGAAGAGGATTTAGAATAATTGCTGTCAAAAAAGTTGATAGCTTGGATGGCTGCAAGCACCAAATCACAAGTGTCTTGTAGGTGCTGAAATAGGAAAAAGCTGAAAGGCATCATATGACTTGTCAGGTAGATACAGAGATCAACAGGAAAAATAGGTACAAGCATTCGTAACTGAAATACATTCACTAAAAAAAAATAAAATACCTGGGCTTGGAGTCTCCTGGGTGTAGCAGGGTGAATTAATGAGAGTAACTTTTGCCAGGCAATACTGCAAGACATGGTATCAAACCAACAGTTCTAGTACCCATCCTGGAATACCTGTTAATCACTAGAAGGACAAACCCAGGCACAACATAGTAAAAGAAAAAGCAGAAGATTCAAAATCTGAAATGAAAAGATTTTCATCACCCAGTGTATTTCCTAATCGTATTTCAGTTATTTAATGAGCTTAAATTCAGGCAAGAGAGAAGCAACTCTCATTGCCTGCCAACCGAGACCATCAGATCTAGAAATCCCTTTTTATTACAATTCCCTTTTAAATATAAATTCCTTGTGATACGTTTCCCCCAGTAAGTAATAATAGAGCAATGTGCTTCTATACAGTCTGTCTTTGATCTACAAGTTTGACATGAATTCTTTAAATCAGAGGAGCATTTTAGAAAAAAACAGCTCTGAAAGACGCGTCATTTTTCCACAGAATTCCAACAGATACAAACTTTGAACCTGCTGATTAATGAGCCCAAACTTCAGCTGTATTAACATGAAATCCAAACCTAGCACTTTATATTCCATCAAGAGGGTGGAAATGAAAAAGAAGGACTAAAAAGAAGCTTCTGTGTCTACAAAAGCCACCCCAGCACCAGCACCACCAATCTCCTTAGGTCACATTACTGTCAAACAGCAACACCCCCTACAAAATCCCAGCCAGACTCATCCCATTTGGCTACGATTTTCCAGAGGACGAGAACTTGGGCAGCAGTCTATTGTAGCTCATACAAATACTTTAATTTTTCAGAAGAAAGGAAAAATGTCTTTTGCAATTAGTAAATAGTTCAATCTAAAATATTAATGTGCCATCAAAGGCTTGATTATTCAGAATTCTTTGTCAGTGGTTTGAAATTTGAAATTCATTTTGCACTAAATGTTTTTATTTTAGTTGAAGAGAGCAGACTGGAAGCCAGCAACTGAAAACTTAAATGAAACTAAACTAAAAAATTGTATCAAAATTCAAAATTCCTTCTTTTTTTTTTTTCTTTTTAAAGTCCTGCATTTGCAGTGTATGTCTCTCTCTAATTTAATTTCATGCTCAACATTGGCAATTTTAGAACAAATAACTCACGCTGAAACACAAACTCTTCAGCTCCCAAGGTTATTCTTCAGTGTCAGTCTTCTATAAATACTCTTAATGTAAAACACTGTCAGTGCGTGGCAAAGGCTGCTGCCAGAACCTGGATCACTTCACCAGTCAACGTGAGCTCAGGGAGCCTCCAAGAACTTCCCAGCACTTACAGTTTAATAAAACAAGACTCATGCCCTGATGACCAAGGCTTGATTTAAGAAAACAGCAGAACACATGTGCAAGTGTGTGCAAGTTCTCCGAGTCTTGGGTTACCAAAAGAAAGGAGGAAAAAAAAAAAGAGAAATTGTTTTGAAAAGCAAAGAGTCAAAAGCAGAGATAAAAACTAGAAAGCTGGCAACAGTGAGTTTTTATAAGAGAAATGCAGAATTAAAGCAAGAGCATTCGAATTGAACGACGTACATCGAAAAGAGCCTCCTCAGAACCACGAAACCTCTATCAAGTGATAATTTGTTGAGTGTGCTCTAGCACTGCAATTTGTATTTAATTACAGTTCCACAGTTATTCCTTATTTAAGCTGTAATGCTCTCCAGGCAGAACGCATCTCGGAAGGTTTATTGCATACCAAGGGATGAAAACCCTGCTTCTTCAATCACCAGAAGAGCAGCAAAAGTATCCCGTGCACTCACTGCTACATTCCTGGAATGGCATTTTTAAATATGACTTTCATATACTTTGAAATTCATACATCACACAAAATCAACGAAGAGTTAATCAAAAGTTTAATTTGCACCTAGGGTCTAAGCTGGTAATAATAATTTAATAGCATTGAAAATGTAATCAATTTCATAGGTGATAAACAAGGGGGCAAAGGGTAATATTATCATAAAAGCACAGCAACTGCCATATTCAATCCTTTGGGATTCTTTAGATCCTGCTGTATTAGACACTTATGGTTTAGCTAATCAAGGAACTTAAGACAACGGCCAGAAGTGGATGCTCCAGGAACAAATTAAGACCCTTCAGCTTGCACATGTATAAAAACATTCCCCCTTTCACCAATACTTGTCTTAGGCATTTAAGCTTCGAAGCACGAGGTTTTGTGGCCTTTTCAATGCAAACTCTTGGCATTTTTATGGCAATATTTATTATTAATATTTTGGTGGTGTATTATATAATATTTTGTGATACCTGTGATATTACCTACCCTGCTGAGGTGTATTGTTTTGTTAGTGAGGACAACGTGATCCATACATCAGCACATACAAGCTATGGAAGATTAGCTGGTGTTCATATGAATGCTTTCAACTGATGGGTTGGCCAAAATTGAAAGCTGTTAACAAGGATTAAAACTTCCAAGTTCAGAAAAACCTCAAATGGCATTTTACAATTCCACAAAACTCCTATTTGCTCCCAATAAAGAATGTATAGAATGGAACATAACACAAAGACACCTCTCTGAAGCCCCATTTAGGAAGTGAAACACATCCTCAGTAAGAGAGACAAAAGAAGAAAGGTAAAACCAAGACCAATTATGGAAGGCAAAAGATCTCCTAGTAAAGCAGGAAAAATATTCCATGCTCCTTCATCACCTTTCCTTACAAGGCCACATCAATCCTCCTGCTCTAAACTAAACCTCAGTTCAAGGCAAACTGTTCTATCATCAAGCTGTAGGCAGCCAACATTGTTTACCTACAAAGAGCATTGAGCTCACTAAAACCAAATTGCAATTGAAATACCAGGTCTGGTGAATTTTCCTTAGAAAGGAAATCAAGCCTCATGAGGTCTTGACAAAGTCATCTAACCAAGTAAGATAGAACCTAAATCAGGAAGAAGATTCCTGAGACAGCAATAAATTACAACCACACAGTAAGTGCAGATCCACAGCTCAAAAGAGCTGATGGCTACAGGATTTCTGGTTTGCACTGAAGGCCAGACCAGGAGTTCCCTGAGCTCTTTGCCAAGTTGTATGTGCAAACCAGAAAGTTTGGGTTGTCCCTAATATCCATCTGCCATAACTAAAACCAGATGCTGTCAAAATACCACAAATGCCACACCAAAGTTGTTGTTCAGGTGTAAGTAGTGAGGATCATGCACTGTTCAACACAGACCCACCAGCACCTGGAGATCTCTCAGCATCCCTGGAGAAGATGCTATCATGGGTAACATTTGAGCCTATATGGATGGCCTTGGAGAGGTCTAGTTTCTTACTCATCTTTATGGTTGAAGGGCTGTGGGAGTACATCTAAATTAAAGGGAAACAGGAAAGATTTCTTCTTTTTTTTATTAATAGAAGCCTTTGTAAGATTTGCTTCCTACACCTCAAAAACCTCACGGCTTTACAAAACTGCTGCCCTGCTGTGGAACAGGCTTAAACCACTTGCATAAAGACATCCCTTCTTTCCTGTCACATCCTAGATGCTGGATTTCCTCATGTGTTTGTCAACACACATTCTGAATTAGCTTAGACCAAAAGGTGGACAAGATTGCAAGAGGGATGAGCTGAAGCGGTGCTGACTTTTTCGTGTTCCAAATGCAAATTATTTATTCAACTGCACAATGCCAAGTCATAAAATAACCCTACAAAACACGTTCCCACAGCTAACCCTTTTGTAAGTACAGAATGGTTAAATTAAATTAAAATGGAACGTAAAAATTCTCTTTTCTTAATCCTGCAGGAAAGTAGCATTATGTACAAGGTCATTTGAGTAATAAACACAAAACCAGTATTAAAAAGTGAGAGTTTCTTCTAAAATGGCCTTTGAGTCCTTTTCTTCTGATTGCATAACCATCATTCAAATACATGCACGTAGTTCTAGATCAGTTATAAAACCCTAAAACCTTTGCCTATCAGGAGAGTCTCTCTAATTGTGATAAACTATTAAGACAACACTTAGGAAGCAATGATAATGGACATAGAAATTTTGCTTAGCTATATTTTTTCAAGCTTTTGGATTAAGGTTTGACCTCAGAGTTATGTCAATTGATATACATATATATTTATTTAAATGTTTATTTGGGGGAAAAAAAAAAAGAAATAAAAAAGGAGGGATCATGTCCAGAGTTTTGGAAAGCAAAAACAAACTTTCACAATACAGGAGAGAAAATCTGAGTGCTAGACTCTAACTTACACCTGCAATCAAGAATGGAGAAGAGGGGGCAGGAGCACCCCAAGCTATCACAGCCTATCTGCAGTTTATCAGCAGGTAACCTGCATTTCCAAAGAGACAGCAAAAAAGGACACACACAGCGAGGCAGTCCAGCTTCATGGCATGATGAGTCTTCAGTGTATTGCCCCCACTGCAAAATTAAACTGAGAAACGTGTGGATCTGAATCAACAGTTCAGTTTTCATAGGTTTATTCTGAGAAACAACTATTCAAGAGACCCTGAAATTTGCTGGGACAACTGCGATGTTTATTCAGCCATGCATATGCAAATTGCTGCTTTCTTTATAAACTTTAATGGCTTTTATACAAAAAAAAAAAACAAACAAAAAAAACCACCAAAAAAACCCAACCAAAACCCACNTGCATATGCAAATTGCTGCTTTCTTTATAAACTTTAATGGCTTTTATAAAAAAAAAAAACAAAAAAAAAAACACCAAAAAACCCCAACCAAAACCAAGCTGACTTAGTAGTAGCAAAAGTACCAGAGGTGGTATTAGCAACTCAGATGTGAATTTGACTTTTCAAGATCATCCTTCGTTAAGCGCAACTTTCAGATTTGCTGCATATCCCCGAACACCAAACCTCATACTGAATTTAGGGGTTAAGCTCTGTAATACAGCTGAACAACATTTGTCCTCTGCAATCATGATGCCCCGTGCTTTTAAGATTTACACTAATTGAACTAGAAAAGGTCACACAATGGAAAATATTCACAATTTGGGTAAGATTCAACGACAAATTCTTTCCCAGCTATCACTAATTTTTTTATAGATGCTAACTGTCATTTTGACAGGGCCTCTCTGTCAGCTCGGTCCTGATTGTACACAAGGAGCTTCAGCCTTTATCCTCTGGAAGAGTTGAGGAGCTTTGGCTTGCAAAACTCGGTGAGACAGAGCCACAAAAAAGAGGAAGAGGAAGCAAAACCCAGAGCTTCTCAGGACTTCCCTGTCATCAGTTCAGGAAACAATTTCTCTCAAGTTTAAGGACTCCATCAGATTTAACTTAAGGACTGCAGGACTGAAATTCTGGAAGAAAACCATGTATTTTTACAGTTAGGAAGAAGAAGAGACAGAAAAAAACCCACCTTAGTTCCAATCCCAACCTTTGAAAATTAGCTGCAGTGTGATTCAGGTCAAGACAGCTTTTATGTCTCTCTTCCTCACCAGTTATCTCATACACTGGTATTCCTCCAGTTTTTGAAGCCTGATGACCCTCTATAGAAGTCTACTCCATCCTGCATCATGCTTTAAAAAAAGGTTGGGGGAAATCATCTCCTGTGTCTTCAGACTCTGAGGTGAGCCAGCTAAAAGGCCCTTGAAATACCTCTGCCTTTACTGATAGCTAATTGTTAAGAGTTTGATCTGTCTTTAGTTCAGTTAGGAATGTGAAAGGGTTATTCATCAAGGACAGAAACATTGTAAGGGGTCTCAGGGCAGGAATGCAAGGATGGATATCAACTTCAACAACTGCAACTGTCACATCCTGGAGGAGGCAAGTGTTGTATGTGGCCTCAGATAAGAATAGATTAGTGAACCTGTTAGAAGGGTTCTACAAACAGAGAGATGGACTAAGCTACAACATTACGTGGGAGGGAGCCTCAAACTTGGAAAGGACACGAATAGCACCTCTTCAACAACCACTAGGGACCACCAAAGACCCCCAGAGAAGCCCCTTGGAGATCCAGGCCTCGTGTAATAATTATGTGTATAGGATAATTAGATCTAGAAATAGAATGAATATGCATAATCTTTCCAGGAAAACCAATGCCTGTGTTTGAAAAGGGGGGGATATAAGGGGTCCAGGTACAAGATGCACAATAGGTGGAACTATCCCCCATGCACCCGGAGCTGCAATGAAGAAATTCCTGCTTTCTAATGCTAAACTGACTGTTGGAGAGCTCTTCATTTACTGGAGTTCTGGTAACAAAAGGATGCTGAGGCTCAGCCCCATGTTCTGAAGTCTTTCCTGAATCTGAATAGTCCTCCAGGCGTAACCTAAAAAACTGGTCCCTCTCTGAATCTCCTCCAACTTTTCTTATTATGCAGAAAACTTTTTTTTTCCCAAAAGTCCGCTCCCTCTCAGGTATTTAGCAGGTGATTTAACAGAAATAAAAGGATGAGGAGAAAAAGGCTCCTACCCTTCACATCACAGTGGACTGCACAGGACCAGGAGGAGTTCACACCGCAGCACAATGCTATCAAACCTTTGGGCCCTTCAAAGGCTGCAGAATTGCCTTCCTGTAGCTGGAGGAGGCGAGAGCTTGGAAAAAAAAATAAAAATCACACAACCTAACCAGTCTGAGAGCAGTGGGCTTAAGAGGAAGCGTTCAATCAGCAAAGGCGCTGACAGAGCAGATGAAAATAAAATGCTTTGAGAACCTTTCACAATGTATTTCTGGATCAAGTTCCCTGCTTCATATGGTTTTCTGCCACTTTGAACTCCCCACCTTAATGTGGCTACCTCTTCAAATGGTATTCAACATAACAGGCACAAAGAAAAACTGCAGAAGGTAGCAGGAAAAAAAACCTCACAGCTACATATGAACCAAAGCACGCGTGTTGTTGCCATTCAGCCTGGACCCAGGAAGTGTTCCCCATGGGAAAAAACCTCATGTAAAGGACTGGAATCTGCTAAAGAACACCACAATCTATCATCTGCATATGGCAACCATACTCTCAAGGGCAGGACATCAGTTTATGCCAGAGATGGCCAATAAACTTCGTTCCAAGACAGGCATGTGATAGTTCTCTCTCAACAAAAGATGACAACTACGTTCATTTCCCTTATGCCACGCAGGCTTTCAGAGTATATTCCTTTCTTGTTCTGATCTTCATCTTTTCCTTTTTCCATTAGGACACCAGAGATCACAAAGGCTAAAAGGAAGCATGTATGAGCCAAAGGAATTGTCAGTCTAAAGGCAACTGGTACAGAATGAACTTCAGAACTGCAAGTTAAGAGGAAGTTGGGCAAATTCAGTGTTTGACCATCTTCAGAAAACAGCGTAAGGCTTCCTGTGGGAAAGCTTCTCCATAGTAACTAAAACAGCAATCTGAGCATTGACTCCCTGTCAAAAATACCCTCATAAAAAAAACAGAGTACAAAAGCTTCTCAAAAGCAGAGATCTCAGTGACCCAAAAAGAGGACAAGAGGAGGCTCCACTAAGCGCACACAACTTCACTGCCACTGATCTATTTTACCAGTAAGGGAATTACAGACAGAAATATTAAAAAATAAAATTCAATTAAATAGCTTTTTAACATGTACCAAATAACATTATCATGGCAACTAGTAAATTTGGGATAGTGCTTCTCCAAGAAGAGGTAGGATCAGAGGACTGTCCATCATCCCTTAAAACTCTGCGAAGCTTTAAAACCCACTCTGAAATTTTTCATGCTGAATCTCTGCCTTAAGTCTTAATTTCTAAATTATTTGCATTTTAGTCAGAGCAACTCAACTGTTTCATGAAGGAGAAGGACAAAGAAAAATATCTTGTTTATCCCTTCTAAAAAGGCTTTTAAAAGAAAAGTTTCAAGGACTGATGCTTTCAAGAAAGGGTCCAGGGTAGTTTTGGATATGGAAAATACTTTCTGTGACCCTCAGAATAATTTCTGATTACAGCTGATGCATTGAAAAGATAGAGATTGCTCATGGTTTTTGAACGCAGTGAGGGTTTTACAGCTGAGGTCTCAAAAGGGTCTGGTCTGACAGAGCATCTCCCCCTCTAACCCCACGAGTTCCACAGAAGAAACCAAAACCACTACAGAGAGCAAAGCAGCCAAAGCAGGCAGAAAGGAGAAACCCCAACTAGGGCTCCCTCCTGTCACCATCAGGACAGGCTCTTGTTAGAAGGTATCATTTGGCCAATCAATGTACAGAGGAAAGAATCAGTCTCTTAAAGAAGAGGAGAGAACAGGAGGGTTTCTAATACTAGAGTCCAAAATTCTAGTTAAACAGTAACTTAGAAGATTTTAGGTGTGGGAAGAGTGCCACACACTTGAGCTGGGTGCATCTAACATTTTCTCCTTCACAAAAACCCTATGTTTCCAATATGAAAAGTTACTAAATCAGCACAGGTAAATAATAAGATTTTTGTACAGCATGAAGCAAAAATATTCAGAATTGTAAGTGGAAAAAAAATGAATGTTTAACACTGAGAAAGAATCAGTTTAAGTCAATGTGGTACAATAATGTAACCCACACTTAAAGTACAAGGAATAGCAGTCTTGATTCATGAAAGTCATTGAAAGATAAATAAGATGCTCAGAAATTAGGTATCTCCTGAACAGTCAGGCATTTTCATCCAAAACACTGGGGGATAATATTAAGAGAAATTATTTCCANAACAACAAAACCAACAAAACTCACACCAAAAACCACTGTATTTTTTTTCCACCCTCACTGAATGCAATCTTGGAACAACTGCCCAACCTTTAAAGAATATTTCTATAGAAAAATTTCCTACCATATTTTTTTTTCTTACTTTCAAGTAATTTTTCAGCTGATTTCATTTTAGAACTTACTAACTGACGACATTAGAGGAGCCAAGAAAGCAATGTGATGCAGCATAAAAAACCAACTAAACAACACATCCATTTTTGGAAAAATAAGTCTTCCCTGTAGCAAGTATCTACAAAATAAAATCTTAAGGAGTTTTCCCTTCAAAATTCCTGACCTTTTCCTGCTCTATGGAATTTGAATTAACTATCCTTAACTTCAAAATAGTTCATTTTTGTGAGACTGGTTCCAGTTTCAGGATGGCAACTGTGTGGTAACTGCTTCTCTTTTGTGTTGTTTTCCATTTCTAAACATATGCTTTGATCCCCTTGGTCTTGCTGGTAGAGCAGTCGCCTCACACACACAGTCTCTCTTTGAAGCCTTCCAGCAGTGCCAAGAAAGAAGCAGGCTGTGGCAGCAGGCTCAGTGTTCTCTGGTTATGCAACAGATTAGATCATTATCAACAAAACTGGATGCCTCCAGCAGAGAACAGAAATGGGGAATTGGAGAGCGAGTTTTTCTTTAGTTTCTGAATTAAGGATGGCTGCTTGGTCAGTTTGAAAGGAGGGAAAAGCTACCTGGAATCAAAAGCTGGTCAATTCTTTTCACTCGTTGGTGAAAAAGCTCTGTAATAAATATTACTGCCACACTTATCCTTCAGATCTGTCCCTTGCTTGGCAGGAAAGTTTTCCCATTCGTGGTGTCACGCAAAAGAAATATTTGGCTCGAACTGATGCCAGTAATTTATGAAGCCACGTAAGAATCAAGTGGATTACATTCCCTGTAGGTGAATAACCACATGCCAACAGATGCAGGAGAAGAGCCCAGGTTCTCACGTACCTGCAGAAAGAATCTGTGCATCTTAAGCACAATATATTCCTTTGCCCACAGTCTCTGCATGCAGATATCCTACACATCTGTCACATTTCTCTCTTCTCTAGTTGCTCCAGCAACTTTTACATCATCAATTATGTAAACTGGCTTTTAAAGCTGCTTCAGTTCAGGGTTTCACTTCAGTTAAAGGATAAAGTATCTACTAATCGGTCACTGAGTGAAGATGGGGATTTTGAGTCTTCACACACAGCAGAAAAATATCTAATTTCTTAAGGAAACGCCTTAGTAGAGCTCCATGGCTGCACAACTGCCACATCCATTTGTGTTTTCCTTCCAGATAGTTGGGAAAGAACTGTTGCCCTGCATGAAATAAACCCCTTGAGTCAAGTTCTGACAGTGACCGTGTAGTGAGGAGGGGAGATTACATAATATCAAACAGATTAAACTATTTATTCCTTGCATGTAAAACTTCAGTTGCTGAGGCTCACAAATGCCTGTGAATATAAACAACTGGAGGTTTTGAGATGCTGAACTAAAAGCTTTTATGGTTTCTACAGAAGATATTAAGAGTATTTAGATCTCAGACATAGGACTAATGTAAGTACAAACCAGTTTAATATAGAAAAAGCTCTGTGGTTGCTCTCAGCAAGAGAAACTATTCTTACAGAGCTTTAATTCGAGATGATTATGATTCGTAAGCTTAAAAAGCACTACTGAAGTTGGGCTTTGCTTTTCAAGTTTCCACAAAATAAGCACTAAAAAACGCCTGCCTGGTTCTCCTGCAAGATAAAAGTAACATTAAAAATAATGCTACCCCATAAAATAAGGATTAAGCCTGTCAGAAGTTCCATGACCGGTGTAATTCATTTACAAACACATACTATCAGTAGGGAGAGGCTTAAAGGACATCTAGAAATCAGAAGCTCTCTGGTTTGGGCTTTTATTTGCAGGAGATACTTTGCAGACATGAGATTTATTTTATATATATATATATCTTATACATCTGGGAACTATTAAGGCAAATGAATTATAAGCATAATAATGAGCTCTTAGCACTCACTTGTTACCACCCTGGTTTGACATTAGCACTGAGGAATCCGAAATCCATGTTCTGATTCATGGGACCTTTCTGACCAAAACCTCAACAAAAGATTCATTAAGGTGCAACTCAGGCCGTGCCAGCATCTTAGACAACACAGATTTACAGAAGCAGCTGAGATTCACTAAAGCTGCTGAATTTGCTTCTTTTTTCCAACAAATGAATGAGGTCAATTGGACTACAACACAAAAAAAAGGATTCTCAGTCCAGTGAGACGGTGGCAGAGGAACCAATGGATACAAGGAAGATCAACCTTTCAGACAACAGCTCAGATACTCAGTCAAATGTCAAGAATGACTTTTCAAGCACATTCCCTCTCCTCTGCCCTTTGTATTTTTCTCATTTCTTTCTTCCAATCCACACCCTAAAAAGAGGGGCTCTGTGAAGCAATTTCAGTTGAAGCCCAGAGGACATTTATCACAAGATTATTTTTAATATTGAGAGTTTGTTGGAAAAAAATACAGAGGTCTAAAACTATAAAGATAAAAAAATAAGGATCCAGGGGCCTTTTTCATTAAGGAGCTAATAAAATTGTAAAAGCATCTAAAAAAAACCCCAAAAAAGCCCTCCATCAAAACCCTGTATGACCCTGCTGTTCACTCACATCCCTCGAATTCAGCACGGAAAGAAATGGGATGTTCCTTTTCCCTATCTCCTATCACAAGCTAAACAACACCTCTGACACTGGAAACAGCCTGGTGAAACATCTCATTCCTTCCTAACCTCTGTTACAAAAAATGTGGGAAGTTTTTTTAGAAGATAAATAATTAAATAGCCACAGTGCTGTTGGACACTTCCAGGTTTAATCACATTTGTAGTGGAGAAAACACACAGCTGGATTTAAAACTGCTCACCTGTGCTGCCTCACCTGTGTCCTCAGCTAACAGGCCTTTAAAAGAAAGAAAATAGATTATCAAAGACATTCCAGTAAGCACCACCTGAAGACAGGACAAGGGAACATCACCTTGGCTTCTCCCTTCATATTTCATGGCATTTCTTCTGTAATAGTTTAAAATGATCCAAAAAAAAGCACTGGCATGGGCAGCACTGAATGCACAGCTTTGGCACAGGGTGATGAAAATGACTCCAGTGAGTGTCTTTTGTTTTATGTGCTCATTTGCATTCCCCTCAGGGGTCATAGATTAGCAATGTCATTGCTATCAACGAGGCAGTGACAGATCAATAGCGATCATTTATTAATCAATACTTCACTCGTTCCACGAGGTTAATCTTCACGTGCACCCAGGAGGCAGGGAATTGTCAGCCAGGATTTCCCACGGGGCAGCTGCAGTCACGTTACAGGCCGTCCTCGTCCACGCAGCGAGGCAGGTGGCACGAGGAACAAAGCCTAAGAAGAAACCCTGCCTCCCAATCCCACTTTCTGATGGCTGAATTTTGCCCATCTGATAAGAAGGAGACTATCAGAATGATGCTGTCTTATCATAACTGAAATGGAAAATGAGCACTTTCTAAAAGCTGTTAGAAGCTTAAAGATAATCTTGGCATGCAGACACAAAACCCCCCCAAGGTTTATCAACTGGTCTCCTCTTCATCTTCCAAGGATGTGTGGCTGATAACTGCTACAGAGTTACTGTTCCCTCGGATTAACACAGCCCTTTATTTGGAATAAATATCTTTTATGTGGAACTTGAGGGTGTTTTCTTTGTCTAAATTTATTGATTTCTCTTCACCTGGCTCCTGGTCCTCAGATACTCCCTGAAGTCTAAATGTGAACAGAATGCTTATGAAGGGACATTCCTACTGTTGCCTGGAAAANAAAGGAAGGAAAGGGGGGAAAAAAGGAGGGAGATGTTTTGCTGCACACCAGAAATTTACTGCTCTTTCCCCCAGTGTGTTTGTAATGTAAGGAATACAGCAACGTGTGCATCAAATGTCAGGTGCTCCTCAACTTCTGCAGTGTGAACACAAAGGTTGAGTTCCGAAGGGGAAACCTCTTGTGGTACTCACAAATGGCAGGTGTATTATAAAAGGAGGATTCTATCCACAGGTTAAAATACTTGTCTCCACCACGCCAGGATTAGCCCAGGAAATGTTTCAAAGCTGACTAGGACACTGACCTGGAGAGTTTCCTTTAAAAGCCCTGGGATGTGCATGGATAAATCCCTAAGCTTTCCTATCTCCATCCATGAGTTAATAAAATGAGGCTGCAAATCTTGCAGGATGTCAAGGTCTCTGGATCCTCACATGTCCAGCAAAAAAAAGCCCACAACATCTACCTCCATTGTTTGGAGCAAAGCATTTCTGCTATCCCCAGAATCCAGGAGCTGACAACTACTGAAGTTCTCATGAATTATTAAAAATTAGTTAGGAGCTCTGCACAGAGATTTGAATGACTTTGGTTCTGTGCAGACTTCTTCCATCTCAGCTGTCAATGGCTTGCTCATGCTGAACGTACGGATGAGGAAATCCTCCAAGCATGCAGCAGCAACAGCCTCCCCTTGCAGGAACATCATCAGGAATGTTCCACAACCAGCCTCGGTGCCCGATTAGTTCTTTCCTTTCCTCAAGTTCCTTAAGATTAAAGGAAATTAATGGGACAAATTCTGGTGAGCACGGACAGTTCAGCTCTCCTGTATGACTGCACCCAAGAACACCCATTTGTTCCTTCCTCAGCTGACTGAAGATCAGCTTCTACCAGTCCAGTTGTTTCTTCCTGCAGGTAATGCTCCTTCTTCTGTTCCTCTACCAGTTAGAGGACAACACTGCAAGTGCTGCAGGTCCATGTACCACAGCACACAAACCACTGCTTGGTTCCACCATGAATTTCCAACTCAAAGGTGAGCAGACAAATCAATCTTCAACAAAATAATGGAGTCATCCAGGCTACAAAAACCACACAAGCAGATGTCGGTCCAGAAGATATTTGCAACAAAAAAATTCAATTTCATGATCTTCCAGATGGGCTAAAAAGCAACAAGTAACATATTCCTCAATAAAAAGACTTGATGTAAGCCTGGAAGCAAGGTTCTACAAAAAAATCAGGATGAAACCTTCATGAAGTGCTTCAAATTATTTCACTTTTGAGTCCTCAGCTTGTTTTGGGGGGAGCTCCACCGAGCACAATGGGAACGTCCTCGTGTGCTTGGTGCAAGGCTGTTTACAGGACCAAGACTCTACTGCTGCCCCATTACTTAACTCGTGCTCAGGAATGATTCCAAACACAAGGGAGCAAGTGAACACCACACAGCTTCAAAATGAATCAAATGCATTATCAATTTTAAGCAGTGAAATTTTGCACTTAGCTGAATTTCAAAGGTCACCAAAGTTCAGCTCGAGCCCTTCAGCAAACCATTGAGATTTCTTCCTGCTTCTCTCCTAGGCAGTAGTGACAGACTGGTAACCTCAAAGTCACTATCACAGAGCTCCAGGGCTAAATGCTTCTTACTAAAATATTTATAGAACAAAAATAAAATCGTGTATGTTGTTGATGGGAGTGGAAATAACCAAAATAACTCAAGACGTCCATGCTTTTCTCTCCTAAATAGAACAGTCTTTCATAAAGGGGTATGTTTGCTCATCTGTGAGAGACAAGAATGAAAGTGGAGGTCGCTGCTATTCCACTGGGTATGACACGGTGGTACCCAACCCAGTGAGCACAGCAGAATGGGATCCAATAAAAACTTATCTCCTCAAACAGATGTTCTTGAATCTCACATTCATTCCCCAGTCACAGCAAAATCGCTACTAGCTTCTAAACAAAAAATAATTTGATGCTTATCATAGAATCATAGAATGTCTGGNCTCTCTCCATCTGCTGGCCACACTTCTCTTGCTGCAGCCCAGGATGGGATTGGTCTTCTGGGCTGCAAGCACACACTGGTAGGAGTGCACACAACATATTTCACAGCAGTACAAAGGCCTGTCTCTATCTTTTAAGTTCTTGCTTTAAAAAAATACTTCTTAAACTTTTCCATAATACTTCTTACTATGCAGAGATACAATTTCTCTTCTGCCAGTGTCAGGAGAACAGCATTTCGCATCACTACAAGGGCTCCTAGTGATGGGATGAGGGGTAATAGCTTCAAACTGGAAGAGGGGAGATTTAGATTAGAAATTAAGAAGTTCCTCACTGTGAGGGTGGTGAGACCCTGGAACAGGTTGCCCAGGGAAGCTGTGGATGCTCCATCCCTGGATGTGTTCAACACCAGGTTGGATGGGGCTCTGAGCAACCTGCTCTAGAGGGAGGTGTCCCTGCCCATGGCAGGGGGGCTGGAACTCAATGGTCTTTAAGGTCCCTATGGGTTGGAAGTCATTTCTATGAAATGACTTTCTCCAAAAACAAGACAACCACAAAAAATTATATATAATCTTCAGGAGTGTCTGGAATTTTTTCTTCTCTTCATTTATGAGTAATTCCTGAAATTTGAGCAAAATCCACTATAGGAAAAGAAACAACCTCGAACAACAAGAATTTCATCTACACAAAACCCTCTTCAAGGGTCTCCAGGGAACAGGACAACCTAGACCTTCACAGCAGAGACTCCAAACTGCTGGAGGGAGCAGCAGTTCAACAGGAAGAGTTAAAGAAAGCTGCTAAAATTCAGCAGTGTTGCAAGCTACTCCAGACTCCGGTTACTCTAACCTACACTGGGTGTCCTCTGCATAAGCACCAGTGTGACTTTGTGGACTGCTGAGACTCAGTCTGTTGCAACTGGCAGAAGTTGCCACAGGCGAGTAATCACAAGAAACTGACCTTGGCAAAAGCACATTTTACACTTCACTGCTGTTCAACTGTGTTCTACTAAAGGGAGAGCAAGTGAGCACAAGCCGAAGGGGGAGGGCGAGAGAACAAAGGGGGGCGGGCAGGAAGAGTGGAGGTGAGGGCAGCTGCTTTCAGCTCTACCTGAAGGTTTGAAGATTTAAGAGAGGTGCATCACCTCCACTGCCCATTGCAGCCTACACGTGGCTACCTCACAGTCTGTCATTTGTAAACCAGTGGGGTCTGCTTTTTTTAGGGGGAGAGAGGAGGGAGATTAAGCACTAAATTAAGAAGCAATACCTCATAACTAAATCTCACAACAAGAGGAAAGAAAAACGTATAGAAGACAATTATAACTTCACATTTTCCTACCACTGGGTTTCTGAATAAATGAAGATTGGTAAATTGTTCTTTCCTCTTCTTTGGCTACACGTCCCAGGACAGCATTTCAGAATCAGCCACAAGAAATGGTAGGGCAGTTGGACTAGATGGNGTGGAGTCCCCATCCTGGAGGGATCGAAGAGCTGATGTTAAAGGTCTCTGCCAATCTGAATGGCTCTCTAGTTCTGAGATGGGGCAGAGTCGCATCGTAAGCACTAAGCCACATCCTGCCCAGACTTCACAGCAAGCTTACTCAAGGATCTAACCTTGCAGCTACACTGGGTTTCCAGGACGTGGCTGAAGCAAAACACAGACAAGCTTTGTACAAGTTCCAGAATACCCAATTGCTCTCCACTTGGGAAGTGCATGAGGTATGCAAGTCTAGACAAAATAAAGACTACCTGCATTTTATATCATTCTTGGGTCTGTGACCTAAGGATCAGAGCCCTCTAAAAAAATCCCTACTTCATGCAGCTTCTCTTCCAAATCCTGAAGAGGCTGCTTCTCTCCTGTGTAGGGCTTCTCCATTCCTCATCTGGTTCCATAATTAACTCAAGAACCCCTCTGCACAAGCCAGCCTCCATTCCTCTCAAACACCCAGACCTTTCACATCTCTGCCTTCACACATTCTCAAATCCTCTATTGCAACTTCTCTCTTCCAGTCCTCCAAATGTCATTCCTACCAGTAGGCTGAAAAAAAGTGGCTTTTTTTGGACAGAGCCACGTTATTACCTTGACCCATTCCCATCTGACAGAGAGCCATCATGGTTTAGTGACCTCCACTGTCCCTGGCCAGGGAGACACAAGGCTTGGCCCTGACAGCAGATGGCTGATTCACACCCACTGACGTTCAGAGATTCGATCACGCTTAGCCTATAAATTATAAAAACAGCAATTCTGTGAAGCATGACTTAAAATTTCAAGGGACCGAAGTATTTCCGAGTCTGAACTTCAGATCTGGGTCAAAAAGGTGTCAGCTGTGGATCTGCAGAATTTTAATCATCTCACCAGATTGCAATTCTCTTTCTCACAAATAAATGATGTTTGGAGGGCTCACAGGCATGCTTCGTGGCATGCAAGGCAGGACTCTGTCATAGGGGGGGCCACCAAAACACTCACTCCTCTGCAGCGTGTAAAAAAATTCTTGTAGGGTCTAGGTAGAGTAAAGTTATGATTGTAATATTTTGCCAACTGTGCACTTGGGCACAAAATCTTATTATTGAATTTTTTATTGACCGAGTCCTANTAAACCAGTGGGGTCTGCTTTTTTTAGGGGGAGAGAGGAGGGAGATTAAGCACTAAATTAAGAAGCAATACCTCATAACTAAATCTCACAACAAGAGGAAAGAAAAACGTATAGAAGACAATTATAACTTCACATTTTCCTACCACTGGGTTTCTGAATAAATGAAGATTCATAAATTGTTCTTTCCTCTTCTTTGGCTACACGTCCCAGGACAGCATTTCAGAATCAGCCACAAGAAATGGTAGGGCAGTTGGACTAGATGGTCCCCAGGGGTCCCTTCCAACCCTGCCCATTCCATGAAATAAAACTAAATGTATTCCATGAGGTAGGTGTTCAGCAAGACATCTTAGTTCTGATTTTTAAAGTTTCAGTTCAACCTTAACCTCAGAGGCTCACTCAACAGCCCAGCAGCAATTTGCATGAACTAGCAGGGCAGAATTCCCAGCACTGCACACACAGCTGGGTCTGTCCTGGTCTGACCATCTCTGGTCTCCTTTGGTTTGGATCAGTTATCACCCGATCTTAGGTCCTCTTAGTTTTCATAACTTTCTTAGTTTCTGCATTAGGTTTTTGCTGGTATTGATTACCACATCTCCACAGAAACAGGAACTGTCAGAGCAACAACAGCATCCAGGCTTCCATCAGCACTAGTACGGCCAGCAGGACTAGGGCAGGGATCTGTACTCAGCACTGGTGAAGCTGCACCTCTGATACTGGGTTCAGTTTTGGGTCCCTCACTACAAGAAGGGCATTGAGGGGCTGGAGCGTGGCCAGAGAAGGGCAACANTTATAAAAACAGCAATTCTGTGAAGCATGACTTAAAATTTCAAGGGACCGAAGTATTTCCGAGTCTGAACTTCAGATCTGGGTCAAAAAGGTGTCAGCTGTGGATCTGCAGAATTTTAATCATCTCACCAGATTGCAATTCTCTTTCTCACAAATAAATGATGTTTGGAGGGCTCACAGGCATGCTTCGTGGCATGCAAGGCAGGACTCTGTCATAGGGGGGGCCACCAAAACACTCACTCCTCTGCAGCGTGTAAAAAAATTCTTGTAGGGTCTAGGTAGAGTAAAGTTATGATTGTAATATTTTGCCAACTGTGCACTTGGGCACAAAATCTTATTATTGAATTTTTTATTGACTGAGTCCTAGAATTATTGGCTATAATAGATAAAAAAAAATAAAAGAAAGCATTTGGAAAGAGTGCACTACTCTGAAGTAACTGCTGTAGGCTTTCGGGTTTGGCTACAGTGTAGGTAGAACTTGTCACACAAAAGCAAGAAAAGGGTGACAAGAAAGTCAGTACCTCAAAGGTACTCACATTCTCAGGACAAGTGAATGTTTCTTTTTACTAGTCCCAAAGTGAGCATCTCTTTATATTACCTCAGAGCACCCTCAGCTGAAAGGAAGGATTTGACTTCTCTTACCTCTTCGATGCACATCCTGAACAACAGGCTATTAAATTAGTCTCTCTGTTCATGGCACGCTCTGCCTCTCACACACCACACTGCATTTTAAAAGGATGTGTCACCCAATGCTGAACGAGCCATTTGACTTTATAGTTCAGCACCTAAAATCTCATTTTCAAGTACTTTTTCTCATTAGGCAGAATGGACACATTAACTGGGTCTTGCACATCCAGGCAAATCATGCCCCATATGCTGGCTACTCTGGGCATCTCACTTCTCTCCTTCTTCCTTCCCCAGCTCTCTCAACGAAGAGAATTCCCAGAAACCAAGATCTTTTCACAGAAAATACCAGGGCTAACAATCAAAATCTCGTGACGTTGCGGTATGGCATGGCTGAAAAGTTACTGGCATGAGATTAATTTGACCAGAGTACTTCCTCTACTAGCAAAAGATTAATTTGTTTGAATTACACTTACCTTTCTGGAAGGATTCCAGAAACAAGTCTTGTCTAGTTGAAACTCATCCGATACAACATAATGATATCCTTGAAGTCCAGAGAGTCAGGAGATTCTTCCTTTTCCTTCTAGTTGTGAATATTGAGTGTGAACTGAAAGGAAAAATAAAAGTAGAGAAAACCAGTTTGGCAGGCAATCCTTCATGTTCTCAGTGGGTCAGTATTGCCAAACTCCTGACAGAGCACTGCACTGGCTCCAGGAAATTAATCGATCACTACTGGGTTTCAAGAAAGAATTCAAAGCAAACTTTGTTCTTCCCTAGGTACCTCAAGAAGCCACACCAAGGATTCATTTTTCCATGTCAGATATTCCGTCTCTCCATTATCTTAAACACAAAGACACTGAAGTGAAAGGCCTGATGGTCTTCAGTTTCTTGTTTAAAAAACTAAACGTCTAGATTGCATTTTCTGCTATAAATTTAAATTGAGCATCGGGGAATTTGTAGCTTTTTGTTTGAACTTACCCAAGAGAAGGGTTACAGTTGCTGTGAAGTGCGAATCCACTTCACAAAACCAACAGCAAGCCCAGAAACATCAGTAAAAGCATGAAAAACATCAAATAGCCTTTCTCCTATCAGACCAATTAATCAATAGCTAGCGGTGGTTAAGTTAAGCACTCAACAGCTTTGTCGAATCAACACATTTTAGTCTAGGAACAGCTGTGAAAACTTCAGCAAACTTTATTCTCAGCAGTGTTCTGCTAACTCTGGAATTTCCACTTTTCCAGGGAACATCACTTTTTCTGGATAGCACGTTGAACACGTAACTTTGCAGATACTCGTGCTGTGTAATAGCAGCGCGATCTTTCCAGCTCTTTCGGCAACAGCGAGCACACTCACAAAAGCTTTGCCTCAGCTTTCAGAGGCATGTGTGTGCCTCTCTCTCAGTACCCGGGCCGCCGTGCCAATATGTAGGATTAAACTTTTTCCAAGGTTGAATAAGCCACCATCTGTCTATCTTGTGTGGTGCTGTGCGCCATCCGGGAGACTTGTCCCTTAGAGCATGTTTCTACCATATGTCACTCCTGAGTGATCAGTTATGCCAAGACATTTGGGAAAAAATGACTAAGTCGAGTTGGAAAACCCTTTTCCGAATTCCAGAGGAGGTTTGCCAAGCCTGTATTTGCAAATAACTTCGCATCCAACAATTTTTGCGCGTATTCTATTTAACGACAAATAACCTTTAGCCTAAGGAACAAAACAATCCTTCGGATGACTGGACGATGGAGGGCAGGTACATCACCCAAAGAATTTTTGTTCAATCTGCCATCCATTATCCAGAACTCACATATTTTTTAATAAGCCAAGAGATTCAGGTAGGATGCATCTTCAGGAAAAATTCAAGGGAATTTGCAGAGGAGCACGGGACTATTTTAAATTAAGGGACGTAAAGAATGTATTTCAAGAAGGGCTCTGCTTGGTGTTTTAAGACCCCAATAAATTAGTAATTTCTTTCAAAATAACTAAAAATACCTAAGGCAATGGAATGCAAGGCGTTTGCCTAATCCTAACTCCACCTGAAGTGCTCACCTGGATGCAAAGCGATCGCCGGAACTGTTAAACCGCTGACAGATCATAGCTGAGGCCACCAGCATTTGTCTAATAACGAATACGACTCTATCCTATTTCAGACCTAAAGAACCATTTTACGTTCCAGTTCCTCAATTATTAAATTAAACCTCATGCCAGCATTGTTCTTATGGCCAGCTCAAGGCTGCTCATTTACATAACTGACTTTCAAGGGCACTTGGTTGCGCAGCAATTAACACCAGCGAAGAATCTCCCAGATCTGCTACTTAATGTCAAGAAAGACATTCTTGAGAACACTAAAAGAAGAGACAAATTAGTAAGTCGTGATTACAGCCTCCTTAAGTAAGTTTAATATGGGAAGGAAACCTATTCCTAAGGGCAATAGTATTAAATATCGAAAGAGAAATTATAGGAATTATTACATTAGGTGACAAAAGTGAGAAGGAGTCCAAGAGAGAACACCCACAGAAGTCTGAGGGCTCTGTGTTTTGCCTTCAGACTTTGGGCAACCACTGAAAACAAGGGGAAGATGTGAAACAAGAATTCACTCCCTCCCTTGGGATTTGTAGAGCAAAGGGCAACAAAAAGCAGAAAAAGATTATGTTGGACAAAATAATCACCTCTTTACAGCAGTGGTTTTCTAAAGGAAAATGAGATGAATTATCCCCTCAGAAAGGATTACTTGGTTTTCTGCTAGGCAAAACTGGCCCACTTGCCCACATAACACTGAATGACTCTGAAGCCAGCGTATTTTCAGGTTCATCTCCTTCCTAGCCCACTCCAACAGCCTGAGGCATTTCCACTGCTTGGCCAAGAGAGACTGGAGAAGCTGCTTCTACAGCACCAACTCTCTGCTGACCCTTCTTATCCCAACGGGAAACGTTTAGACTCCCGTGCGTCTGCTCCAACATACCCCCTGCTTCTTCCATCCATTTACAGGTCCAAATGATCTTCCCTTTAGGATGAAACATGATTGTGGTGTATCACTGACTGACTCAGAGAGCTGCAAATGAGGACAAGAGGAAGGGAGGGAAATGTATCCAAGCTGCCAATTAAGAAAATTCTCAATTCTGGATGAGCAGTTGCGCTATGAAACTGGTCAAAGTCTTCCTCACAGCTGCAGGAGCTACGTGGCTTCTGCACGATCACCTCTTGCCAGAACTTCAGAGGAACCCATAGCTTCTCCTACAACAGTCAGCATGAAGATTGCCCACGTAGATGTAAGGAAATCTATGAAATAAACAACATAAAGGGTGTCAAAATGGATAAAGATGAAGATTTTTCTTTCCTTTTTTTTCTTATTTTAATTTCCTTATTTTCTTCCCCTTATTTTTCCTTTCCATTCAGCTGAGAAGGCTCAGGATGTGTCCCACACTAATGTAGAGATACAAGCAGGAATGCTTTCAATCTTTAAAGAAATGATGGTTTTTAGCTTGTTTTAAGAGGAACATGCAAATCCACTCCCCTAGGAATAAATTCACTCTGTGGCACAACTCAGCATTTCTGCTAAAGACAAAACTTAACTGAAACACGAGCTGATAAATCTAAGACCAGGACACGTAAATGGCAGCATGAGTGAAATTTATTTCCCCAGGAACCCTCCCTTCGAGGGGACGACCGTGGTGTTTACAGACAACAAAGTCTCTCCAAGCACCAGGCCAAACTTGAAGAGTTGTGATGTTCCCCGAGCCACCCATCTGCAGGGTATTTCCTAGCTTCCCATATTCATTCATCAGCAGAGGCTCTGGGCCCTAACTGGCATGAGTTTCACCGACTGAGCTGGAAGGGAGAACACAGAGGATGGTGGGAAGCTGTCAAAAGACACTGAAAAATGCCCAGGAGCCAGTCCTCCCATATAAAGTCCTTTCTGAAAGAGCTACAATAGTAAAAGGTTTTGGCGCTCAAAATGTTGATGCAATGTTAAAAAAAAAATTAAAAAAGATAAAAATAAATCAATAAATCACAGTCCATTTTCTCATCAATAATCAGCATTCCTAAACTAATTCCAACAAAGAAAACCTCTACACGCAGCATACGAGTAGCTTGGAGTTTACTGAGTCACCTTTCCAAGGGCTACAAAAAGATGGGTTGGGGGGAGTAAAAATACAAAAGAAAAGGTTTGCTTTTTCCAAGCAGCTTTCCTCACGTATCCTTCCTCGCTTCCCCCTCCTCCACACAAAACCCAGGAAAATCTGCCATTGCTTTAGGTCAAAGGAAAAACAGGCCCAGCTGCCGCAAGCCAAACACCGTACAGGTTTGCTATCTCCCCTGCTGTTTTGGCTTGAGCTCTTCAGACTGGAAAATTCGGAAGCACGATCTCCCAAGCTCTATAAATGCCAGAACCATCTAAGAGGAAAATAGGACAAGGCCACCCCCAGGCAAGTTTGTACTAAAATCTGCTGGCTGCAAGGCAAAAATACAGTAAACATCGCATAGGGACAGGCTGCTCCTCGGAAAAGATTCCACAAGAACAATATAGCTTCCAAAGAAAGGGACTTCTGGAGAAAGAACCAAAAACTGCACTGTTTTAAGATCTCTGTGAGGCGTTAGCAAGCTAATAGCACGCTCAGCGACAAACTGTGACAGGCAATATGGTTTTGACATTAATCCAAAGAAGAAATGTAAAAGCGACATTGAACGTTCCTACGAAGTGGTAACAAATTGAGTATCCTAGAATAGTTCTGCGGTTCACGGAGGAAATTTCACTGGTGACAATTGATTTCATGGAGTAAAACAAGTAGGAATAAGCAATTAAAGCGTCAATACCATCATCTTGTCTTCTCGGGAAAGGCAATTTAAGTTAAATTTTTGCAGTCCTTGAGAGATGAACTTTGTAACTGATCCCTGTATGTTTTAAACGTGCTCTGTACTGACTCAACCTAGAAAAACAAGCCAAAAACAGAAGTTGAAACATCCTTTTTCCTGTATAGCTCCAATTTGCAGTAGCAAGAAGCTAAACAACATGCTCTCCACCAGATGGCTGAAATAAAAAGAACACTCTTTCTGATTAATTAGGAAACAAATGAATCTGCTGTTAGCACAACAAGTTACCATCGGGAAACCTGGGCTCCCACTGAACTTTGGTATTCGTGCTTTCTGTCTCCAGGACCATCTCAAGAGTCATCTCTCATTTCAGGAACAAAACACGAGACACCCAAGTCCATCACACCAGATACTGCACAACCCTTTTCACAGACAAGTAACACTGGAAGAGAGAGAAATTTCCTGTAAGAGCAAGTGCCCATCAGAACAGAAACACACGGAGGTCTCCTCGTGCTGTGAGGAGAGTCACGAGGTACCCTCGACGGGGTTCAGTCACACTGCATCCCTCGATGGGGTTCAGTGAGCACTGGAGGCTGGCTGGTGCACACCAGAGCTCCGCAGCTGCTCCGGGAAGCGGAAATCCCCAGGCCAGATATAGCACAAGAAGCAAGGATGCGACAGCCCAAGCAAGAGAGGCCAGCCCACGGGTCTCCGATGAGGCTGCCAAGGATAGTGGTTAACACCTCGAGCGAAGGTTCAGAATGCAGTGCAGACACTGGGGGGGGAGGGGAAGGGAGGCAAAAACCACACAGGACACGCACAAAAGGCAGGCAAGTGGCTGCACTTTGAACATGTGGGGTTAATGCTGAGAAGACCGACCTTGGGAACTGAGCTGCAGGGAGATGCAGCTCCCAGATTTCTTTCCATGAGCAGCTGCTTTTTAGCACCAAACCTGGGACTGGTACTTCAGTGACAGCAGTTAAAGAAGGACCTCTTCAGAAGAAGCTGGCAATGCCCAGAGAAGGAAGCCACCACATCTGAAGGCTAAAGCTCGAGCTCACCTTCTTCCACAACAATGCCTGTGCCTGAAGAGGAGTAATGCCTTAGTGAGGCTGCCAACAAACCCTCACCACTGTGGCTTAAGAGTATTTCTCCTCCGTGAGCAAGTGAAGTTCTCCAATGTGCCAAGAGAGTTATTTCATAGGGACAAAGGGAACGGTGGAGACATCTACCAGAAGCTAAATCCAAGCCTGCTTTTTAAAATCCAAGTAAAGGTATCCTTTAAGTTGTCGAGGAAGCTGGGGGGCTTACAAAAAAACCCAAAAGGCTTCCTCACACCTTAGAAAAGGATTCTAATAATTTTATACATATAGAGAGGCCACTTAATTCAGCTAAATGAGTTCATCTCACTTTTCCTTATAGGCCTCTGATAGTCACCTGCTGTGGGAAATACAAGGCCACAGAAAACTGCAAAAGGCCACAGAAAAGACTGATGTTCCAAGGAACACCTCTCCCATGACATCACACCTACAATTACAGAAAAAAACCCAAGATTTTTTTTGTTTTGAGTGTCAGTAAGTGGACCCACATAAACTTTCATCAAGCACAATATTCTTTGTCACAGTGCTTTAGGAAGACCCACCTCTTCTTGCACTGTTAGTTTACTCCATACCTCTTACAACTGGTGTTGGAAGAGACTGTGAAAAATGGAACCTGTGCACCCTCTCCTCATGCCTCACAGTATTGCAAACCTCAAGAATATCTTCCAGTGTCTCTTCTTTCCAGGATAAAGAGGGGGTTTTGTACATAAGCCTTTCCATAGCTCTCATGACTGCTACCTTCTCATTTTTTTTCCCATCCTGCTGTACTGTGTTGGAGCTGAAAGCACCTGAACTACAGGATGCCATCAGTTTTTATTCTCTATTTATCTATTAATATTTCCTAGCATTTGATTTGCTTTTCTGATCAGTGCAGCACAGCGAGTTCCTGTTTTACATTGCTGGTTATCATAACCTGGTAACTGACTCACTCATGGGAACAGTCAGCTCAAAGCTCATCATTTTTCAGTGGAATTACTGTTATTTTTCTCCATGTTAATCACTTTCCACTGATCTGCACTGAATTTTAACTGTTCTTCTACTACTCAAGTCACATAGCAGCCATGTTCTTCATGGTTCACATCAACCTTACTATCATGACCAAGTCAGAGTCATCAGCATACTCACTTCATCAACAAGACCCTTTTCCTGTGTTCCTTCTGTATGTTCAATACATCAACCAGTCCAACAATACTGATGACTGTCAGAAGAGACCACCTACTTCTCTTCNGTCCAAGGAGGACTCTGTTCATTCTGCCTTTGATGGCATGTGTTCCTGAATCCAGTCCCTGTCTGCCACTGAACCCAGTCTGGGACTTCCCCAGTGCTTACTCTGCAGCATTATTAGTGCCAGTCACACAACTGTTACTGGGGTGTTGGGTTCAGTACCGGGTTTGTATATATTTGTACACATTCCATTTTACTGTTATTGTTTCATTAAAGCTGGTTCAGTTTTCCAATCACAAGGTCTCTCTCCCTTACTCCCTTTCTCTTCCCCTCTGAGACAGCAGAGGGGTTAATAGAGAGCAGCTGTCACTGGTCTAGTGGCCAGCCCAGCCCTAACCCTTGACATTCCTACCTCATTCTTCCTATCTTTGACTCGCATATTAGTCCATGACATAACCCTCCTCCACGCACAGTTGCTTGGCTTCCTTCTGGTAAAGAACATGGTCAGTGACCTCTGAATGCCACCCAGATCTTTGTTCCTCTCTTCCATGTTCACCACCTCAGAGGGCTTCACTGACTTTGAAAAGTGGCATTTCCCTCCATAAGAGAAAAGCTGACTCTTCCTGCAGAGATTAGATGCGTTCAGGTAACACACATGTGAAGAACCTTGTTATGAAGTAGATTTTATCCTTGCAATAGATTAATTCTGCATCTTTGCAGACAAGATGTTAGAGAACTACATAATATAGGGGGTTTATTGTTTGTTTATATTTGTATTTGTTTATTTTGAAGTGTTTGCTTCTTTTGAAGGCAAACAGGGAATTTAAGGTTCTATATATGGCTTCATATTTGACTGAAAAGTGTCACAGGCACAAGAACAATTTCTCCTCTAGCAACTTTTCAGGGAAGACAAGACTTTATTCATTTTTCTAACATTTTTTCATCTGAGGAACAAAATGTACGTAAATATTTTTAAAATTCAGAATATTTTCCTGCTGTTTGCCAGATGTGTGGGACTCCGGCAACTGCACAGCACCAGAAAATTCTCAGTTGGCAACTTACAGCTTCTCCCAGCTTTTCTCCCTGATCTTAGGCAAATTTCAACCATTCTTTACCAAATTAACAGACTCATTTCTATCCCTCCACAGGCTCATTTTTGCTGACCATTAAATTAATGGGGCAGGGAACTGTGTCCTTCCAGCCTCCATACCCTAGCCTTTTCCTGCTAGCACACCATGGAGGGTATGGCTGCACCCCCCCAAAAATCTGAGGAGATCCAACAATGATTTGTAGGAGTTAGAGATGGAAACTGGCTCCACTTACTCCCCTGGGATTCTGCAGTAATAGCTGCAGCCCAATCCTTACAGTTCTGTCTGAAACCTGCAATGACACCTCTCCTAAAAGCCCTGTCCCAACATTTATCCTCGAGCAATGCCTCTAATACCCTCAGCTTCTTTGGTTTCCCCACTTCCAGACTCTTTGTATCTGGCTCGTTCCTGTGAAGGGTGGCCAGAAGCTCTGAAGAGCCCAGGACACCAGACGAGTGCTGGCACCCTCCATTTCCATTACATCTCACACCCAGTAACTACTTCATCAACAAGCTCAAAAGACCAAGAAAGTAGCACAAAGAAAAATTTCAACAAAGTGTGGCTTCATCATTAAAAATCTCTCTTTCTTCAAGCTTTTTTGTTTGGTTTCATTCTATCGAGAGGCAGGAGCTCTGTAAACACATTTGCTCAGTTTCCACGTCTGTTGCCAAATTTCCATCCTGCGGAACCAATTTTAAACAGAAAGAAAAAAAAAAGTGTCTCTTCCCATCCTCTCTGTTCCTGTGTCATTCTCAGTAAGGATGCAGAGTAAAAATTGAATGGAAACGAACTAGTCATGGTGGGGTTCAAATCCAAATGTCAACTTTTTTTTTTTTCTTTAATTGCAATAAAAATAAATAAATAAGTCCAGATCACTTTGATCCGTTCCTCCTTTCTTGCAGCTACAAAAAAGTTTTTAAACCAAAGGCTGCCCACAAAGACTTTGTTATAAACTGGAGTTCACAGTTATTTTTATGGAATTTTGTCTCAGCAACTATTAGCTCAAGCAGTTCCCATGAAAATATTTCCAAACCAACAACTTGGATAAATATTTCCAGCAAAGCAAAATAATCCCCAGCTCCTACATGCAACTCTTACTTCTCTTTTTAACTTCATTTCATCCTTTGGGAAACTAGTACAGCTTTAAAAAATGGGAAAGACAGAAAAAGGGAGAAAGGAGACAAAAAAAAACCCCAAAAACTAAGAAATTCAAGGAGTCACTAATATCTGGGGGTCATAGCAGATGCAGAACTGGAGATGGAGCTGAGATCTGGGAAATAATCTTCCACATATGCACAAGTATAAATGGCAAAACAAAAACAACCCCTGTAATTCCCAATAGCACAGTACTTGCCCAGCAGAGAGCTCTCCAGTAGATGCAGCACTGCTGGCCCACACTCATGGCTGGAGTTCCCACACTGACATAAAGGATCTCGTAAACAGGAAAGAAAATCTGATGGACTTTGTATTATCATTTTGTTTGGCTTTTTTGGAGAGGGAGGGCAAAGAAATCGTTTATCATAACGCTTTTCCTATCTGTCAGATGTTGCATGTTTTATGTAACTATCACACATTTGGCAAACTCTTCCTACCTACCCATATGCTACGGAAAAGCTCAAACTGGGGAAGAGAAACCTTCCTCCACAAAGTAAATTTCTCGTTCAGATGAACTGTGAGTTACACTCAGGGCTCCAAGAGCTCTGCGCTCTCCTCTCATCTCTAGGACTGATCATATAATCATGAAATAGTTTGCGTTGGAAGAGATCTTTGAAGGTCACCTAGTCCAAACTCACTGCACTGAGCAGGGACATCTGCAACTGGA
>VWZY01006538.1:72393-103838 GCA_013399075.1 Chloroceryle aenea | reverse complement strand
CCCTTCTCCTGTTGCAACAGGCCCTGCTAAAAAAAAAAAATCTGTCCCCATCTGTAGGCCCCCTTTAAACACTGAAAGGCCACAATAAGGTCTCCCCAGAGCCTTCTTTTCTCCAGACTGAACAACTCCAACTCTTTCAGCCTTGCCTTCCAGCAGAGGGGTTCCAGACCTCAGCTCATTTTTATGTGTCCTCCTCTAAACCCACTCCAACAGGTTCACATCTGTCTTGTGCTGAGGAATCCAGAACTGGACACTTCCACGTAAGCCAGAACTCGCACATCTGCCCCCCTGGGCAGCAGAACTATCTGCCCTGTGCTCCACACGTGCCAAAACAGCAGCTGCATTGATCGTTCCACGTACCAAAGCACAAGGCAGATGCAGGATGATCAGGGCAAGCCCTCAGCCCCGCACCTACAACAGCTCTTCCAGAACACAGGTGCCAGGCGTGTTTGCTGGTACATCACCACCACCGGTGAGCAGCTCCATCACCTGAAGCAGAACACAAGGACACCCAGACCCACAACGTCACCACAGACACAGGGGTGGTCACCTGGGCGTTACAGCTGCTCCCAGCAGCCAGCCCACACAGGACAGACTCTTCTGCTTGTGGACAGCTCTCTCCTTTCACCTCAAGCAGAAGAGGCCCCCACCTCTGATCCCGAATGGAAACTTCATTCATCATATGTAAGAAACTAAAATAGAAGCTCCACAGGTAGTCCTGAAAATGGTTATTTTCCAGCTTTTTCTTGCAGTATATAGGGAAAATGGCAGCAGCTGTGACAAGTGGGATCTGCTACCAGAAAACCCCAGCAGAGGAATGAGAAGTGTCTGGAGAGCATGTAGGAAGCTATGGAGGAGCAGAAGAGGGCATGCCACAGTGCCTTTGAGCATGACCTGAGAAAAAAGTAACCCTCCTCAAACAATAAGGCTAAAATGCAAACAGCAATGAGGAAGCAGATGCTGAGAAGACTCCAGGTGCAGAAGAACAGGAGAGGGTGTTCTAGGCAACCAAAAAGAACATTCCTTCTTGGCTCACCACTGAGACACATTTTAGAATCTGGAATTCAAGTGATAGATTTGCAGAGCAAACTGGCAGTGCATTTCAATCACCAGAGCTTTCACCTGCAACACATCCATCCAAGCTAAAAATGTTTTCAACTGAAGTCATTTACTAATTAAAATCTTCGTATAAATGTTATAAAAACTTGTGTATCTTGGCAAATCTGCACCACAAGCAGTCCTCCCAATACACAGCCTCGCTACCAGAGCTCACGTTCCTCAGCAGGTTCAGCTGTGAGGCCAAGCAAGAAATGCCTGCTACTTCCAGTATCTGGAGACAGGGCTTGTTGGCTAAGAGCTTGTGTGGGACCTCAAACTGCAGATGGCCCAACTACCTTATCTACTGGGACTGGCCAGCCAGCATTTGTGGCTGACTTTGTTTGGAAAGCCACTTCACGAGCCTTTGGATTTGGAGCCCCCTGAGCTGCAGCAAACCAATTTCTGTAGATCAAATATGTAGACACGGTTGAGAATCGTGATACACTTGAGCTAACAAGAACATGGAGAGCCTGTGATTCCAGCAACCATGGAAGGTTTCTGAAAGGGAACATCAAGAGTCACAGTTTTGAAAGGAAAAAGTGAGCTGTCAAGTGACTGACAGGGGGAGGTTGCAACAGGACGTTTCACTGCATCTGCAGAAAACAGTGCTAATCCCACCCATGGAACAAGAACAGAAAAGGGACTTAAGTGATTAAAAAACACAGCACTTGTTCCTTAATCCAGAAAATGAATCCTACGAGGAAGTAGGATGGAATAAGGGTGGGACAGACCGATGGACAAGAGCAGGCTGCACTAGAGACCTGCAGAATACAAGTAACTCGTGCTGACTCCACCATTTCTCACCAAAGTCTTGTCAATGACCTAAAACGGGGAGCAATCCTTGTACTGTCCTCTCCTGACCACAGCTGCAGCTCTCCACCTGAACCCAACGGGCAAAAGAAATCTCCAGACAGCAGAGCAGGGGAAAAAATGTATTCATCTGTCAAGTTTTTACTGTAATTGCCTATGATCACAAAGTCCTGCCTGTTATTTCTAACAAGGCACCAAGGCACTGGATATTAATTCCTAGGAATCAAATGAGGTAGACAAGTTCAGAGGAAAACACATTGGGTTTTTTTAAGTGCTGTTACTATGCTAGGTATGGGTTTTATTAACAGAAAGGAAATTTCTGTAGCCAGTTCTTTCAGAACTGCTGATAAATGCCTGCAGAAGTGCACTGTGGTTTATAAACCTGAATCTCGTGGAAATTAAAGGCCACTCCTGGATGGTATGCATGTTAAGGATCCTGAGTTTTTGAGATTCCCTTCTTTGGTGCAGAATGCACCCTGGTGGAAATGCAGATTGTGGAAAATACTCCTGCCTGGCAAATACATCAATAAACGAGATGGATTACATAAAATTATCAACCTTCCTAAATCTCTCAAGTCCACTGTCCATATTATGCTCCCTTAGAATAGTGATAACACAACAATTAACTCCACTGCTGTCTTACGACTGACACAGGCACAGAAAACAAAGCCATCAACTCACCACAAACAGCCAGCTATTTAATCCCTGTTAAAGTAAGCACACAGAATGTAAATTAAGATATCCTGACTTAGACATATACCGAATCTCTTCTCCATCCAGTTTAGGATCCTGTTCCCAGTGTTGGGTTTAAGTTACTCAATAACAGAGCCTGAATTTTTAACAAAGTCTATACTGGGTTTGTGTGGCAAGGTCTTGGTAGCAGGGGATCTATCGAGGTGGTTTCTGCAAGAAGTGGCAGAAGCTTCCCCCACGTCCGATGGAGCCAATGCAGCCAGCTCCACCACTGACCCATGACTGGTCGAGGCCAAGCCCCTCAGTGATGGTGGCAATGCCTCTGGCATAATAGATTCTATAGGCCAAACGTGCCTATAAAATGTAACATATGACCTAGCAGAGAGTGAGGGATGTGTCACGTGTTGCTACCCCCACCCTTCTAGGAAAAAAGGAGTATGTCTTTCAAGGTGAGTCCAGAGCTAGAGCCTTCTTTGTGACACAGAAGAAAAAAATACAGAGTCTACTAAAAAAGTAAAGGTAAACCAGAAGAAATTTTATCAATTACAAGCTTATTCTTCTCATTTGTAGCTGCAGCAAGGCAGCTTCACATGCACAGACTACCACATGCTGTAACAACTTGGAGAACTGTTGTGACACAGTTTGACCATCTTTGTAAATTCTGCAGCTTATGTCACCTCCCCACCCAGCCAGAGAAAAACCTAAGTAATCTAAAGAATCAATATTACACAGGATTTGTCTAACCCATCTTGCAAAATAAGACCGCAGGACCAGCCTGATGAACTAAACCAAAACTGCTTTAGGGAGCGAGCCCTCAGCTGGCCGGGCTGGGCGCTTCCCATCGCACGGATCGCTCCTCTCGGACAGACACAGCACCTGCAGAAGCTGTGTCTGTTCACCTGGCCAGGGCTCAAAACCAGCTCATGTCACACGACGTGCACTGTTTTCACCTATTCATTTCTGACTTGTCTGATGGCATTAGAGACCCCACAGCAGAGCCTATCACAGGAAAAAACTACCACCTATTGCCACTGACTGCCCAGAGAAAGGTGGCACCATTTGGCTGAGGGACAGCAGGTGAACCAGCGGGGTCACCTGGGACAATGAGGCTGTGACAGTAACTAGGAATCCACTGAAGCACATAGCATGGGTGGAACAAAAGCAGTTTTGTGTATATTGAGCAGCTTCATGTTAAAGAGCGCTGCATCATTTAGAGCTTCACTTGTGAAACCACCTAAACACGGAAGGAAAAAGTGAGTCACTGGTAACTGAATTTTTTTCAGCACCTTAAAAAAATCTAGACCATTGATCTTAAAATGATACTTCCAGAAGACTGCAGTTCCATGTAAATTGTTTTAACCTATTAGTAGCACTATAAAACTATCCTCTCTTGTCACAGCACCTTCATGGTTGCCACTTCTGATGTTCAGGTGACAACTTGCATTTTTTTGATGTTCATTGAATGAACAGGTCCAGACAACTGCTCTTCCTTTTCCCATCCTTAGGCTCCTGCTAAGCAGCAGGGATAAAAATCATCACAATAACATAGGGAAACATTTTAAAATGTTAATTACTACAAAGATTTCAGCAGCTATAGTGCATGGAACTACCTGCAGTTTAGTCAGTTCACGCAGCAGTTCGGACTGGCTGTGGTACTTCTACTGGTACCAGCACAACTCTCAGCGATGAAAACATCTGTGCAATGGAGAGCCAAGTGAGGGAGAAGGGACAGGAACAGAAGTAATACATGGAAATGCCAAGGAAAAGGAAAAAGAACAGTTTAAGAAGCTTTGGAATCTGCAAAGGCAGGCAGTGAAAAGGTAGTTTATACAAACACAGATTGTTTTCCCAGACAGCTGTGAACGGAGAACACTTCCTTAATATATCACTTCTATGTGGAAGCAGTAAAAGAGGGAAACAGGGAAAAAAACAGCAAGTGACATACAGAAAAACTGCCCACTCCTTTCTGTCCAGGGACATTTTTTATTTCTCCAGTCTGTTTTGGAGCATCCACAGCACTGACATGGGGAGAAGGCTGTAAGGAGAAGTTTCCATGTGACAGAAGACAGACACTTGCCTCGCGTGCACGCTGTCACTGTGAATTAGGCATGAGCTGACAAGCTAAAGACCTGGCTTTGCAGTCTCATCATTCAATCACCCATCCAGTCTCATCAACTGAGCAAGGCATTGACACATGTCCCCTCTAGCTTAAATGACAGTAAAACTGTGGCTTGTAATCACAGGTCATCTTCAAACACCACTTCCATTAAGGATGGGTTTGTTCCGAACCAACTGCTTGTTGAGAATGACTCTGGTGTGATACTTTGCTCCGCTCCATTTAACTCGTGCATTTAACACCAGTTAGAACAACACACCAAACTGAGACATAATTTCTTAGCAATAAGTTAACAATAAATGATACTGGGTAGAATGCAAAATTAGCCATTTCCAATCGAAAAACTCTGATAAAAGTAAGGTCATCCAGATGAACTTCCACAACTGAGTCTTTGGCTCGTGCTAAGATATGGTGCCTTAATTACTGTATAGAAACTGTCTCAGATTACCTGGGACATAAAAATTTGAGAAATAAACCCAAATATGTATGACAGCATAGGTACTCTTAAAACACAGCGCCTCATCTACACATAGGATCTGATGGTTTCGTGACATCTAAAATGCTTCTTTTGTTCTGAATTTGCCAAATGGGGATTTTGTTCTTTATTGCCCTGCTCCAAGAAAGATCCGAGGGGTGGCTGTCATCTCTCTTTATGGAACTTGAGGGGCAATCCTGGACTAAGTCAGCACAAGTGTCACCTCAAAGGATGCTGATGGACCAATGGAAAAACAACAGGAAGAGAAGTTAACATTACTCTGGAAAGGGTAAAAGTAAAGTTAGAATGACTGCTGCAGGAAGAGGACAGGCTCAGCTGGAGCTCATTCACCAGTTTCGAAACACGAAGAATTCCTTCAGTAAAAAAAGGCTCAAATCCAACAGACTCCACAGCAGCGTCTCCAGGGAACGACGGACAGAAGGACAGATTATCCACTAGTTAGAGAAACATCATCAAATCCCTACCAACATAATTTGTTTTGTGATAGTTCACATGGGCTGTGGATGTTCCTTGAGGATAACTGCACGTTGTCCTCTCCCAGCGCCCGACGTGTTGGACGCGCCTCCCAGATTCTATTTCACCCTCAGCACCTTCCCTCTCAGCCAGATCCATCTCAAACATCTGCTAACAGCTACAGGAAATACGGCAACAGAGTTCTGGGACAGCACACCAACAGCACCCAAAACACCTACTGTCATCAGAAAAATGGCTTCTGAAACCTGCACTTAGCCAGCTGCTGAACAGGCCATTTCTCCTTCCCTCCGGCAGGAACGTTTTTATCCACGTCCACAGTAAGGAACAACTTTTAGCTAAGGCTGTACACACTGTTTGCCAAGTAAGTGCACTCTCAACAAGACTGCCTTTACATTTTAACCAGATTCACACTGTCAGTGCTGCTATAAATGATCCCACCTTCATCAGAAACTGGGGGACCTGAACCATGCTGCAAACCAATGCCCCTCAGACAACCTGCTCCCTCTACCAGCTCTCCCATCCAGTCTGGACACCTCCTTTCCACCTGACCTTTTTGCCTCAATTTCAAGGAGTTTTCAACAAAATATTTCCAGAAGCTGAGTGATGGGAGGTGTAACACACAGTAATTAGTGACTCCAAATCTATATCAGGTATAATTATTATTGGTTTGTGCAGAAAGGGGAGGCTCAGGGGGGTTTAAGCAGAATAGTATCACAAATACTGGTACTTCTTGTCTTTCATACAGCAATCATAATTATTGTCTTAAAAGTAATCAAGTTCCTGAACTACAAAATGGAAATATTTCTATTTTTGGAGGAAATATTTAGCAGCATCTGAACTCTGGAAATATTTCTTACCCATGCAATTACAGATTCAACATCTCCTTTTCACTAACTCGTGTATTTTATCATAGAAAACGTACCAAATAGTTATGCTAAGTCAAAATGTGGCAAGAGGAGGCGATGTGTGTCAGTCCTGGAGGCTGTGTTTGATAATAAAGTATGGCCAGTTTAAACACAGGGAGCTGCTAGTGAGAACGGTGGGGTTTGAGAAGCCAGGGCACAGTGAAGTGACCTAACTGAACTTCAAGAGAGCAAACTTAAAAATGAAAAACACCAGATATTTAATAAGCAATATTAAGAAGTATTAGTAGGGAGAAGTATTAGTAAGGCTGCAACCTGATTATTCCAAAAACTAAGAACAAAAACAGAGAGGTGAAATGAATACAGAGCAAAGCAAGTACTTTGGGATACCCACAACAGACTCAGGCAGTTGTATTTATTTTATTTCAAGTTCTAAGTGATACTATATCCTGAAAATTACCTTCTTATTTAATCTTTAGTCAAATACACTTTCCTTCTTCATACAGATGACAAGTTATTTACATTACAGGGTGAGGGAGAAGTACTAAAACTTGCCTGGATACAGTAAAAAAGAACTGGCTATCAAAAAAAAAGACTCCTAAACCAAGACTGAATGAAGAACTTGGAAAATGAATTGAGATGTTCAAGAAGAACAGTAAAACTAACACAGGAGTGCCCCAGAAAAATGAGCAATCAGAAAAATACTACCACTGGCATCCTCTTGACAACAAGCTCCACGCAAGCCCTGAGGACTGGTAGTTAGGAATTGTGTGATTTCTTTCCAGCTACTTATTAATAGCTAATTGTAAATGTGAATGACAGGCTTCCACTTTCTGAGCTGCACTGCTCCTCTGAAGGCCACGTGCTCAACCAGGGGCACCAGAAATAGCTGCTATTTTCCACAATTAATATACTTCAATATACTGGTATGGAAGCCCTCACCCTGGTAGTTCTTGTGACATAACTCTGCATAAGCAGAAAACCTGATGAAAAGAAGAATCTTACCCAAAACAGCTCGTGACACATGGTCTCTCTGTATGAGAAAGCAAATCCAAAAGTCAGAAGGTAGAAAGGTTTGGCAGTAGGCAGGGCTTTGGTAGAACCTCCCCACCAGTGAGAAAGAAGCCTGTCGTGATGAGCTGCAGGTTTATGTGGTGGTGCTGCAGGATCTTAACACACTATGTCTTAAAAAGAAAAAAAACAACGGAGATAAAAAACCAAACCCTAATTTGCAACTCAAGATTTCAGTATCCTCCTGAGATTGTAACAGTTCTGAAGTAACCAGCTAAAGAAAGAGTAAACTTGAACCTACAGACCACACCTACTGACTTTCCCTCTGCAGCAGTGCTAGCCTAGGAGGATTTCACAGTCAAGGTGACAGACTGGCAGGAATGAAATGTGAACTCTTCCACTTCCCTTCAAAATGATAAGCAACAACACAGGGAGCTTCTCACATTGTCCAGTTCAATTTCCTTCTCCCTTAATTATAGATCAGGAGTAATTCCACCACAATTAATTAAGTTACATCAGAGGCTGACAGGAGAAGTGACAGTCTGTCCACAGTGTGACGCAGGGGAAAGAGGACTGTCCTCCCACCACGGCTGTTCACTTCTAGCCTCGTGGAACATGAACTCATTACACTTGCACTAATGACCAGGGCCATGCAAAGGGCAATTAAAGTTCTGCAAAGTTCAAAGTACCAGGTTGGTTATTAGGAAAAATTTCTTCCCCAGAAGGGCTGTCCAGGGCTGTCCCAGGCTGCCCAGGGCAGGGGTGGAGGCCCCAGACCCCTGGAGGGGTTTCCAAGCCCCCCGTGGAGCTGTGGTGCTGAGGGCCAGGGGTCAGGGGTGCCCTGGCAGTGCTGGGGGAACGGTTGGACTGGATCTTAAAGTCTCCTCCAACCTAAAGGATTCTATGACTCTAAGTCCTACTACTTTTTAGTTGAGAGGCCTTTTAGAACTTCCTGTTAGTACTTGAGTATTCCCCTTCCTTCCATTACAATTACAGGAGCCAGAGACACCCCCCTGGCTCCAATCCATCCAGAACCACATGGGTCCTCTCTATTCCTAACAATATTTACCGACATTTTGATGGGGCCACCCTCACCTCAACAGGAGAACAAAGACGAGTTATTTATTAGCCCGTGTGACAGATGGACAGAAGTCTGCTTTAACCAGCCATTCCAGATCCATTTCCACTTTTTCTATGGCAGCATATGTTGTTATTACTGGGAGTGATCACACAGGTTACTGCCTAACTTTACAGCAACCTGTTCAGGTTTTTTTTCTTCCCTGGCCTTACTCTCAGACAATGTCTATTTTCTATATTTAGCCTGATGGCTTAAAGTGAAATAATTCTACTAGCTTAGCCATTGCCTCTGGTAAACATCAGAAATCCTGGGTAGTCAACTCCAACCAAAGGAGATGGGTTTTCATCTGGATTTAAGAGAGTTAAAAAAAGATGCAATCCGTTGCTGGCAGGCAGTATGCTTGGCAAAGTTATTTTTCCATAGTGATTCTTCACATCTCCCATTCACCCACATCACCCTTCCCACAGCTCCTTCCCAAATCCAGCTACTTCCAGATGCTGGCACAATTAAACAACCATTTTTATCATACTGGTCCCATACTGGGTCATTTATAGAGGCTCCTTGTTTCTAAATAGTTTCTTGTTATTTTCCTTATAAATTCCTCCTGCTACCTCCTGCAGATTTTTACATGCAGACAGGACTTCAGACCCCAGAGAGGCATTTTCCCCAAACAAACAAGTGCTCTGTATTCACATCCCTCTGGGGCAGACCCAGATCACACAACACATGCATACACACAAGCACTGATGGTGAGATCCAACCTATCGAGAGCTCATCGTCTAAGCACATGTTAGGCTCTTAAACAAGGTGCTTTCAAGTAAAAAATGACATGTATCCCTGCTAGCTGGAACTAAATGGTTGGACTCAAGGATCTTAAGGTCTCTTCCAACTGAAGTGATTCCTGAAGACTGTCTTCAGCAGCAGAGCTTGCCTGACATGGTTTCCACCCCAGCTGGCCACTCCATTCACAGCCCGCAGATGACTGACCCTCCCTCACCTTCCCCCACTCCAGCTGCGCCTTCTTCACAACCACTTGCAGGGCTGCAATCAAACTGGAAGGCTGGAATGATCTCCACTAAGAGTAACTCCCTTCCTAGTCCCACTTGGAAGGTTTGTCTAAATCCAGACCCTTTCAGCAGCCCGCTTCACAGCGCAGCGCCAGGGAACAGCTGTACTGGCACAGCTCCAGCAACAGCCACCAACTGTCACGTCTTCCCTCCAAGAGAGACTGTCACGAGTGGGTGACACCTTCCCACTGAGACACCAGTGACCATGTTTCTGAAATTCATGCTCAGAAATACTTCAGCTGATACGTTTCACCTGAAACGCAGCAGCCCAAAGCAAGTGATCAGCAGGGAAAATTCCAGCTCCAGCAGCTCCCATCTGAGCAAGACACAAACAGCCAAACCAGCTTTAGCTAAAGCAACAGGCAACCTCAGCTACAGACACTCAGGTTATTCTCATTTGAGCATATATTCTTCTCTTTATACTAATTTATATTTAATACTGTGGTTTGGGCATCTTTTTCCTCTGGAGAATCATTAGAAAGTGTTTTGTGCAGGTTATTATTACAGAGATTTTTTATCTGCAAGCTTCTCCCAAACTGATTGACACCAGTCATAAAGGCATATAAACTAAAGAGTGCAGCATCACCCAGAAGACTTAAGTTCTTTGGCCATACAACTTAGTTACCTTTATTAAGACAGTAAGGCTTTACACACCCTGACAGCCCAAAAAATCACCTACAAAACCATGAAATGTTCTGCACACAATAGAGACAGTCCCTCCAACTGCTGCTGGAATCCTGTCTGAAGAAAAGGGAAAGCAAGCACACAACTCTTCTTTCCTGGTTAAACTCACACTTGAGAGGATTCTCCCCTGTAAGAACTTCTCGGGACAGATTCTAAGCACAGAGGTCTGGTCAAAGCAGGCAGCCAAAGGACAGAGAACCTGAGAAGTCACAAAACACCTAGGTCCATACTTCAGACAGGGAAAAACAACAGCAACTGATGTAAATCTAGTACCTCGAGGTGGAAAAGGAGATGTGGGGGAGTACATAATATTAAGGTTATTCTCCAGAAATCAAAGGATGGAAACTCAAAACCTCCAGCTCTATCATCAGCTTAATAGTCTTGACTATTGGCTTTCTCTTCGTAACATCACCAGAATTAAGACAGAGGTTTCAACAACATAGGAGGAAAAGTGTTAGCTTTGTACCGTGAGTTTAAACGACAGTAGCACATCCCCACAGCACTTCCCATCTCTGCAGTTCTAGGTAAAATAACCTGCAGTGATTATTCATACTGCTACAGATTAGAAAACTGACACCCATACATTTTTGGGCTACTTCCNCCCCTACCATCCTGTGATTCTCTGGACAATGTCAGGGAGTTTAAGGAAGAGTGTTCCCTTTCAGGTTCAGCAGAGCACATGACAAACAAAGGGTTTATCAGATTGTGTCCAAGGAATGGAACAGTTACTCAAGATGCCTCACAGAATGGTAGGGGTTGGAAGGGCCCTCTGGAGATGCTCTGGGGCCACCCCCCTGCTCCACCCAGCGGGGTCACCCAGAACAGGGGGCCCAGCAGCGCAGGGTCCAGGCGGGTTGGGAATCTCTCCAGAGCAGGAGACTCCACAGCCTCTCTGGGCAGCCTGGCACAGATTCCCACACCCTCACACCAAATAACCTTTTCTTCCCATTCAGATGGAACCTCCTGGCTTCCAGCTTGTACCTGTTGCCCTGTGTCCTGTTGCTGGGCACCAATGAAAGAAGTCTGGCCCCATCCTCTTGATCCCCACCCTTTAGTTATTGACCAGCATTGATCAGATCCCCTCTCAGCCTTCTCATGCAGAAAGCAAGAGAATGGGATGGACAGCAAGGCAGGGGGAACATCTAGTCTGAGGTGAACACTGGTACTGTGTCAGACCACAGCCCAGACACCTCCAGCAGTGGGTGGTAGATGAATGGTGCATTTCTGAACAAGGCATCCTGTAATAGAAGGGCCTCTCTAGGAGCTGCTCTGTCACAGCCCCAGCAGAACAGTAACGTTACCAGGGTATGGGATTTTAAATACAATGTTCATTCTTTCACAAATAGTTAAAAAAAAGATCCCACTGTTAAATCTCTCTTCTAAAACCACAGATGGAACCACAAGAAGCGAGCCTGTCCAAACTCGTTTACACCACCTCCCACTCCAAAACACACAGTCCCCCAGAGGCCCTCACCACAGAGGCTGATGTCTCTACTGCTGTTCAGCAGCTCTCTCTCCACTCCAGAAACGTTCTGGAGGTAACTCAGACTCCTCCTGTGTTTTTGTGCTATAACTGAACATGACATTTACATGTGATTTCCAATAAAACTCTTCCTGTCATCTCCTCTGAACCAGCCCTATCCCCAGGGGAACAATTTAATGCTGAGTCAGAACTGGTGTTTGTCCTCAGAATGAGGATGAGAACTTAAGTTCCATGATTGGAGGTCTTTTCACAGAGTGCTCTGGGATGAAGTATCAGCACTGCAGAAATGCTGGGGAGCTATTCAGCTCTTCTATAAAACCAGGAGGGGAGAAAAAAACCCAACAAACTCATAAAATGGTTTGGAAGGGACCTTAAAGATCACCCAGTTCCAACCCCCCTGCCCTGGGCAGGGACACCTCCCACTAGAGCAGGTTGCTCAAAGCTCCATCCAACCTGGCCTTGAGCATATCCAGGGATGGGGCTTCCACCATCTCCCCAGGCAACCTCTTCCAGGGTCTCACCACCCTCACAGGGAAGAATTTTTTCCTAACGTCTCATCTAAATCTACACGCTTTCAGCTTGAAACCGCTACCTCTCATCCAAAAATATACATAAAAGGATAGATAAAAGTCTAATACATAAGATTTTGGCTGTGTTCACATTACTTTAGTATCTAAGCACTTGCCACTGCACGCCAAGCACAAGCTAATGAAGACTGGGTAAGTGCCTTTCATCGTAAAAAGAACTGGAATGGCCTCACTGAAAAAACCCACAAAGTTAAATAGTAAAACTAAATGGATGAAGGAGAAACAGTTTTTTCCAGTGTTTCCAGCTGCCACATTACATGCCATTGCTTCTACTCTATTAACTCCCAACCACGAAATAAATCATATTGGAAATTCAACTTTTAAATGGTTAAGAGAGTAAGTGGGGGAGGAAAGGGAAATGATTGATCTTTTAGTGGAGGATAAAAATCACCATGAATCTATTACTTGGCTCTCCAAGTTAGAGCCAGGGTTCTGAAGCATACACAGCAGGTTGGATTGACAAGATGGTTCCCAATCAAAATGCAACACCTTTGAAATGTTAACTCACTGAAAAGTAAGGAAGAGTCCTTACAGCACAAATAAACAGTCGTCTTTGCAGGCAACCAGCATAAACCACACGTTTTATCACAGAAAAGGCAGCATTTCAAGTGCATACAGATGAACCATACTATAAAATATTGTGCCAAAGGCAAGTCTGAGCTCTTTAAGCTACAGATCTAAAACTAAAATACATTTGTCTTGAGACCCAGTCTCAAACTCAACAATATGATTTTTGTAAGAATGATGATATATTTGGATTTGCAGTTTCTTTAGTTATCTATTATTAGCTGGAGTTTTAGTTGTCAAGACAACAGTTTCCACTTCTAGAAAATGCTTTAACTGTAAGCAAAACTGTCACAGTCAACATCCAAAGTTCATCAGATTGGCCTTGTCTACAGCAGGGAAGTAAGAGGATCTCCTTAGGAGAGGGTCAGGCTGCACCAGAACAGCAGCAATCGCACACAAGGAGGCTGGATGTTTCTAGAAGATCGCATCCACCTGGTAGAAACCTGAAGGATTCAAGGAGCACTTACACACGTGCTGCCCTACTCAGCTTCTGTGCAGCACGTCACACAGCAGGTAACAAGTGATGGGACAAGAGGAAATCACCTCAAGTTGCACCAAGGGAGGCTTATGTTGGACACAAGGAAAAACTTTTTCACTGAAAGGGTAGTTAAGCAGTGGAGCAGGCTGCCCAGGGAAGTGGTGGAGTCCCCATCCCTAGAGGAGTTTAAAAGATGTGGAAATGTGGTGCTGAGGGACATGGTTTGGTGGTGGGCTTGATAGCATTAGCTTAGTGGTTGGACTCCATGATCTTGAAGGTCTTTTCCAACAGAAACGATTCTATGATACCCCATGCAGCAACGTGGGGAAAAAGGAACATGCTCCTAGGTATTAAATCAAGCCTCGTATCATGAGAGAAAGTGAGTGGACACCTAGACAGTTTTATTGACTATGTGATGTAAGCATGATAGCAACAAACATAATGCCACGAGTCACACCCAGAAGTCTAAAATCCTTTCTGTCTACAAGTCACCTTCAGGAAATCCCACCAAATATGCAATTCAGCTTTTGTAAAACCAAATACTTTAGTCAGGATTGAACCTATTCTGCTTATACTCTCTTTTGTCTGACAATAAGTATTTTGTATTTAAGAAAAAAACAAAAAACAAAACAACAACCAACACAGTAGACCAATGTAATAAACTCACAGAAGGATAGAATAGTTTGAGTTGGAAAGGACCTCTAAAGGTCATCTCATCCAACCTCCCCTGCAGGGAGCAGGGCCATCTGCAACCAGAGCAGGGTGCTCAGAGCCCCGGCCACCTCCCCTGCAATGGGGACAGGGATGGGGCAGCCACCACCTCTCTGGGCAGCCTGGGGCAGGCTCTCACCACTCTCAGCATAAAAAATGTCATCCTTCTCTCTAGTCTGAATCTCACCTCTTTAGGTTTAAAAACATCAGTCCTTGTCCTGTCAAAACAGGCCCTGCTCAAAAGTCTGTCTCCAACTTTCTGACAGTCCCCTTGAAGTCCTGAAAGGCCACAGTAAGGTCTCCCTGGAGCCTTCTCTTCTCCAGGCTGAACACCCCCAACTCTCAGGCTTCTTCCTCATCGGAGAAGGGTTCCAGCCCATCACAGACCCAACCAGGCAGGGGGACAAATACCATGTGGTTATCCTCTTTCCAGTCCCAGACTCTTCACTACGTAACTGTTCTCACGTGTACAGACAAAACAACACACAGCTCCTTGGAAGGCAGCCATCTCATCTGCTCCCTCTTTTCAATCCTCTTCAGGTTTACATGAGCCATAGGATGAAAAAACAGCCTAACAGTCTACCTAAAGCATTCTTCCCACCCCATGGGTACTCATTCAACACAGAAAAGGACAGGAGGGAGGAAACCCAGGGCTATCTGTGCACTCGAAAGGATTTAAAGTCAGTTATCATTAGTCACTTCATTTTAAAGATCCATGTGACCAATGTTTTTCTTTATATATAATGCATACACAACCCCCCTACGCAGCCAGCTTCTGCCTCTTACCTCTCTGCCTCTCAAAATACACCCTTAACTTCAGGAAAGCAACTGTACCCTAAACCCTGACCTCAGTTGCAATCCTTCCCCTTATATCAAATGCTTCAGAAATACTTACAGTATTTAGTCAGGAGATTTATTTTATTGCAAGAACAGATGGAAATAAACTACCTGGAAGTTGTACTATTAGCTCTTGTTAACTCAGTTTGCAGGAAACCAGAATAACTCACTGGCAGCAAAACAAAGAAGTGGAGAAGGAAAGGTGAGAAGAGAGGAGGAGAGAGAACATCACTGCACAAATAACCTCCTCAGTTATGTTGTACTGAGGGATATGTGGGGGGAGAAAAGCTGGCAGATTGGGAGCAGTCCTCCTGAGCCACGGGCATTTTTGTCACATTTGTATTTCCAGGGGTCCGAGAGTACTGCTGCCTGCATCCCTACCTTGGAACAGCTCCTCAGACCCACCAAGGCACCAGGCACTCATCTGTCAGACTTAAATCTTTGGGATTAAATCTTCTGGCCTCTCTTTTTTAAGTACTCTGATCTATTTTTAGCTCACAGGTTGTTTTCAGAGTGTGGCAGAGTAACCCTTACAATGTCCAAACGAATCATTTTGCTTGCATTAAACGGTGCCATCGATCACCTATTCAGGGGTGGTTCTTTGCCTTTCAAGCTTCCATACCTACTTCCAACCACAGTTTGAACCCTACACATCCTGAAAGAAGGTTACAGTTGCCTGGATTGTTGGTTTTAATGATCATTTACTATTAAAGACTTAAAGAATATGGGTTTTTTTCTTTTTTTTAGTTAAAAGTCATTGCTTCTTTAAAGTATTTTTGATAATCCATTGTAAGCACCATATAAAAATCCCAAGTTCCAGCATTTGTCATTGAGCGAGTTTTTGATCCCTAGCAACAAAACAAAGTTCTTAGATGTTCAAAATATACCAATTCCTAAGCACAAGCAGTAAGTAAAATCATCTCATTATATTCATGTCCTTGGGTCCTAGTTTTGGAAAAGAGGAACCTTTCCTGCTCAAAGTCTGTAAGTTAAAAATCTTTTTCTGTATCTGGCACAAAATGTAAGAGAATAAAGGAGTCCCCATCCCTGGAGGTACTTAAAAGACATGCAGATGAGGTGCTGAGGGACAGGGTTTAGTGGGGACCTGGCAGCACTGGGTTAACAGTTGGACTCAATGATCTGAAAGGTCTTTTCCAACCAAAATGATTCTCTGAAAATGCCCACGGATCTGTGAACACTGCAAAACTTACACTGCTAACATTTCTCTTTCAAACAGCCACAATCAAAAGACCATCTTGCTGCTGGGATCCCTCTATTCAGTCTAATGACCTTAAGAAAAAAAGAAAACAAGAAAAAAAACCCAAAACAAACCAATCTGTTTTAAGTTACACAGCAAAACACGAAACACCAAGGTGTGCATTCCTAAAGCTTTACAGAGGAAACCTTCACGTGTTCAGGAGTCTCTTCACATCAAGAGGACCTACACCCCACAGACACGATCCACACCAACTTACAATCTAAAGATGCTTTTCCCAGAACACCAGTCCAACTGCATGAGCAAAAGTCCAAATTTGAATATACCCCACATTTTCAGTTACGAATGCAGGCTTCAGTATAAAAGGAGAATCTATCTTGAGAGCAGCCAACGTGTTTTCCTGGTTATAATCCCGCTCGTGAACAGCACTCTTGCCAGTGAGCACAGCCAGCCACCAGCATCAGCACAGGACACCTGCAGAGCTGGGACCAGAGAATTTGCTTTCCTGAAAATCATATCGAGAAAATACTTAATTTAAGCTCAATCATCCAGTAAACTGAGCAGAACTGGGGAGGGAAGAAAATTGTGGTTTATAAAGAAATGTACATAAAAGACCTAAAATAGTACTGAGGAGGGAAAGAAAACACACCACTCCCTATCAGTTTAGAAACACATCTCCATCTCTTCTACTTACCCTGCTTTCAGGACAACTGTTAACTTGGAGTTTGGGCCAGGAAAAGGCTCTTGGGAATTCTGTTGTGTTTTTTTTTTTAAATAGGGAATGCAAGGCACTGATCTCTTGCAGTATTGTCCACTTACAGTTCCTGCCTGTCCCCCTCTGCAGCTTTTAATCGGAGAGCAAAGTTCTGCCACCTCAGCGAAGTTTCTTGTGCTAGGAGGACAACATGAGCTCCTCAGCCCACACAGAGCCCAAAAGTGACCTACTAGAGAAGGCCACTTAAATACTCACAAAGTCAAATTCAGACCGAGCATCCGGGAAACTCAGTTGCCAAGGTAAGATTCCCAAAGTCTGTGGAAATAGATGGAGACAGTCTGGATGGCAGTGAAAGGAAAATTAAGTGACCAGAAGGTCCAGAGGTGATCATGGTGGTTCTGGATGGCAGATGGTCCTCTACACCAGCCAGTTTAATTAAGGAACATCTGGAACTGGAGTGTGTAAAATAACATAGGAGAAGGAACCTTGATCCTTCCTTAAACATCTGAGATGGCACAAATCTGACAGCTGCTCATTCAAAGATTAGAAGAAGAACTGTGGGGTTTGTTTGGTAAAAATATTACAGTCTCTGGAATACAGCCTTCATGTTAGTCTTTTCTTTAAGTCCTTGCTTTAGTCAAAGATTGATTTCAAACATTCATGAACATTCACTTTAAGTTTTCTATATGCTGGCTTCATTTTAAACATTCCAGACCAAGAACAACACGTTTGTAAAGCTATTTCAGTATGTGTTACAATCGTGTTTGGGTTCTGCATTATCCATGGTGCTCTATCCCATCAGTAATTCTCAGTTACATGAGGTATTGTATTTGTAGCATTTACCTTTTTGAGGCTATCCAAAAATACCATGGAAAACATGAATGACATCCATACCTTTTTTAATTTAACATTAACAGATAAACCAACGTTTTCTGACAAGCATCATCATGAGTAATTGCTCAACAATTATTTTTTATTAAAAAAAAAAGAAAATATTTAATGGTCAGCTCTTTGCAGGACCATTTGACACTACAAAGGGAATACAGTGTTACAGCACAGGCACAAACAGAGCAGAGGAGATTGCACAATGATGCTCATGCCACTTCAATCAAACCCTAATGAATCTGATGGTTTTACATTCTGACATAGTTTTGGTGAAAACAGACACACCTAATTACAACATGACTTGTTTACCCAGCAGCATGTAAGGTTTGGACTGTAAAAGTGACACTCACCAAACAAATGTACCCTGTAGCATGTAATCTGCTTTGATATGAAAAACCCTGAACAACAACAACAAAATTATGCTGTGTCAGCAACCTGACAGCTAAATGGAAATTAAAAATGTGGCCAATTGCTTTGGCAGACCTAAATAGCTGCTCCACTACTTAAGTTAGATGTTGTATCCATCCTTAATTGTCTCCAAGGTGTAGCCCCTGCTGAGCAATGCTGAAGCAAGCCTGCTGGCTCCTACAGCTTTCAAGACTATCTCATATTCAAGCTCACAGAAGAAACTTTCAACGCAAAGTCAAAGATCCACCTCTTCTTCACTTAGTTTCTAAGACTTTTTCTTGGAACTTAAATGGCATCAAGATTACAACACAAAACAGTGCCAAAGAGAAACTGCTCAGCATCAAGCATAAGGACTTTCCCAAGTCAAATATTTGTGTATGTACCTCCCCCCACATTCTGAATATCCAAATACAAAGAAAATGACTTAAAAATCTATCACTGTGAGAGCCTGGCAACAGCATTCCAGAAATTACTCCAGGAAGATGTACCACCATCCTGCATCACCTGGTTTTGAGTTACAAAGCTATCTTAGTCTCCATAAATTGGAGAAGACAGGCCAATTTTATGTTAAATACTTCAGCAGAAGTCAAGCACATAATCTCCTCTTGGAACACAGCACTTCTGCATAACTGGATGGGAACGTTTAACGGCAGGAAAAGCATGTACACACCAACACACAGGGAGTGCTGGAAGAAGGAACCCACTCGGCCAACGGGAAGGAGACTTGACATAGCCAGTGCTATGCTCCTACAACACCACTGGGCAATCAGCAGTAGGAGATACAAAAAAATACAACAGTGAGGGTCTTGAACAGTATCTGTACAGGTAAGAAATGAAGAAAAGCAGAGTAACGTTGCTATCAAGTCAGAGAAACCCTAGGCAATAGCTGAGGCTGATCTGGAGGAAAGCTCATCTTCTACCCAGTAAAATACACTCTTGCATGGTAAAAGAAGCATGCAGAGGAGTGAAGCAACAGAACAGAAGGAAGCATCAGAACAAGAATTTTAGTAATCTCCCTAATCAAGTTCCTAATCATGCAAAGAAAGTAAAGAACTAAAAATAAACCACCAAACCCAAACCAATTAAATAACTAAATAATACAAAGCAAAGCTCCCAGACAAGACGTTTTCAGTTCTTGTCAGAAATAATTCTGTGGTTCTGTTTTCCATCAGAAAATCCAATAAACAAACCAGAAATACTTCTTGCAAAGTATCCTTTTGATGACACTAATCGTGAAATAAAAACTCAAATAGGCATTTTATACAGGAGAAATTTTACAATACTTCATAACATTATGACTTCTCATTCTAAATGATTTTTTGCTTTTATTTCTCATGGTATCACCCAGGACTACAGCAGAACACATCAATCCAATATAAATGGGATCTCTTCCTTCTGTTTTAAAACAATCAACTTTTGCTACATTAAGCTTTCCAGCAAGATGCAAAATCCCTTCCTCACCAAAAGCTTGTTCAATATGCCCCTGATCCACCAGTTACCTCTGAGAGGAATTCTGTTTTCATGAGGGGCTGTGGAAAAGCTTCTTGAATGGGTTTTATTCAACAATGGATAGTAGCCCTATGGCAAAAGGAACACAAAAATACCTACATTCATATCAGCAAAGAATTGCCACCTGTCCCCCTTCTCTGAAAGTAAACTGCAAGATTCTTTACTAATCACGTAAACAACACTTAGAAGAGAACAGCTAGAGGAAATAAAGAGTGTGAGTACTTTCAACACAGGCAACAGCTTCCGACTCCCGAGGAGAGGGTAACTCCCTCCCCACCTGCAGCAAGAGTTCCCATCCACTCTGCTCTTTTTTGGCACTTCCTCGGGATCTTTAGAATTAAGGTTGCCTATTTTCATGCTTTATTTTCTTCCACTTGACCTTTACTGCACTTCTGTCCAAACACAAGCAAATCAAGCCATATGAAAAGAACATCAAGTTGTGAAAACTAAGATCTAAACAGCAAATTTCTAGCACGAAGAGCATCTCTGAAGAAATGCCTCGGTGCTGTTGCTGCAGGTTGGACTAGATGAACTCCAGCAGGTCCCTCCTCACCTCAATTATTCTACGATTCTCTTTGTATCATTAAAGATGAAGCAAGAGTACAGTTCACTTCTTCAGTGTCTGTTTTGCCTGGACAACTCTACACTCCTCCATGGAATTGTCCTGATTTTACCTTCACCTGCTTTTTCAGCTCAGAGCTGCTTCTATACCCACAGACACAAACTACAGCCAAGAAATAAATTGGTTTTCTGTGCACTGACTCCTCACTTTTTATTGAGGTTCACCAAGTATTTTTATCCACGTTCACTAATTTTTAAATAATGATTGTCAGTAAAATTTAGCAAGCTCAGTAGACAGCAGGGGAAAAAAGTATCAATGACAGCCCATCCTGATCGGCTCCATTCTATCACAGGAGGAATGAGCAGTGCCTGAAGTTTACAGGGCTTTTCCTCCCACAGTGTAGTTCCACCACAATTACTGGAGCTCTGACTTTGCAGGACCATCTGAGCATACAGATATGTAGAACACTTACATTGAAGACTGTGAACACCTTAATCTTGAACAAACATTTCCGTTAAAGCCACCAAGTGAAATAATCACCTGGTTTATTCTGTGTAGGTGGGTAAAATGTTTACTACGGTAATTCCAGCTCTGACTGCTGCAGGAAGAAATCCTCACAGAGCTCTGTGTGCTAAAATAATACCCTAAAGTAGTAGCAGCATGATTGGATTTCGACATGCATCTGAGGTCACCCAGGTCTTGTGTCCATCCCTCCGCCACCCAGACACCTGCACTGCATGGGCTCCTCTCACTGGAAGGCTGGAGCCACTTCCCACCAACCCGCTCCCTCGGGATCTGAGAGTCCTGAAGTAGATCAACAGATCAAACCCAGCAAGCCCCAAACTCTGTGACATTCTCCAGAACGAGCAGTTTTCTCCTCTGGAACACAGAGGTTTTGGTATTAATTTGAAGAGGGGGGAAAGCTGGAGTCTGCTGCGCAGAAACATCCAGTCAAATAAATACGTCATTAAGCTAACTAGCTACAGGATTGTCTAGCAGATGGATGACATCTTGGTTGCTAGTGGAACACTTTTCTATAGCCTTGTTTGAGGCAGACACATATGGCTCCTCCAAGCATTGATGCAAGCTCCCAGATGGACTAGATCATTGCTGACACCTTATTATAAACCCTAGAGATGAAAGAAGGGAGCACAGTTTTTGAATCACAACACAGGACTCCTGAAATATTCAGACTTCCTAAAAATTGAGTTTACAACAGAGTATGTTAACCTCTTTCTGTTGAAAGAAGCTACTTCTAGCCAGGAACAGAAAACACAGGAAAATGTTGTGTCAAGGATTATTAGAAGAGCCTTGAGGAAACTCAAAGACTGGAAGATCCTTAATGTAAACACACATCACAACTACCTATATGGAGTTGTAACTGTTACAGCTCTAAGGATGCAAGAAATGATCTGCTGTGCAGCTGTTACTGACACCAAAGAGCTTCCATCTGGAATTTCTTGATTGGGGTGGAGGGGGAAAGGAAAGAGGAAGCCATTTAGACATTACAGATGTATGACGTCTCTGAACTGTCTGTATCCTAAAGCACTAGGAAAAAAAAGAAGAGAGAGAGAGAGTGAGAGAAGTCTATCTCTGGGAGCAGTAATACAACTAAACCAGTTGCACACAGCGTTTGGTTTTTGGTAGGTGTTAGAGATGCCTGAGAACATCAAGTACACGAGGGCACTGTGGCCTGTTTTACACATCAAGGTCAGAAACTGGAAAAAAAATATTCTTTTGACATTATTACACTATGAAAAGAAACTATCCTTAGCATCTAGTAAGAATTTTCCTCTTCTCCTTCACCCAAATGTAAGGCTCAAGATGCCAGGAAGATGACTTACTGCGTATTTTCTGTTGTCTCTGTTATCTGCTAGATGATGTAAACCAAGAAAGTTACATCTTTGAGACTGTAACTCTGTGACAAAACCTTCCCATTTCAAAACCAAATCAACTCTCTGATGCCGGGAATATGTCAGGAATTCAGCACATTCATGAGTCAGGGAGATGCTTAAGCTGCTAAAATTTATCTGCCTCTACTACAGTGGCCATAAACTCAACAAGAATGCAAACATCTTGGAAGAGTCAGCTGCAAGTACAACAGCTAATGTATCCTAACTCGGTTCTCTCTTCACTTTCTAAAGGGACAACTGTGCTTTTAGGATCTTCCACCACACAACAATTTCAATGTATTGAAAACAGTTGCTCTTAAATATCTGAGGATATTCTTTCCTTCATGTAAGTCTTTCTATGTAAGATGTAGGGATGCACAGCTTGCAAAGCTCTGTGGTCGGGGCTGGCGTGAGAACTGGTAAATTAAAGCCTTCAGGCCACAGAGGCTTTGGTTCTCCTGAGGTACTCCTCCGGGTGAACTCCAGGTTGACAAGAAACAGGAAGAGAAATCCTCATTGGCATCCATTAAAGCATAATGAAACACAGCTCAGAGTAGAAGTACCCAGTTTCTGGGCTGCGGGATATTTTCCAATATTACTAAACCGTGTCGGAGCAGGCAAAGCACCAAAATCTCCCATTTCTTACCAACTAAAGGCTTTGGGTTTACAACTGTCAAATAGAACTGTTTTTTTCCCCTTAGTTTTACTCTTTAGAGGACTGTATTTCAAGATGAAGATACAGAGGATCCCTGAAGGTCCCCAAATCTGAGCTGGGTTCACATGGATTTCCTCAGTCCTTGACTTCACAGCAGACTCCTCATGCAGGCTGTCCAAGGAACCACACGTTCCTAGGCAGAGCATCCCGGGTACAAAGCGGGATCCTTGGCTGTACAGGTCCAAACTGAGAACCCCACCCCCAAAACACCAGGCCTCTGGCCAAAACATAGTTCATCAGGAATCAAGGAGAGGTTGTGCCTTATTCTGCATTCAGTGAAAGTCTGCCAAATGTGAAATGATTTGCCATAAACCATCCCAAGTTCGATGAACTGCCTTTTCTGACTAAATTACCTTCACTTGAAAGTTTGCAATTAGCCCCATCTAAGCTGCCTCTTAATAGCAGCCTCCTGAAAAATGATCAATAACAAGTGACACGGAGAGAAGTTGAGATAAATCAAGTATAGCATAAACCACTGGAGTTGAAGCATGGTAAACATCTATGTCAAGAGGCTCTCGTTCATACACAGATGGGTTTAGATCACTGAAGTTTAACTCATGCTCTGAAGGATGTTCTCCTTCAGATGTAAAATGACCTTTGATTGAGTCAAGCTAAATATATAAGGCTGTTCTATATTCAACCCAGCATTCACACACAAGTTTAACATACTTTAACATATACATCTTGACTTGACACTTGAAGTGATTTGCTTTGGTGTCTCCATGTAGACATGATTAAAGGCTTTTATCTCCAACCTCTAACAATACCCAGAGGAAAACAGGGAGTGGGAAAAGGCAGAGCCTGCTGCTGGTTGCATATTCAGCTGAAGAGAGGACTCATCGTTTTCAAAGACACTTTCAGAACATCTTCCACATCAAACTCCCACTCTACAACTCAGAGAGGCCCTCATTTTCCTCTTGGCATTTCTGTTCATTCCCCGTGGTTTGCAAGGTTCCTAGGTAATTTCAAACAAAATTTCAAAGAATCAGGAAGCAAATGCTCTTAACTGATTATTGGGCATTATCAGCACTAACAGGCATCTTCAGCACTAGAACCCCTCTTCCTTCAGCTTTACCTACCTGCCCAGCCATCACCTCTGAAAAAAGGAGGCCAATCTACACAGATTACTGGAGCCTTCTGCTGTAGAAACTTCACAGGATTCCACTCTCATCAAAGGGCTGCAAAGACCATTAGAACAGAGCAGTGATTGTCACCTACAGCCACCAGTTAGAGCCCTCATCTCTGTACCCACCGCGGGTGACCTCCTCTTGTGACTAAAGATGTTTATCTCCCTAATCCTTGGTACATTAATCCCTACCTTAAAAAGTGATACCACTGTCGTTATCGATCTAATAAGGCGCTGTAAGAATAAAGATATTTGTAAATGCTTGGAGGAGAAAGCTTTGCCATAAGGTGCTAAGCAGAACAGGTCAGATAAAGCACACATTTGACAAACACTGGCAGTATTTCTCTTCATCAGCAGATGGTTGCTTTAAAAAAAAACAAAAAAATTATTATTATAAGCTATGTGAAAGTAGGCACCCAAGAGTACCTGTATTCAACATCATGCAAGTTGCTTTTATGGGGTAGATGGATCACGTGTTAGGCTTTCCAATTAAAAAGGATAACTTGTAATATGAGACATTTTAAGTGAAAATGGGGTACTTGCAAAAAAAAATTCACCTCAACTGTGTTTCTAAAAACCTGCTTACTAAGGTTATTAAGCCAGTATAAGGGATGTGAAAGGGTCACAAACATGGAAGGCATCCGGGTTGGAAATATTCATAGAATCCCCTTCCTCACCACTTCCACTACCCACTCAAGTTTGGTGAGTAAATCCAGTCAACATAAACCCTTTGTAAAACAAAACACTTCCACATGAACTGCACTGGCCAACAGCCACAGTCAGCCAGCCCAAGCTAGGTTTTTCATGACCAAGTACTGTCTTTAATTCAGAGTATTTTATCATATCCAAGCATATTGTTACAAAGGATCAGTTTAATTTTACTTAACAGTAGTTAGGCAAATCCTACAAAACCAGTCATCTGGTGAGGTGAAATTCTTGAAGAGAACACCACACACCAGCCTGATACATCACAGAAGGTGCCAGTTCAACAGCTACAGAGATTACGTTAGGTTACTTAGCATTCCTCACATCTTCTCTCCCACACCTTCTGCTGTACTCCTCAACTCTGACCCATAAGGCAGAAGCCAAGAAACTCACTTTTGTCTTAAGAAAATCCCAAGCAAACCGCAACAAATGGCCAGGTGAAATTCTGCAGGCCAAAATACCCTCTGTGAATTCACATCACTTGGCTCAATAACCAACGGTTAAGCACAAGTGAAGCAATCCCATTTACACCCAACAGTTTAAGAAACACTGCTACATTCAGGCAACCACACAGAATACATCCCTACTAGATAGAGGACTAACAAATTCCTATTAATTCTTGCTTCATGTGTCATTAACACCTCGTGGAATGTTTAAAGGTGTTTACAAGTCCAAAGTAGTAATGGATCACTCTTAATTAACACACAGTAAAGATTTCATTAAAGTCTCAGTGGAAGAAGAAGGTTGTTAAAGAGACTGCTTCATATCTCAGTCACAGACTGCCCCCTCCTTTCCCTCTATGAAATGGAGAACAAGGAGGTTACAGGTGTGAGAAACCTAAAGAATAGGCTCAGCTACACAACACAGAGAGGTAATTAAGAAAGAATCACACATTTTCCTTCTAATAATCTTTGAAATCAAGAAGAGTGGAGGTTGTGCTTAAGAATAGAGTATTGTTTGAAGATGCTTGCAAGCACTGGATGTTGAAAATTAAACATGAAGCACAGAAGCCTTACGCTGGCATCTGCCAGATAATACTAGGGAGATGAGTCAACTCTTATTTTAGAATTCTGAGTAAAAATCAGGGTTTATCCAGGAGAAAAACACTGTTCTCCAGTCTTCTCTCAACGTGGGAGAGAGATTTCAGATTTTGCTTTATTAAGCATTAACATTTGTTCCAACAGAAATTCTAACAGAATTTTGTACTGTTTTCTGCAACCACAACTTGAACACATTCAGTGGCCAAAGATGATGATTGAATCATTCAAACCTCAAGATATTTATCATTTAAACATCCATGGAGTCTCCTTCTCCAGAGACTTTCAAGACCCACCCAAACAAGTTCCTGTGTGGGCTGCCCTGGGTGTCCCTGCTTGGGCAGGGGGGTTGGACCCGATGATCTCCAGAGGTCCTTCCAACCCCTACCATTCTGAGTCATAAAAGCACAACTTCCCCCAGAGCCAGTACATCTTTTACAGACAATTTCAGAACATAGGAACAAAACGAAACACCGAATAAAAAAGAATGAAAGTCTCCAAACTTGTCTTTTACAGGCAATCGCAAGGTCAGTATCGTGACTACGTTTTTTGCAGCAGCAGATTCTCACCAGTTTTCAACACAAAGGGTACCAGGGTGTTTAGCATGGAAGAACTCGAGAGCACTAGGCAGCTGGAAACACAATGAATACCTACAGACACTTCATCAACAGTCAGGAGTCAGTGGCAATGCAGATAAAACTTTCCAAAGATCCCCCTATGGCTGTCAAATCACACTTGCCCTTTTTCCCACTGCAACCAGTATTAAAGTCCCATGACTTCAATATATCCATCTATCATCTTGTCATAGTGAAACCAAACAGGAGCATCTGGATCACGTTTATGCTGCCCAAAGGTACACATCAAGTAGTTGCCACCATTCTAGTGAGGAAAATTCCTCTTAAGAGGAGTAGTTCTCCAGAAGTGTAAAACACACAATTGAAACTTACACTGAAAAGCAGGTAAGGAGCACAGGAGTTTCTGAATTCAGCCATGTGCAAAAAAAAACCTCCTATTGGAATTATTTTGGATTATAAAAAAAAAAGTATATTTTCAGTCATGCCTACCAACCAAATGTCTATTTATAAATTTGTCTATATAAGACTAATGTTTTTTTGGCTGGAGAAAGACTAAAGCCTGGGAAAAATGCTGAAAATGTTTGTGCTTTTTATGTCTGAAATAATGTTCAGAATATAACTAAGTTTGCTTAACCAGTTTCAACCTTTAAGGCTAAAGACTGGATTCAGCACACGACAATACATCCAGTTGCTAATGGCACTCTAGTGGAAAGATGCCTCAGCCTGTGTTTTTTTAACAGTAGCCACCAGAGAGTCTATTACACCTGCAATTCTACTTAACACGTAGCAAAACCTCAGCACAGTGGCACCAGGCAGAGCCACACACCACAGGTTTACTCCGAGAGTAAGTGCTCTAGCAGCAGTAGTTTATTTATCCCTGCCATGTAACTTTAACAGCCTTTCTGTGTGGCTGTTGGCAATCACTGATTTCCATTGTCCCCTAAATTGTCTAACAACATTTTCAAATGCTTTTCAGTTTTAGCAGATAATAAAACATAAAATCACTATTGTTTCCCATCCTCTTTTGGTGCTCTCCTCAAAAAGCTCACCCCCCTCCAGCTCATAAACTACTTCCACAATAAAACTGCATTTCGGTGAGAACACAGCTCCCTCTTTTTGGAGCATCCAGGCTCCTGCACCCGAGGAGTTTTCCCAACCCAGCGGTGAGGATTTCTGAGCAGCTTCTCTGCAAAATACAGACATTCAAAAACGAATTACGGGTGTGGACGCGTCGCCTCCCCAGCCCTCTCCCCACCACACGCACTTCCACCCCCAGCTCCTTTGCTGGTTTTCAGGCAGATTTGTGCCAGACATTCGGCATCCTCATTAAGTGGTGTCTGGCAACCTGCCTAAGTTTTAGTGGGTTCTGGGAATGCCAATATATTAACCAGAGGACTTTTTGCATACTCCAGAGAGATTCAGTTCTAGAAAAGTCAACCATTTGGTGCAAAGAAAACCTACTTCAAATCTAGGCAAGCTCTCCATTGGCAATATGAAGAGAGACTGCGTTTAGATTCTTCTTCATTTCTGTCTCCTAACTGAAAGGAGAGTTTGATGTAGAGCAAGATCATCCAAACACAGTTTAAAAGGTCAGAGTGCTGTTAGTAGAGGGATTTTAGAGAACAGATATGAACACCACAGACACAGCACAACATCAAGAAAATTATTCATTTTCATTCCCTTGTCTCTTGTGACCAAAATAATCTTAATCAGGAAGATTAAATTTACCCATTATTATGCTGAGAGATAATGAATGGTGATTTAGGTACTTGCAAATTTCCACTGCTTAACTAAACAACACGGAAAAGCATTTAGTAAAATGCAGCTACATTTAGCATATTCCAAATATGCTAAATCAAGGCATACACTACTGAAATACATGTATTAAATAAACACAGATTAATACAGAGACACTCTGCCAGTGTGGAAGCAGAGTGTAATGCTGCAATCACTCTTCCTCACCTCTGAGGCTTCTTTCTCCTGCAGTTCCCCTTCCAGTTACTCTGACCCAACTGACAGTTTCAAGTAAGCAAATAAAATTCCTTTCTAAAAGAACTTAAACTTCTCTTTCAAAGTTCAGAAAAACACAATGGGGAAAAAACAAATGGTCAATAGCTTTCCTTCACTGGAAAGTGAAGGTGTCCCTGCCCACGTGAGCTGTGGGTTGGAACCAGATGATACTTAAGGTCCCTTCCAACCCAAACCATTCTGTGATTCTGCACACAGAAAAAGCCAAAGTAGACTAGACCAATGTGTCATCATTTTGTTCTGAGACCACTTCTGCAGACTTTTATGCCTAGAGAATCCCATTCCTTTCAAGAAGTTACTCAGGTAACCTTCTATCACTTAGATACCCCTATCCATTATTATTAGAAACCACTTCAAACTGACGTGGACTCCAAACTCTTCATCGTGGTTTGTGCAAAAAGTCTGCAGGCTCCCAAATGTCACAATCCCTTTATCATGACCAACTAGCACCAGAGATTTAGCAAGAATCAATTAAAATCAATTCAATTTAAACGTTTTAGTGTAGTTATCAGAATTCTGGCAAAAATAAGGTGATGTTTGGTGGGAAGGAAATTTTTAGCTATCTAGGCTGCCTTTGCTTAGATATCAACCTTCTAGGCAAGGCGGCTACTCTTAAAAATAGCTGTCAAACTGAGAAAAGAAAATGTATATGTATGAATCATTTCACTACAGGGTTGGATTCCCAGCAACTGATGCACCACTGTTCTGGCATCGGTGCCTTCAACGAGCAGCTGATACTAGCTTGGTGCCATTGAAGAATTTCACGGTTACCACAGAACCAATCTGCAGAAAAATTCATCTCTAAACTCCTAGAAGTATTTGTATTCTGGAACCAGCAGTTCACTTGCAAGGAGCTGGTTTAAACTATTAGAAACCAGACAGAAAAAAGCTTTTCCAAGCCCGCTCGCAAGCTAAATGCAACAACCATGCCTGCTGATGCAAGAGCTGCTGGGCAGGCGTGCGCTTTCTAGCACCTCATTTCTCTTCAAAACTACATTGAGCTAAGTTACTTTTAAGATACCTCTCTACTATTTCAATAATGATTGACTCCCTTCTGGCACGTTGGATCCTGAGAGCATTCCAAATTATTTCAGACAGCGGCACTGAAATGCAAGCATTTCTTGGTGGAAGGGCAGCAGGCACTGGACAGAGCACTGCAGGGCAGCTGTGAAAAAGGGAGCTGAGTTTTAGTTGAGAAAAGAAGAGAGAAAATGTCCCTCCCTCACTCCCTTCCACAGAAGAAGTGGTACCTTCAGTGTGCAGAAAACTAACAGCTCATCTTTTCAAGTCTCACCTTAAAATGTCCCCTGCGGCCCAAACAGCATTTTATCTACTTAATAAGAAGAAAGGGACAGGTTAGTTCTTGATTCTTAGGTTAAGCTACTGATCAATAGTTTTAATCTCACCCAGCCACGCCTCAATCTCCAATCCCAATTGCTTCCTACTTCCACAAGTTTTCTTATAACAACTCTTTAAGATCCTGAAGGCTGAAGACAAACTTCTTTGAACACTGCCCAGTGCCTGTAACGTCTCAGTTACCATAAACCAGTGGTCTGAAATACACTGTCTCACACTGGTAACTCTTTCTGAGTCACACATCTATCATCATTTAGGCCCACACAGGCATCTGAACTTACTGGAGAACACTGGCCTGCCTTCTGTGGATGCAGTGATGATCTTCACAGACCCAGGAGTCAGAATTAAATATGCTGCTATAAACATAAACTCTATAAAAGGGTGCATTTTTACCTCTCTATGCCACTGCATAGAGTTCCAATTTAAGTTCTCCTCATGCCAGCCACTTTATGTATCACAGCAACTTAATACCTGGTGCTAAAACACCACTGCAGACAGAGATGCTCAGAGCACCATCGCTGCTTCAGCTCATATGGATGAGGGGATGTTGATTAAACTGCTTCCCACCATAGCACTGGTTTTCCAGCAAAACTTCCCCTTTTCTCCCGAGCCTCGAAGCCACAGTATTCATATTCTCGTTAGCGGAACGCGAGAGATGCGTGCCACACACAGTTCCTCACTGCTACTCACCGGCGCATCGTATGCGATTGAAACAAAACCGGATTGCTGCAGAGCAGACTTCCCAAAACATTACCCTAGAAATGAAATTGGGAGGAGGAATAAAAGTTCTGCCTAACCAACATACTCGGGGGTTGAAGGATGAAGACCAAAGGGCACTTTCCAGAAAGGAACATTACTGTACTTCTGCAGCTTCTCTGTTCTTACCTCATCTATGCCTACCAGTAATTGCCCCTTGGGTTTTCCTACCAGCAAAAACTCTCTCCCTTTTTGGCTAGCCTCAGATGTGTGCCGCTGCTAAAGCTTCACTCCTCAGGTTAGGTGATGCACACCTTGCCAGTACACAAGCATTTTAATGCAAGTGGGGTTTCTTTGTAAGAAAAAAAATCAGAGTTTTGCTTCCAGACAAGAAGATGCCCATGATTTAGACCAATAAACGTTTATACCATCAAACACTATTTCTAGCACCACATAAAATTATTCACTGGATTTCTGTTCTCTTGCACAGCCATCATTTGCTATTCAGAAAAGGTTCTGAATGATACAGGAAAAAGTCCCGGTAAAACCTTTATCATTCTAAGAGTTAAGATCTCCTAGCAAAACAGAAGTTACTTTTGCATTTTGCCCGTTTTCCTGTTTTCTCTTTAGCGAACTTAAACCTCCGCACAGCTGTGAGTTCTGCCTCTCCAGCGAGCATCAAATCATAACCTACGCGTAACTACCTACCCACCTACATGACGGAAAACCTGGCAACACCATTCAGAAATTCGGGATGCAGTGCAGGCAGGCTCAGATACAGACAAGCATGGCTAGGCTGCTGCTAATAAACTTTTTTTTTCTTTTTTTTTAAAAAAGGGGTAATTAATTAACTACAGGCCACTTCCACGGCCAGTGGCCACACCGCTTCTCTCCTCTCCTATAAAAGTTGCCTTTTCGGCTCTAGTCGCCCGATGCTGCGCAGACATCGCCGTTCGGATGGGTAGGA
>VWZY01006538.1:39334-70443 GCA_013399075.1 Chloroceryle aenea | reverse complement strand
TCCCTCAGCTGCTCCTCATAAGACATTCCCTCCATCAGAGGTTCTCACCATCTGCAGAGGAACGTCCATAACCCATGGAAAACGTTGTAAAGCGCAACAAAACCACCTATCAAGTAACAAATTATCTCCATACAATACCCCTAGAGTGGAAAAACTTGCCTGGCAGCAACTCAGGACATCTGGGGCATGGAGGAGGAGAAGAGCAAAACCCCATGAGTATGCGTCGACTCGGCACATGTGTTGGGAAAGGGCTACCTATGTGTGGATCCACGTCTGGCAAGGGAACCACAGAGAACACTCAATCCTCCTGCTGCTCTTATTCCTATCCAACGTATCTCTGGAAGAGACAGTCTGCAACCTAACATACCGGCACCTGCCAGAGGACAACAATTCCTCAGATAGAGAGATTCCTTTACCTTTTAATCACCAAAACTACGAGTTCTGTTCAATGTCTGGTTACACTTAAACATGTCTGAAGAACTGTCAGGGCTTCTGAAGCTTAGAGACTGTCTAAGAGCATTAACATTTATCCCCCCAAAAAAGTTAGAACCCATAGGAGAACTTGGAGGTTTCACTCTAAAGAGAGTCCCAGAGAGAGTTTGGTTATTTGAAGAAACAAACAAAACAAACGAAACCAAAACCCTGCACCAACAAAAAACCCAAACCCCAAACTATCTCTTCAGTGCCAGCAATACTCACAGTATCACAACACTGGGTTTCCAGATCCACAGGTGCCCAGGCATCTGGGCTGTTTTCTGGATAAGCAAGAGAAACTTCTTTAATTGATTTAAGGTATAAAGCACATCTGTGTATGATTTTGTTTCTTTATAAGCAAGAGAAACTTCTTGGGGGGGAAGGGACCTTTCAAGGTCATTGAGTCCAACCCCCCTGCAGGGAGCAGGGCCATCTGCAACCAGAGCAGGGTGCTCAGAGCCCTGGCCAACCTCACCTGGAATGATGCCAGGGATGGAGCAGCCACCACCTCTCTGGGCAACTTGGTCCAGGGTCTCACCACCCTCAGCATGAAAGTTGTGTTCCTTCACTTAGTCCAAATCTCCTTCTTTTAGTTCAAAATGTTTTACCCCTTATTCTATCACAACAGGCTCTGTTAAAAAGTCTGTCCCCATCTTTCTGAGAGGCCCCTTGAAGTACAGAAAAGCCAGAAGAGGGTCTCCCTGGAGTCTTCTCTTCTCCAGGCTGAACACCCCCAACTCTCTCAGTGCAGAGGGATTCCAGTCCTCGGATCCCATCCTTCTCTCTAAATCTCCCATGTCCAGAACCCCAGTACAAGAACCAAGGAAACCTGGTAGACAGGTTCCCTGCTGACTCTCAGCCATGCTATCAGATATGGCAGGGGATGCACAACCTGGTGAAGCACGTGGTCCGAGTGTCCATATGCATCCCTGGTAAGGCCCCTTCTCCAGGCTTGCTACATGTGCTGTCACTGCTGTCACCTCTTCCTTCCCAGTCTGGCACCCTGCAAGACGTGCCACACTGCTGGGGAGGAAACCAGTGCAGAGAGCAAGCATTTCAACAATTAGGCCGAGAGGAATGAAACTGAATCCAGGGACATAATGGCTGTTGGTTTTAGTTACTAGTGACTCATCTTGTTCCCCACCAGGAAGCCACAGATCAGCGTATTTCAAGTATTTCTGATTCCCATCATCTCTTCTGCTGGGAGGACAAGGAGGAAGAAATTAAAAACATTCAAGCAACAGTAAGAACACAGCCAAATAACATATGGGCACATTTAATAAGCCAGTCTTACTGAACTAGACACAGAACGATACCAGGAATAAAACAACACCCAAAACTAGTTAGAAGAGTATTCAGTAGGGTTTTTCACCCAACTGGTCATCCAGATTCATCCCCCAGTTGTCCTCCATGAGCAGATAAACACTGCTCATAATCCTTACCTGCAAAAGAAGACTGCAACCTTAGTGGCACCCTGCAGTACACGGGGACAGAAACATCTTCAGTGTGCTGACTTCTGAAGGACACTACTCAGACAAACCCCTGGGAGGGGGGTAGGGCTGCAGCTGGGTGGTTTGGGATTTTTCTGGGCATTGTTTTGGGGTTTTATTGTGGCAGAATCTACTGAGGGAAGATAGGACAATAAAGAAGTGACAATTTTCTCTCACTGAAGCCAGGAAGCTATATTCTTTCTCTTGGATGATGCCCAAAATGGTCATTCTTCTTGAGGGCTTCCACTCTCCCTCCTGATTGGACTAACAAGAGTATGTAAGGGAAGAAAATGTTCCTATCAGATGATTTGTGGAACTAATGGCAAGCAATCAAACGTCCTCAAAATTCACAAGATCAGCAACATACAGAAAACATACCTCAAACTTGCCAATAATGCTTTTGGCCATTTCAAAGAAAAAAAGTCTGTCAAATATTTTAATAAAAGATCCTGAAATATCCCAAAGTGGTTCATGATCTTCATGCAAATTCCAGTGTTCTGGTCATAGAGGGATGGAAGCCTCAGCCTGCACTGAGCTTCCAGAGGCCTTGACACCCAAGCAGATGTGTGGAGATGGACTTGTGGCTCCCCTGACCACACACGGGGTCCAGGACCCAGCTGGTATTTCCAGCAGCGAGTTACAGTGGTGAGCCATTGTGTCACTCCAGCGGGCCAGAAAAGGAGCACGCTGTATGCCTGTTACATAGGCAGCAGGGATTCTTAAAGCAGTGACCGGGGAAAAAGGATGGAAGGAAGGCAGCACAATGGTTTGGGTTGGAAGAGACCTTTATAGGAGTTGTTNCCATCTGCCACAGAGTCCAGCCTGGGACTTTCCCAGTGCCTGCTCCACAGCATCAGTGTTGATTGTGATGCAGTTGCCATCAGAAGAGTCGATTGAGACTGGGTTTGTATATATTTCTATAAATTCCATTGTATTATTATTTTCATTAAAGCTGTTTTGGTGGGGGTTTTTTCCAGTCCATAAATCTCTCTTCCTTATTCCCTTTTCCCTTGGGAATGGAGAGGGATTAATAGAGAGAATCTGTCATTATCTAGTGGACAGCCCAGCCTCTAACCCTTGACAGGGTTTAACAACAAGGTAACATTACAGGTCATACATTTCTTTCTTCTCAACAATAAAAAGTCTTGGAAAGGCCATCACTAGACAAAGGGCCATAGAGACACCAATCAGCTAAATCCAGCCTGGAACTCCTCCAGCTACCGTACCCAGTAAGTAATCTAAGAGCTTGGAAGAGGCGTGGCAGAAATCTCAGTTGGACAGACATTCCAGATCTCATGGAAATTTCACAACCTGCACTGCTTCTTGCAATGACACCTCCTAAGAGCATCAGCACACGGATGGATTTAGAGCTTGTAAAAAAAAGGATGAAAATCTTTGTCTGCTCTGTCTCAGAATTTACACCATTAACACACAGCTAAGAACTGGCACTCCTAAAACTCTCCAACCTCTAACAGCAGGAGCGTCCTTCCGCTTTTTCCTGCAAAAAGGCCTAATGCAAGGAAGGTCACTGGAAATGAGCATAGAGCAGGTTACCAGGTCTACCTCCAGCTTCTGATAAACCCACCAAGAAAGCTGGGATGTGGAAACCCCCTGTGAGGAACGAGGAGGAATAGGCTGGAATCAGAAAGCTAAAATATATTAGCATAATAAAGAGAAAAAAGACATTCCCTGTTAAGAGGGGATGGGTGACAACAGCAATCAAAATGGTTTTCTGTACCAGCATCTTTATATAAAGTCAGTAACATATGTGGTAATCAGATAATATCTGATCAACAAATTCTTGTCTTACCCTTCTATAAAAGAGCCTCAAACCATTTTTCTTGGAATTAGCAGATCCTTACGGATGTACCAAGTGTCTTATGAGGCAGCATATATTGAAAGAACAGAATCCTACCCTGAAACAGAACTTTCCTTTTTGACAGCATTGCTTTAAAATAAAAATGGCAACTACAGTTCTGAGCCTATTCCCTCACTTGTAAGTATTTGAAATACCAACCTGTCTGGTTTGCTGAGATGTTGATAGTACTACCACATTAAAATAGAAAGATATTTAGTAACTTCCATATGCTTTCCCATCCATTTCTCTGCTCTACAAATTAGTCAGTGTATTTATCAGATTAGGGAGAAAAAAAAATAGCCTCCAGTATGGAGATTAATAATGATAATTAAATGCTATTTCCAAACTGTCTCTCAGCACACACACACTTTGGACACTGATTCAGTAATTTAGCCTATGAATTAATGCTCTGGTACTATCAATATACAAACAATTTACAAATAGGTGTATTTTCTGCTTTGCAAAATAAAATCTTGGCCATGTGAACAATCTGTGATTCTAGCTCATGATAGAATTTCCTAAATATGTTTGCACTTTCATTCCCAAGCGATTGGTTTGTGTTGGAGGACAAGCCTCAGTATTTCCATGACACAGATATAGAACCTAAGTCGTAAAAGAAATATGATTTGCCTCAAGAATGTACTAGAAGAACAGGCAGAATCAGGAACTGATCCAAATTCTCCTGCTTTATTCTACAGCAATTTGTCTACTGGACCACAAAGCAGATATTTACTGGTATTATTCTGCAAGCTTTGATTTTTAAAGTAGTACTAAACCTCCTTTTTCTCCTAAAACATAACCAGAATTACTTTCTTAGCTACCAGTCCTACTGTACTGGTTTATGTTAGTTGAGGGAAGCAATTAGTTTGCAAAGCACTTTTAAATGAAGGAATTGCCATATACTGTTGGACAAGATCCTGACTTACCAGATCCACAACAGAAATCCCACTGACTCCAGCAGGACCAGGATCAGACTCATTTTACACACACAAAACCTATAGAAAAAGTATTCTATAAAGAATGCAATGCCTGTCTAGTACTCAAATGAAGCCATGACCCCAAAACTTTGGATAGTCTTATATGAAATGAGGAATATCACATGAGAAGGATGTGCACCAGAAGCAGTTATCAGTAACAGCATCATCTCCTGCTTAACTGTAACGGGACAACCATTGTTATGATCTCCAGTCTTCTGTCTTTTCTCTTCACTCAGATAATCATTCCTATTCAGCTGCCCCTACTTCCAAAGCCTTCCCAATAACTGGACACGTCCACATGTGTTTAACAGCTACTCCATTCTTCTTTAAGGCTTCACAGAATGATTCAATCTCTCTATTTACACCCTTAAAACCAACATAAATCCCTCGATGTTTGCAATAAGGACCATCTTCACTGCCCCTCTGCTGCAGTGCAGAGCACCTGGTCACCACTTAAGCTTTAAAATAAATCTGCCTTCATTTTAACAACCCTACATTGCAATACATTTCTTTTAGTTCTGCCCTTCAGCTCTCCCCAAGGTAAAGCTGGAGAGCTCTGAGAAGTTCCCAGTGTCTGCAGTGTAACTACAACCACTTATTTTTACTTTCTCCTCCTCCCCTGCCCCCATTTTGGGCTCCTTTGAAGTGAAAGTCTTTGGACTAATACAGCACTGAAAAATCTGAAGGCTTTTCTATGACAGAAGATAAAATTAAGGCAAAGTGATGCTACTCAAATTGCACATATTGTCGGATGAGTAGTGGCTGAGTGTTTTTCACGCTCAAGAGGCAACTCTACATCACCTTCAGACGTCCCAGGCTAAAGCTGCCCACTCAAGCAGATTCCTGCACTGTGCAGGTATTGTCCCAGTGGAACCTGCTGATGACAGAACCCCTGCTTTTCTTCATCTGCTGTGCTGATCAAATGCATTTTTTTCATGTCTGGAAAAATCCTTACTCCTCCCAAAGGGATCTTAGGAACTGGCTCTTTGCTTTTTCACATTACATGTACCCTGGTGACTTTTTTTTATCCTTTAGCAGGTCATCTGTAATATATTTTTAATACTGAAAATCTGCATAGCATACAGTTGTTGAATGGCTGCCTTTAAAGGCTCTCAAAGCATTGTGTTGTCACTCACCCGTTCAGTCTCACCAACCCAGACGTACACAAGCATTATTCCTATTCTGTAGACAAGAAAACAACTGCAGAGAAGGCTGAGTGGCAGAATTCATTCCTGCATTCAAACTCCAACCACTAGATCACAGTGCTTGAAAAAAGACAAACTGTTCTCTAATGCTCAGATCTGTACAACTGTATGAACAGGAGCTCCTCTGATAACTTGCTGTCTTTTCTCTCAGATATTTTCTTAGCCACTCATTTATTTATAAGCAGGCTACCTATGGATCTTAACACACCTTACAGACACCAAGAACAGAGGCCAATATAAAAAACCCAAAAGCTGCTAAAAAGGATCTTTCCCAGTTATTTTAGCATCAGTATTACAAGCTACAAGAATGCAAAATACATACAAATGATAGATTTTTACATCTTTTTCCTTTAACACAGTGGTTATTCCCTTGGCTGGCATCTTCAGCATTCTTCACTGACAGCTGAACCACTTCAAACAAGACACTACTAGAAAAATATATTCAAATTTTTTGAAAAAGAAAAAAAAGTTTCTATATCTCAAAATTCTAACTTCAAAACTCTGTAGCATCATTAGACAGCCAGGTCAGCAGGTCGAGGGAGGTTCTCCTCCCCCTCTACTCTGCCCTAGTGAGGCCACCTCTGGAGTACTGTGTCCAGTGCTGGGTTCCCCAGTTCAAGAGAGATGGAACTACTGGAGAGAGTCCAGAGGAGGCTACAAAGCTGCTGAGGTGACTGGAGCATCTCTGTGCCCAGGAAAGGCTGAGAGCCCTGGGGCTCTTTAGCCCAGAGAAGCCTGAAGGGGGCATCTGATCAGTGTTGATCAACAGCTAAAGGGCAAGAGGCTGGGGTCAGACTCTTTTCGGTGGTGTCCAGTAACAGGACCAGAGGCAACCAGCACAGACCTGAGGAGGAGAAAGTTCTTTGGCATAAGGGTGTCAGAGCCTGGCCCAGGCTGCCCAGAGAGGCTGTGGAGTCTCCTGCTCTGGAGAGATTCCCAACCCACCTGGACCCTGCGCTGCTGGGCCCCCTGCTCTGGGTGACCCTGCTGGGTGGAGCAGGGTGGGTGGCACCAGAGCATCTCCAGAGGGCCCTTCCAACCCCCACTGGTCCATGACTCTGTGATTACAGATACCATCCGAACAGGTCACCCACATAGCTCTCTAGTGAGTGCTAAAGTACAAGATGTGCCCTGTCATGCTATGAAAATGATACCTTGATTCAGAAGTTTAATGTAACGAGAGGTAAGAACTCCCCCTGCATTTCTCTCTCAAATCTGACTAAGAAAGTACTATGTACAAGGCCAGTCTTCTGCAACAGGATAGAAACTGTGATTTACACACTGTGTAGTACAGACTTTCACAAGTGAAAATGGGAATAGTCTTCCCAGGTTATGAAACCATTCACACTCTATTTTTGCTCCTTTTCTCTTATTACATGTTATTTTACAGTAGTTTATATTGCATAGAACAGACACTGCCCAAGGGATGCATCATATGGAACATATGAAAGGAAGCTCCCCTTGGTAAAAGCTCTGCCTTACTTGTGCAGATTAACACCTTGCTCTTATTTAGTATCACATTCACTACCCCACACTCTATCCACAGGAATTCATGAACAAATTGTCACAAGTCAAGCAAAGATGTCACTTAATCTGCAATTATTTTGTATAAAATGTATGCTTTGCCCTAGCAACTTATGCAGAAGTTGGTTGTTAACCAAGAAAATAAATGGCTTTGAATTAGCTCAGAATGACCTGAGAATAACAATTTGCACACAGGCAGTTGATGCAAAACAGCTGACTTGGGGTATTTTACTTAGAATAAAAAGCTAGAAATCAAACAGGTTATTCATGTGCATATACTCTCCTCATACACAGTTAGTTATGTCAGCCAGCCTGGCAGCACTGTATAGAACACAGCCACACCTATACTTTGTGCCAATCTAAACGACCTTGCTTCCAGAAAATTTCACTTCTTCAAGCTATGTCATTCTGGCAAAATGGCCAATGTGTGAAATAATCTCTCTGCTCCTCAAACTTGAGACTTTTCACCAGTGTCCATACACGGGCAAAAAACATACCTGCTTATGGCTTATTTGGAGCTATGCCACACACAGCTTTTTAGCACGGAACTATCCCAAACTGTATGGCTTCAAAAGTAGACAGTTCTGAGGCTGTTGCTGCTCACAGGTATTAGAATGATCTTCTCGGTGTTTGTTTTCCATTCATCTTTAGTTTTCCAGTGCTATTTATTTATTTCTCTGCTGCACTCCATTTGTTCTCCTGAAATCAGGAGAGATGAGCAACATCAAAACACAAATTACCCCACACGCAGCGAGAGACCTCGGAGCCTCCCCAGGGAAACAGACCAAACATTATCTCCAAACCCTTTCCTCCCTCCACATATCTGCCCTTCTGCTCAGGGCAAGGCAGCAGAGCAAAGACGACATTGTTCTGTTCAACCCCATTCCTGGCACGGCAGCCCAACAGCAGCATGGAAATCTTGGCAGTGAAGCCCAGAGCTTGGAGCGTTTGAGCAGTTGCACGGGGCATTCAGCCAGCAGCTGCCCAGCTGCTGCTGGAAGAGGCTCCGAGCGACCCTCTCACCTCCCAGGGCCTCTCTGGTTCCACAGACCGCTCGCCGATACGGTGAAGGTCGGGGTAATATCAAGGAGACTTCTCCCCATCCCCAACTCCTCCTGTTAACTGCTAGAGACTCTACTCGGCAGTTAACTGCACCCACCCAGGCACAGGCTAGAGGATGAGGTCTTTTAAAGAAGCTTCTGAGTCACATCTGCCACCCAAACTAAAACCAAACCTGTCGTGGAGTCAGCATAGCTGTGATTTGTCAGTTCTTAAGAAGAATTCCACGAGCACAGGGATTTATTTGTCAGTGGGCAGTCTCAGCTTTGTACCAGACATATGATTTTATATGAAATCCAGATGCCATTTAGAACAGTGTCAAAAGTCAGACTAAAATTAGTATTCATTGAATGAGTTTTCTAAAGAAAAAATATGCTCTGCAGCTTGAAGAAAGAATTGTAAAAATATCTCAGACTCGTGCATTTCTCTTCGCAATGTCATTGGGGTTTCTCTCGTATAAACAGAGACGCCTAAGCATCAAGAACGGAAACATTTTCCATGTTTCTGCTCAGATGTGGCTTGTAACTCAGGATCAGTTTGAGCCCCAGTGGCTCCCCTAGAGCACAGAGCTGTCCACCACTATGGTTTGATTTACATGCACGAGATCTACCCCCATGAAAAGTCATGATACACTGGAAAAATCCAGGATGGGTTCGCTACATTTCTTTCACTTACAAATGAAATTACTTTCAACAGTCTGTCCTGGTTTGAGGGAGAGCAGATCTCATTCTGAGCAGTGATTTCACTTTCCAGCTCAGTTCTGCCTCCCTGCCCTGGCTGCAGCCAGCAGCCTGTTTTCCCAGGCAGCGGCTGCTCCCAGCAGTGCCAACACTCGATGTTTAGAGTCAGCACCAAGGGCTGGGGTGCAGACCAAGGCCACTGCTGGGTCTTGTGCCCCACGCTGGGGGTGCAGAAAGGGAAAGGTGGCAGCTGCAGGGAGGGGTGGCCAGGACAGGGGACCCCAAGCTGACCAGCCGGGGATCCCAGCCCNTGCTGTGGGGCCCAGGCTGGGCCTTCCCTGGAGCATGCTCCACACCATCAATGGTGATGGTGACGTAATTGCCATCAGGGGGGTTGGGTTCAATACTGGTTTTGTACATATTTGTATATATTCCATTTTTATTATTATTTTAATTTTGATTAAAGCTGTTCTAGTTTCATTTTCTAACCATTAAATCTCTCTCCCTTATTTCCTTTGGGGAATGAGGCAGGAGGGTAACGGAGAGCAGCTGTTATAGGTCTAAGGGGCAGCCCTGACCCTAAACTGTGACACAATCTTAGGGCTTTTTAGGCAATATTAGAACTGCCTTCACCCTACTCTAATAGTCACTGCAAGTAGGTAAAAAAAACAGCCCAAACATTGCTTATTTTGTTCTGAGACAGCCACCCCAAAGGCCTACCTACCCCTCTACAGAGTGAGTTCACCTTCATGCCATGCTGTGCCTACCCAAACTGTAGCAGTCACCCACTTTCACTGAAGAAAATGGTGCTTTATTTGCAGAGATTTAAAGAAAGCTCTCTTTGTTGGTGAAAGATCTCTATTCTTTGCAGCGAAAGGCATGATCTCATCATTCTGATATAATTGTCCCATTAATTGCGGGAAAGAAACTTCGCATCGCCGCAGCTGAGAGAGATCCCTCTGGAAGGTGAATCTGGGAGTCTAGAGGGATGTTTACGATTTACCTCATCAACAGGAAGAAGAATGGGTGTCATTTAGCTATTCCTAAGAATGGGAAAGAAAGTGAAATCAGCACGGGGCAAGGCTGACATCGCGATGCCATTCAAAGGGTAGCCAGCCCCAACAATGTCTCGGCCTCATAATAAGCCTTTTATGATCAGTTGGCCCCCAGTTGCCTTGCAAAATCCCATCTCAGAAAGGGATTAAAGATGTCTTTTAGCTAGGAACATTCAGTTGCACCTTCAGGAACACCTGTTTATTTTCATGGTCATGCTTCTTTAAGTTCAAAGGCACACTAGATGTTGCTTTTTGCTCAGTTGCAAGGTTTTGATTAAAAATTGCTTCAATTAAGTCTCAGCAAGGCAAATTTCAGAAAGAAAAAATAAATTACAATACCCTTTTTGGAGAATGCAGAGTTAACAAGTTTAGGCCCATACCATAATCACTACACAAGGCAAGACCAAGGTCCTTCTGCTCTTCTCAGGTGGACATAGTGCTGTACATCAACACTTCCTATGTCAGAACCAACTTTTCTCCTTTCCACCAGCTTCTACTCTTGTGGCTCTACAACTGCAGTCCCACCACTTCCATTTGTACTTCACCTAAAAGTTTGGGTTTGCCTTTTTTGTTTCAGAGTTTGCGTGTGACACATCTGACTCTAGGGACAGGGCTGTTTAGCTGCTTTTCATGACATGACTTTTCATGATCAAGTACACACGTATCTTCATCTTCAAGCAGGAAGAACCATTTGAGGGACCAGAGATTAGTCCAAGCTGCTAGGTCTTAGGCCTATCATATTGACAGAAAATGGACTTCATGCTAGACCTGAATAACCAAGTAGGTCAAAGTCTTGGCAACTAAAATTTGCATCCTTCAGCTATGCAGCATGTCTTCCATGAAGAAAGGATGAGAGTGGGGGGTGTTCAGCCTGGAGAAGAGAAGGCTCCAGGGAGACCTTCTTCTGGCCTTATCAATACTCCAACAGGCTTGTCAGAAAGATGGGGACACACTTTTTATCAGAGCCTGTTGTGACAGGACAAGGGGTAAAATGTTTTGAACTAAAAGGGAGAGATTTAGCCTACCGAGAAGGAAGACATTGTTTATGCTGAGGGTGGTGAGACCCTGGTCCAAGTTGCCCAGAGAGGTGGTCACTGCCCCATCCCTGGCACTACTGCAGGTGAGGTTGGTCAGGGCTCTGAGCACCCTGCTCTGGTTGCAGAGGGCCCTGCTCAGTGCAGGGGGGGTGGACTCAATGACTTCGAAAGGTCCCTTCCAACCCAAATCATTCCCATTCTGTATCAATATTTATGATGTTTCACGTCCTGAGATACACACATGAACTGGGCTAAGCTCTTCCTCTGAAGAGATGAAGTACTGCCTCCCATTCTGAGAAGTCCTCAACCCATGCATCTTGAAGGACAAAGGCTTTAGCACACTGACCTGCACTGGCTTTGCTGTTTTAGGTGGGGTACGTGACTCATTTCTGCACTGCCTACAGATCTGATGGAAACTGCTGCTCAGAAAAGCTCTTCTCTCCACAGGCTGTTTCCCTCCCTGTTTAAGAAGCACGTTACCATCTTTCTCCCAGAGCTGGCCAAGTGACAGCAGGCTTTCTTCTTGGATATTTGTTTTGATGTGTCGAAGTGACTAAAAGAGTCTTCTGCCCAGGTCAAAAAGGAATCAACCTCTGGCCAGCAAGTGTTGCTGGTGGGGAAGTGCACCTCTTCGTGGCTGGACGCTCTGACACGAGTCTTTCACATGACAACAATGTGCCTAAGCAAGCAGCGTGGGCTTTACCCATTAAAAATGCAACGTATGAAGCCCACTGCTCCCCAAGGTAACAGTCACACAACTCCCACATTACTAAACTAAAAAGCATCTTGGGACAAGCTTCATGTTATCACTTCAGCACACAGAACTGGGATTAGTGAGGATGCAGGCTCGGCAGAGCTGCAGCGCACCCCAGGGCAGCAAAGACCACATGGTCTCTGCTGTTGCTGCTGCAGCAGCTCTTCCCCCTTTTCTTGCAGTTAGGGGACAAGAACTTCTGGGTTTCAACCCAATCTCATGAAGTTCAGTAAAAACAGCACCTGTAGGTGGGCTGGTCTTCAGTCGAGCAAAAGGCATCCTCCTACTTGGCATCGCCATTCCGAGCTGGCCTGCTTTCCACTCCAGCATGTTTCTCTGACCAGAACAGGCTTTAAATCCTGACACCCTGCTCCAAGTCACACGCCAATAGAAGGGAGCAGATCGGCAGCATGGGTGGCTCCTGGCTGTGGAAGTGCCAAAGCAGCTTTCCAGGGTGAGGGGTGTCTCCAAGTCCCCCGCCCCTGCAGCAGATACGATCGCTTCCACCCAACGTTCAGAATAACTGATGTGTCTTAAAAAACTCCTCTAGCTCAGAAGAGGTTACAACCTCCAGCCGCCTGTCATCACCCTTCTGCTAGAGATTATCTGCTGGAGGGGCTCTTATTACAAATGTTCCACAATCTGTTGCCTCCAAAGGCAACTAAGTTAACTTAAAAAAAAAAAATAGAAAAAAACTCTTTCTAAACGAACTCATTTTGACTGAAAAGTTAGAAAATGACACCACATGCAACAGCAAAAAGATGGTGACAAGCAGCCTGAGGGGCAGTTACCTCTTCTGCAAGCATAGCTGCATCCAGACAGTAATTTCTGCCCATGACTTCATTAAACTACAATTCTGTCTAGCTTACTTTCTGTATGTTTCCAGAATCAAGAAACATTAGTATGTTACTCATCTGTGTTGCTAAAGCTAGTACCTACTTCATCCACAAGAAAAGCACTTTCTGCATAGCCAAGTGTCAGAAGTATCCAGTCTCTTCCCAAAACCTTTGTTCAAAAGGCCTTGAAACTCCTTACCTTTAGTAAGCTATTTTTTCTACCACACCAAAATAAAAAAAATGATTCAAATTCTTTTTCATGATACTAATGCAAGCTACATTTCAGTATATCAATTTGTGTCATTCCATGCTCATTGTCCTAGTTTGGGGACACTCATAAATGTGCTTTGCACAAAATAGAATTAATTAGGAGCAATTTCTTCCCCTCCAGGGTTGTCCAGCCCTGGTCCAGGCTGCCCAGGGCAGGGGTGGAGTCCTTGTGACCCCTGGAGGGGTTTCCAAGCCCCCCACGGAGCTGTGGTGCTGAGGGCCAGAGTCAGTGGTGCCCTGGCAGTGCTGGGGGAATGGTTGGACCTGATGATCTGAAAGGGCTGTTCCATCCTAAATGATCCTGTGATTCTGTGACTGGAGAAGCTCCACACCATAAGATCCATGATAACCTCCTTACTGATGCAATGCAGACTTGTCTTGCCTAGATCCTTCCTACACTGCAGCCACAGAGCTGGGCTGATAGACTGGTGATGCTAGAGATCATTCTTCCTTTGAGTAGTTCTGAGTTATTACAGCACTTCTGGGAAGCAGCCTCAGTTCTTCTATGGGTTGTGGGGTTTTTTTTGTTCAGGTGGGGCTTTTTGAGCTTGGTGGGTTTTTTAAAACTCACCAACACCTTTCCTTGGTTACAGCAGAACTGAAAATCCTAACAGAGCAGTTCCTATAGAGCACACAGAGATGCCTGGAGCTACAACACTGAGGATGCCAGGGCTGACCACAGGGCAGAGACATACATAGAAACCATAGACACTGTGCAAGAAAAGCCTTTGAAGTGACTTCCTGGCACACACCAGTTGCCTAACACCCACTGTCCAAACCCAAGAAAAGCCATGCAGGTGTAGTGGGGCAGCAAAGGGGTTTGGGGGAAGTACATTATTTGCCTACATTAAATGGTTTATGCAACTAAAGAGCAAGAGCAGGCATCAATTTCTCTTCTAGGTATGCAAAATGCTTTGAACGTTCCACCCCACGGTTTAAGGTACTGGATTTCTAAACATACCAAACCTCTTAAATTACTATTCAGCTACGCAACAGGTTGCTGGCCTGTAAGCCAGCATTCTTCCCAGAAGCAGCTTTTAAGCTCATGGTTGTGTTCTCATGATTAAAACCAGGTAAGACTCTTTATCTCACGATCTTAGGTTATGTTCACATCCTGTTCACACACATCTTGCTTTCTGCTTTTGTCACAAGGACAATACAGCTTAGATACTTTGTACTATTATTGCCTTTAATTCTTTTCCTACCTTATTTCTCGTGATATTTATTCAATTTTCAGCTCTTGTCAACAACTAAGCACATCAGGGTTTTTTTTCCTTTCTTCTTTTTGACTCTCTAGAGATAATGCTGAGGGGCTGGTGGATGAGGGAAGTTTAAAAATTTAAAACTAAAGCCATTAAAAGATAATGCTGTTAGTCCATTTCCTCCATGGGTTTTCATATCAAATATGCTATATTTAGAAGAAAGATTTCTTCCAATTGCCAGTACAATAGACTATAAAACCCAAAAGTGTGGTTTTAACTATATTGTAGAATTATGCTCGGATAGTAACAACACAGAGATTTATGCAATCTACAGCCCTGACATTTTTACTTGCAATAAAACTGAGATTGTACCATAACATGGGAAATGTCCCTCTGATCCTAATGCACAGCTCCTCTTCATTCCATACACAAAACCATGAAGTTACTCAAGGTAAGCCTTTGAAAGGCAAGGGGTTTTTTTGTGAGAGATTCTTACAGGACCATCTGTTTAAATCACTAGAAAATAAAGCAGAACATTTCACTATAATTTGTATTGTCAGATCATCTCCAGATTGTTACATGAACCTTCTTCTGGCCCTAACACTCAAAGCAATCCAGGAAGGAAAGCGTGTTTGTTCAAGAGAGGCTCAGAACAGAACAGAAGGGCCAAACACTCTTGAACTTTGGAAAGTCTACTCCACACTGTTGTCTTTGTTTAGGCCAGAAGAAAGAGAGAGACAGACAACTGTGAGCAGCTGTATCACTATCAAAGCAAGGGGACATTTCAATGCTTTGCCTTTCACCCAACATTTCCCACAGAAAATAAATGAAGAAACTGCTCCAGTACCAACCACTGCAATGTAAAAGCCTTGTAAACCACATGACCCATACTAAAAGCTCCTAAACCCTACAGGACATACTCTCAGAGAATCAATAAGGTGACATGCCCTAATTTACCTGAAAGGGAGGAAATTTTTCCTGCTCTTTGGATCTTACAAATACCAGCAGGTTAAATTACGAGCTGTTGTTGCTTGGGCATTCCCTTCCCTGTCCATGGAGGCCCCAGTCTCCAAACACTGATACCATCCACGGGAACAAACAGAAGATCTGAGCTGATTTTCACACAATTGCTGAAAACCTGGAAGATAAAGGTGAAGAACATCTGAAGAGATGATTGAAAAAGAAAAAAATCTGCAATATGAGGACACAAGATATTTCTTTCTGAATAGAGAAAGCCCACTTGGCGAGCTATCATCCTTTACTATGAACAAACTTTCAAAGACTGTTTCTCTCTGGTACTCATGAGTCATTTTCTAACATCGCGTCTTTGGCGGCTTGAAGCATTCTGAAAGGGGAAAGCAAACAAAATTGCTTTTAATGCACTCATAAGAGGGTACTTCAGGTTTTTTAAAAGCCATTTTTTCCCTATCTTTTAGCTGCTAGGAGGCTTTAAATGGGACCCCCGTAGGTTTTTGTCTGTAAACCATACGAGAGCATAAAAGCTTGGAAAACTTGCAGAGATTCTGAAGCAGGTTCACACAGCTTCATTGAAACTGTGTGTGGTTTTGAAGCTCACCAGGGCTCTGCTCACCAGGAACCACTGCAAATTGCCAACTTAAAAATATAGATTTAAAACTCATAAAGGATTATGATGAAAACGGAAGACTTAGTTTGTGGGTTTCCAGACCAAAAGAAAAATTCCTATTCTGTAAATAGGGAGGAATTGGTTTTCATTCTCTAAAGGTATTAGGGAACTTTTTCCTTGAAAACACATATAGTAGCCTGAAAAGGGGATCAGAGGAACCCCTGTACACACAGCCTGAACTAACCTGCACCAATGTGGCTTACCTGTATCAGAAGAACCAAACTGACCAATCCATTATCTACCAACACATGGTGGCTCAACTACCCTAAAAGCACCTGCAGGATTGTCACATGGAAGTGTGTCAAATCTTTCCCTGTCTTTGGAGGTGACTCGTCTCAACCCATTTCAGTATCAGTGAGAACAGGCAGGAAGAAAAGGCGGCTTGGAAAACCACCACTGCCTTCCATAAATAGGATGAGAAATGTGGAACTACCTTCAGTTATATGAAGAATCAGTCAAACAAGATTCTCTGACTAACAGGCTCTCTCACCATCACCAATTTCTCATTTTACATTGTAAGGTTTACCAGAACTCAGTGCTGTGTAAGAAAATTACTGTTTTGAATGTTGAGGGAGGAGTGAAAAAGTGATCACAAAGGGTCTATTATGGCATTCCTTGTACATACACAGTCACAGAATCGCTGAACGGGTTGGGGTGGAAGGGATCTCAAAGATCAATTAGCTCCAACCTTTGGGAGAGTTCTGTGAGGAAAGATTGCTGGACTGCAATTGCACTTCAGTCAGTCGAACACTAAAATTCTAGTAAGATAACAAGAGGTTAAGAGACAGACATGAAACTGGGATTTTCATGTTTTCTGCTGGCAAGGACTGCAAGGGCTGCATGACGTTCGCCACCATTTACATTTGTTGTGGGACTGATTTTGTCACTAGGGGTTGCTTTTAGCTTTTATAGTCATTGCTTATACATTTTATACTCAGGGGTATTGCAGAGCACTCAGCAGTGCTGCTGATTTCAGATTCACCATTCACCACTGCTGTGCAGTGCCCAGCAATCAACGTAGCTGTTCACGGGATAGTAAAGAACACGGGGTTGGTCACAGAAGCTTATTTTTCACAATTACAACCAGGCATGGAATTAATTCCTCCCTCAGGAAGGTCTCTTCTATTAATATATAATACTCCAAATGCTGCTGATGTTTTTTCTGCCAGCTTGCTGTTTGACTAGGAACCCATCGTCCCACATGAAATGACCAATGTCCATAACATGCTAGTCCTAAGAGCAGGAGAGAGGAGAGATCAACAGTTTCCTAACTCCTTGCAACAGCTGAGATTTTAAATTGCTCCCAGAGGCAGAAATTAAAATGTTCAAATGATGAGGAAGAAACCAAAACATTTCTATCCCTGCCTGTTTGGACTGGAGGGGACAGAGGACCTGACCCCAAATCCAGTGACAGGAAGCAAGACAGACTGACCAGGTGCTTGAAAGACTTCACTGCCAAAGAAAGCACGGGTGCTATTCTGTATACTGCATACACTCTGCCAACCTGGAGCATAGACCTGTAGCAATCTTCAGGGCTTCACAAGAAGGGAAGGAGGGAAGAGGAAAAAACAATCGACAACAACAACAAAAAAAAACCACCAATAAAAAACCCCACCAAAAAAAACACCAAAAAGCACACTTCAAAAAACCAATACCAAACCCTTTCAGAAACCAGGGAAGGGAAGGGGAATTCCTTCCTGGATCCTACAGGTAAGTAGCAATTTTGAGCACAGCTTTAATACAGCACAAGTGTAATGTAAACAGATACTTAAACAGTCTCACTGTTTAAAAAAAAAAAAGGAAGAAAAAAGGAAAAAAAAGAGGAGGGGGAGAGGTACTATTCAAACTATTACTTGGAGAGAGTAAAGTCTGGAAGAGTTCAGCCCATGTCTGGCATCTCAGTATTTCTTTTCCATCACTTAGACCAATTTGAAGAAAATCCCTGCAAAGAAGCTTTCATAAGATGGCATTTTTGTGATTCAGTATAGCACCAATATTCCTTTTGAGTTTTATAACTGTTCCTAGAACATTCTTGGCAATGAATTTAAACTTTTTGAAAGAGGTTGCATTTCACTGTAAATGGTTATCTGGTATTCACAACACAAAATAAGCATTTGAATATTTATTGTGAGCACATTGCATTTTAGGGAGAACACACAAAGATTCTTACCACAATTATCTTGTTCCAGCTTTAATATATTAGCTGTCACCTCTTTAATGGATCTTGTGAGAAAGGAAAGTTTCTTTCTTTAACTCTCTTTTCCCCCTGAACGCAATTACCACCTCATTCAGCGCTCTTTGTGTCCACCTAATCTCTCTGATTATGCCTCTGACACCACCACAATACGACATGACTGACATACCTGACAGCTCTGACTAGTGACAGAACACTCACAATGCAAACCAGCTCTATGCAGGATGAGTATTACCTACCGCCAGCCTCACAGAACAAACATGGGAGGAAGGTAAAAAAGGGGTGGGGGCATTTCACGTCCAGCCTAACCCCTACCGATCTTGCCTCCTTTTAGAGCCAAACAGCATTGACAAGCAGAGCCTCTTTGTACATACCTACCTAATGAACCAATTGTTGGATGAATACAAAAGAACACCCATTAGTATTTGAATTTTGAATTTCTAGAGTAGAAAACGCGTGTTTGGAGACCTGACTTACAAGTAGGACTTGATGGATCATTTTTGTCTCTCTCCAGCCCTTTCATGCTTCTCTGGGTCATAACTCCCAGCTGGTGCTCAACTGACAGCTTTAGGCAGGTGGCAATAGATGGGAGCCTGGGAGGAAAGATATACCTGAAAATGTCCTTCCCAGGCAACAAGCTGCTGCTGAAAGCAAGCACAGAGTTTCAGAACTCAGCACTTTGAGCCACAGAGACACGAAGTAGCATTGCTAATAATTGGCTAATGCAACAGTAGTAATGAATACACCCATCAGGAAAAATATTATGGTAGAGTGCTTTACAGACTATCTTATACTTCAAAAATTCCATGGTTTAAGTGGCATTTCTACATTAAAAGCTTCATCTTGTCAGTGCTGACTTCCTTTCTTCCCCTCATTAAAAAAAAAAAGAGAATATTGGGAAGAGGGATGAAGCAGGTTTTAATTAATATACTGATTCTTCAGGACAAACAATTTAGTTGCATCTTTCTGAGCTCTTGAGCAACTTCAGAAATTACACAATCCCAGAAGGGGCAGAAATCAAACTTCCATGTTCAAACTGGAACATCTAGAGCCAGAAAGTGCCACTCAGGCACCCAGTTTTCAGAGACTATCAGACAGTATTTACTGAAATCAATCTAAGTGCTTTACATCCATAAATTTTACATCTAAAATGTAAAATTTTACATCTAAAAATGTTCAGGCTGTTAGTGTAGATTNTCAATCTAAGTGCTTTACATCCATCTGATTTTACATCTAGAAACGTTCAGGCTGTTAGTGAAGATGCAGCACAACATTATGTTAGCAAAGAAAATAAAGAAAATCTTTATTTAATCTGTTGTGTTCCAGCTTCCAATACTTGTTTATCCTCTATTTTAAGTTACCACTACCAATGCAGATTCCATGCTAGATGATGTATCCGTGAACTAATGCAGCATTGTGAAGAAAATCATGAGTCAATAAGTACATTGAAAAAAAGAAAAATCACTTCTACTGTAAATGCCAACTCAAATTTGTAAATGGGGAGCTAGAATCAATATTTTACTTCACTGGCAAATCTGTTGAGAAAATTGGTATGATGCAGACGTGACCACTTAAATTATTAATGATCTTCTTACTGAATATAAGGCAAGGGGATTCTTCACACAAGTGTTTTGTGTCCTTGCTGACTGTAAGAGACACGTGCTCTTCATCTGTCCTACACAAGGAAGCAGTAAGGCATGAACTTCGCTTACCTATTTTTTGGGGGGTAAAAAAACAACAATGTTAGAAGGAGGTAGCTGTGAATTAGAGTCAGGATAATCAATTACAGTCCCAGCACTAACTGACCTTACGTCAGCCGCCCATTCTTTCAGTAGCTTCCCAGTACTTTTGTTCCCAGAATGCCTCTTCTCCTTTCCAAAGATGCTACGTGATAGAAAGCTAGCACACTTCCCATACAGGAGGTACATTACTTACTAACCTCCCAGTGAACTCTGACATACCTGTAGCCCCCCAGCACCCCCACAAATCATAGGAGCAAGAATAGACCAGCATTTCACCTAACAGGCATTCCTACCACCAAGATGCCCAAAAGTCTGTAATAATCTACTTCAAAAAGCCAACACTGCCCCCAGTAACTAACTTTATACCCCAAGAAAACCCTCATAAAAATTCTCATTATCATGTTAACCTTTTACATGATCAAAATAACTTTCTAGACAGCCAGGCCTTGATATGCACCTTTCCTAAGTTTTCTGAGCACTAATTAGTTTCAGATGCCAGGGCAACAATCTCCAAACCACACTGAAGCACGTGTACGGAATGTATTATAACTCCATTTGTAGTCAATGATGTGAAAACTTTACAAAGCTGTTGAATAATTATGATTACTAATATCCCAATTAGGTTGAGCAGGTACAAAGACATCCTCAGTGTTAGATACTTAATGAATTTTTAAAAATAATTTATTTCTGAATAGAAAATTCTCTCGCCTTAAAACTGATGAGTAAGTTCAGTGTAATTAAAGAGATGCTGTGCAGGGTTTGGTTTGTTTTCTTAAGTTTGCCTGCTTGGGGTGTGTGAGCCAATCCTCCCAGTCCCAGACAAAGGACTGCATCCAACCACAGGAGAAAGCTGAAAAGTTTCAAAATTGACAATGACCAGAATGAAAGAAGAAGTATACCCACAACTGAGTCTTTTATCAAAAGCATCAGGGTTTAAACCCTTAACCAACCCTGCAGTTGTTGGGAATTCATCAGAAATGTTGGATTTCTCTGTATCCAGACAAGATGCAGAGACAGGGGTCAGGGCTCCTTCATGGTAAGCAAAGGACAACTCAAAGAGAGATAAACTGGACTACAAAAGTTTCCATAGAAAAAGGAGCTGTGGGGAAAGGAAGCAGTCTCACTTTATGGCCTAGGGCTGGAAGCAGTCTGAGGTGACCTCCTCAAGGCTTTTGAAGTTCCACTGAAGTTCTCGCTTTGCAAGTGAAGATACATTGGCTGTGCTCCAGATCTTGCACCTTCATTACTAGGGAAAAACTTCATCCTGAACAGACAATCTGCTGTCAGACCTGGGCATCCACTGAAATACTCCTTTCCTCTTCCTCACCTTCTCTGTCTCACCAAAAAAAACCAAAACAAAACAAAGAAGCAAAAGCAACCCAAAAAGAACACCCCTGTCTTTAGGTTTGCATTACACACACTAGAGCATTATCTCTTCCTAGAGATAATTTGATTTACCCCTCCATAACAAGGTCCATGTCTAGAAATTATGATTATTGCCAGTAAGTCCAACAACTAGAGTAACCATACCAAAACAGTATGGGGGTACTTAAATTGGAGGAAAAAAAAACCCAAAGTCATCCACAATTTACTCTTCAGCAGGTAGGTTAATTACACATCATGTAGTACCAACAGAAACTTCTGTTAAATATTTGTGAAACAAGAGCCTAAGGAGTAGAACAGCTAAAATGTTGGAAGATTACTTATCCTCTTTACATCACCTGGAGTCATTCTCATTTGTCTTACGAGTACAAGTAGAGCGAAGTAATTTAAAGAGCTCAAACAACTGCTGGGACAAGTGCTCTAGGGATGCTCTCCAGCACAGTCTGGTTATGGAGCTACCAGCCTGCAACTGCTTCTTCACACTGCAAAGAAAGTCATTGGTATTAGAAGTGAATCAAGAAAAATGGGCTCTAAAAATGCTGCCAAAATATTTCACATCACCTGCAAACCAGGATTCCCTTGGATAAAGGGGGCAGATCACTTCCCCACACTTGTGCTTCAGCTATGTGTTTCACCCATAGATATATTTACCTATTTATACACACCCAGAAGCCCAGTTCAGCAGGGTGCCCATAGCAGCATGTTCTGCACCCTTTCCTCCCTTACATCCAACCCAGGTGACAACAGCCAAAAGAATTCATGAACATTCCTCCCAGCTCTTCTCATCTCAAAGAGCCAAGAAATGCCCGTGGCAGAGGAAGGAGTGTCCCAGACATCAGGCCAACCATCAGAACAGCACATAAAGGCAATTGTGAATTTGGACCAAATAAACAACTATCCAAAACTGGGGTCTCTTATTGCAATTCAAAAGATGCTCTTTTACAAAGACCCCTGTTTAGGGGAAATTCTCTGTGACAATGCTGACAGCTGTTCTACCTCCTTAGGCACAGACAGAAAAAACAAGGCATCTTTCTAGAGTCATTTCTTATTAATATAAAGGGAACAGAGGCTTGTCCATCATCAGTCATGAAGGCTTAACTCTCCAAGATAGAAATTCAGGGGTAAAATAAACAGATATCACAACAAATCTCCAACAAAAGCATTGGATGTGTGTTCTAAGAGTTCCTTTATCCTTAACGAAATCCGTGTCATCAAGAATCTTACCAGAGGAGGGACCATCATCTAACTTTGTGGTAATAACTACTAAAACCATCCCAAAGGCTAGTAAAAGGTACAAAATCACATAGCTCTATTAACAGGCAGTGATCCTTCCTCTTCAGCAATACAGTTTCCTTACTAACAGCCATCTAAAGACAACTTCTACTGAGAACCCAAGGTCCTTGAGAAAAAGGGAGAAACTGGTTCAGAAATTATCAAGTTGAACGTGGAAGGCTTAACTTCAGAGCTTATTACAATGCCAGGCTTAAGTGGATGTTCAAGAACAGCTGCTAGGGTAGTAGATGTATAGTGAACATGACTTGCAAACCTCTTGCCTTCTCTTCAATAACTCAGGCTTCAGTGACATTAACATAACATGAAACAACAGCAGAGAATCTGTAGAACTGTTGGAGCTAATGACCTGAAGAATTCCTTACTACATCTGATAAGGATTAGTCTAGACTAGGAAGAGGAAAGGACAACCTTAGAACAGAAGGCAGGTAGAAGAATATCAACAGAAAATACAAAGGCTTTGAAGACATTGAGCTCAGTTTTCCAGCTCTGGAAGAGAATTCTGATTGGGCTTCTAAAACTGAACCAGCACAGGCTTTTGGACACAGCAGCCAAGGCTGCTGAGGTGAGGCAGCAGACAGGAGGTTCCCCCCACTCCAAGTCTGCATTCAGAGGTACAGAGGCACCCCAGTGATCGGGGAAACGTGCCAGCAACATCTGACAGAGAGGGAAAGATGAACATGGTCACAGTAGCTAGCAGACAGCAGCTTGTGCTGATGGAAGAATAAGGAGGTGGCGAGTCTTCTGATGTCTAGTTTTTATTTCTTTTAGTAAATCTTCCCTTCCTGATTTCTGAACTGCCCCAAACCAAGGATTTTATGGAGAAAGAGCAGCTGTAGTATAACTGAAGATGATAGCGGTGGTGTGCATCGAAGGCAAGGCCCTGGGTGCTTCAGGGTTTTTTCAGGTTTCAGTTGTTTGAAAATGCAGTTAAACAAATGATCTCCTAGTGAAAGGAGTTCCACTCACAACTCTACAAACCTGCAGAAAGGAATACTGTGCATAAGCTAGGAGAGAACTGTGCTGTCAAAAAGCTACACTCCTAGCTTAAAGCAACTTCAGATGTCCAGCTCTGTGCTACAGAAATAAAATAGCAGCCAAGAGCCAAAGGGTACAAAGGACTTGGTAACAATGGGCAAGCTGATTGTGGAACTGTTTTTCACTGAATCCTAGAATATAAGAACTTGAGAGGGCTCAACAAAATTAGAAAGAAGCCAGTTTAGCACACACCAAAAACACCCACTTTTGTTAAACAGTGAACTTTGAGAGCTTGCTGTGACATGAAGTTGTGGAAATGAGGTGTCAAAAGGGTTCAGAAAGGTGAATGGATAAGTTCACAAACAGGATCATAAATTAATAGGAAAAAAAGGGATAGGTGGCAGTCTACCTCCCATCCCTAATCCAGGGACTGCAAATACAGAGGAAGTGCAAGGAAAGTGAACCAAAAGGCAGCAGCCAGGTTTGTCATCCGTTAAAGCCACATCTCCTCACCACTGGTGGCAGACAGGGTCAGATGAATTGTTCCAAGAGCTGAGGGCAGTCTTGTTCACATTTATTTTACACTGTTGTCACACTGGTAGAGTTAAACCCAATGCTTACGCTGGCCACCGAGGGGTGTAGAAAGTTAGGGGCTGATTGTCAGATCATCAGCCTGGTCCCAGCTTTACCAGACAGGAACATGATATTAACAGGTCAGCTTCTGTACTGGAATCCCTCCCTCTTCTTCCCAAAAGACCCCCAGAAAGTTGGCACAGCCTCGGAGCAGGCAGCCTGAACAGTTACCTCTGGCAAGGACTCCTCTGACCAAAGACAAAAGTCAGGTAGAATCAACTGTTAATACATAAGGTTTTATTTCTGTATTTACAAAGCTTAAAAGAAAATATATCAATATCTAGTTACTCCTAATAAATGCAAAAATAGAAAACTTCCCTTTTCAACAAAAGTGCAGAAACATAAGTTAGAACATGATAACTATAAAATATACAATGTCATTTCTCAGTGTTTTTTACTATGAAAACAGATTTGTATAACAAGCACCATAATTCATCTTACAGAAGACTCTCCATCAAAGCAGCATCACAGGGCAAAACAAGTAGGACGTTAGGATGGAAACAGTAGCAAGTCTTTGAATATTTTAAATGGAACAAACTGTCAGAAATTCTTACAAACAGTCATAAAACTGCCCATCTATTTTTTTTGCAATAGCTTTACCACAGAGCCGAACGCTGACTGCACCACATTTGCTCGTCAGCACAACTAAGAGACCTTCAAATATTCCTTCTGCCTTCGGCTTGAACTGGACCGGCACGTTGATGTAGTGATGGGACCTGCAAGAAGGCAACCACGTGCACTGTCATTGTTAATAGACAAGGAAATTCTACCAGAGAAATAATTCACCAGAACAGTGTGTTGGATGTGGATCATCAAGTTTATCTTCATAGATTTGATTATCTATCATTCTTCTGAGGGCCTTTGGTTGTAAAGGTCACCTCTTCCTACTGATTATACAAAGTGCTTCAGTAGTTTATTGCTGCAAGTTTACCTAGATACAAATTTGGTCTGCCTCTTTGCAGTAATACTGACAGTGTATAACTATATTTAGAGCAAGCTTACTACATTTCTTCAGAAGCACACTAAAATTTCCAATTCCTTGCACCTTTCTGGGTTCTAGAATTCCTCTTCTATTCAAATCTCATAAAACGTACCAAATGTAACTGCTGGGTCAATTGTCCAAAGCCTGCCAGGGGGAATGTTTTAAAAATAAGCTATACAAGCAACAAGCTGGAAATGCTGATTGGCAGCTGATTGGATTCCACAGCAGCCGGTGGAAATATCCAGTGCTAACAAACAGGTAACAGTAAAAGGCACATATTGCAATAAGGAAAAACACCAGCACCACTAAGACAAAGAAAGGAGTGCTTTGTTTTCTTTTACTGTAGCTTGTTTTCTCCACTTAACAGAAGTTAGTATTATCCAACATCCTCTGGCATGTGCTTATTTTCCACACTTGGGTTTTTTGTTCCTACCTTTTCACAAAATCACAGAATCATCTGGGTTGGAAAAGACCCTTGGGATCACTGTGTCCAACCTTTCACCCTGCTCTACAAGTTCACCCCTGGACCATATCCCCCAACACTACATCCAAGCGATGCTTAAACACATCCAGGGATGGCGACTCAACTGGACACAATAGTCCAGGTGAGGCCTCACCAGTGCTGAGTACAGGGGGACAATCACCTCCCCACTCCAGCTGCTCGCAGGAGTGAGCGTTGTCCTTTCCCTACACTAATATCCAGCCAGGGTGACTGTAAAGGGACAGCCAAGGTAAACACCTAAGCCACAGTAACCAGATCTAGAGGCAGGGAATAGTGAGTGACTCCTCATACCCAAAAGGGTGGTTCAAAAGCAAAATAGAACCTTTAAGATATTTTTTGGCTGCAGTTTTGGCTGCGTGGTATGGCATTTGGATAAAGCCCATTACTATTCCCAACTAAGCAAGCTGTGGTAAAGGAACCAGCAGCACTAATATCAGCACACCCCTGATATTAAATACACTTGCAATCCTGATATCCAGATTTAAAACTTGGTTACACTGGATTGCTTTGAGATTTAGCCCTCAAAAAGAAAATCATGCAACAGATCATGCTTATTATGTGACACTTCTGTGGTCCAAAAATCTACATAGGTGGTACTTCTTTTTTTACACTTTTATTTACAGACTGATATTCCAAGATCCTGCATTTTCTTATTTGATTACTTTTGTAAGATGTCTGGTTAACCAAGTTCAGATGGAAACAGTTAACACTGGCTTTCCTGAAATCCTCCTCAATGCTGCTCTAGAATGTGAGCCATTTAAACAAGTTCTCTTAACACATTTTTTAAAGCATCTCTCCAAGTCAAGTAATGCTTCTGTGCTTTGTGCTCTTCAATGGGAGAGCTTCTCCAGAGGGCTGCACTGACTTCAGATGAATGAATTTTTAAAAAGCTAGGAAAGGCCAATATTTACAAGTGAAAAAGCCAAAGTTACTGGGAAAAAAGGTTGTAAAATATTATTAGAAGGTGCAATATATCCAGCTGATAACCTTTAAAATTCAGTCTACCATTTCCAAACTTCTTACATCTACTTTGGGTAAAAGCAATAGGAGGAAATACTCCAAATAGCTCTGACACCATTCCTCAATATGTTTTTGAAATATCCAAGTGTCTTCTAGTGCAGTTACTCCCCTCTCCCCCAGGACAATCAAGTCATCCTGTCCCTTGTCTGCAGTTGTACAGCCTCAGACAGATCTAGCTAGTTGTCTTTATTTGGATAGATCTTATTTGGTCACTGCCTTTACAAGAAATAAAACAACCTTCTGTGCCATCTGATGTTACATATTCATAAAGTGATGCCAGTTAAACAGAAATACTGGAACATGTCTAAGTTGTAACACACTGCACTCAAAAGGGGACAGAAGAGAACCTTGACTACCCATGGCTAACAGCACCACTATCTTTGTAACAGATGCTAAATATCATTGGCAGACACAAAACTGGATTAGGACCCAGGGTATCTAGTTCCATTCCAATGCTTATCAATAGCTAAAATGGGGGGGTCAGACACTTTTCAGTGGTGTCCAGCAACAGGACACAGGGCAATGGGCACAAACTGGAACCCAGGAGATTCCATCTGAAAAACTTCCTTGGTGTGAGGGTGTGGGAGCCTGTGCCAGGCTGCCCAGAGAGGCTGTGGAGTCTCCTTCTCTGGAGAGATTCCCAACCTGCCTGGACCCTGCGCTGCTGGGCCCCCTGCTCTGGGTGCCCCTGCTGGGTGGAGCAGGGGGGTGGCCCCAGAGCATCTCCAGAGGGCCCTTCCAACCCTCACCAGCCTGTGATTCATGATCTTACTAACAATTTCTCTTCTGCATTCCCTTAGTTTTTCCTTTGTTACAATGGGGACCTGTTTAAACACTGGATATGCTGTGTGCCTTCTACTGCAATGGCTGCATTCCTGTCTTCCTGACAATCCCACTGGTACAGAGGAGCAGGTGAGATGCTATACTTCTTGAACAGATGACTAATAGGACTGTCAAATACTTGTTGTAAAAAAACTCCAAGGATAACTGGATTTATTTTGAGGGATTGTTATCACCAACTTGATAACTCCTTTCATGCAGGTAATACTCTGAAATGCGTGGAATGACCAGGCAATTCCACTGGCTGCTCAAACCTTGTATTTGCAAAGAATCTTTGATGCAGCTCTGCAGGTTTGTCAAATTAGAAGCATGATGAAGGCAATTTGCTTGGTCTGTTGTGCAGAAAGTATAAATGGAAGGAATGACTTGATTGTGCACAGCATGCCAAATGGTTCAATGAAGCATTAGGCTTAGCATTAAAAGCAGCAGCACTGTTAGAAACAATTTGCAGGGAAGAAATTGGCAGATGCAGAAGTGTGTGGGCTCATTCTCCTTCTAACCAAGATTACAGAGTACAGTTTAGCAATAAAAAAGCCAAACCACCAACCAGAAATCCCCAACCAAACCAAAACCCTTAAACTAGGCAGACAGAATGCTGGGTATTTATAGCTACATTTTAGTACTGTACATGGGGAGAAGATGTTTATCTCATTGAGTAACTTGTTCACTGTTTGTGTTAGGAGAGAATATGCATCACTCACCGCAGAGCGTATTTCGAGTGCTTGATGTAGAAAGGCTCTCTGGGACTCACAAATTTCAGCTGGGATTTAACACAAAATGCTTAAAAGTGCAGCACATCGAAGCCCATCATATGCAATTTCTGACATGATTAAGACAAATCATGTCACTTAAGATAGAGCTTTATATAGACCCAGGGTTCAAAAGTAAAGCATGCCCACATTTGTGCATAGTAAGAATGATTCATAGCTCAATATTTTAATGAAGTTTAAAAATAAAATTAATAAATCAGGATAGTAAAAATCTATGCAAGCTATAATATTTTTTCCCCAGTGGCAAATATATTACAAATTCACTCAGTGATTCTGACAAGAGAAAAATTCCAGGAGAGCAAAACTCTTCAAAAATAATATTGACTTTTGAGGCTATCAAACTAAGACTTGAACTATTGCAATCTTCTGTCAAGAGTAAAGAACAGTGCAGAACAATTCCAGTTGAAGGAATTATGAAAGTCTATTTAAAACAAAGTCTGTCAAGCTTACCAAGTGTGTTGCAAAGGAATTATTCCTCAGGTTGACCTTTAATGTGTGTGATTCCCCAACTCGAGTTGGGGAAAAGTAGTACACATCTTCTGGGGCATATATCCCTCGGAAGATCTCATTTTGCCTGATGGGGAAAGAAGATCCAAGATATTAACATTTTCTACTTATATGGTCTGGATAGATTGACTGCATCCCTTGAAGTAAGGGGTGTTACTCTGCAACTAAATCTGGAAAAATGGAAAGATCCTGAAGGTATCAACTCTCACCTTAAGTTTCACAGGCAATAATTTTTAGCCCGGGGCATAAATAACTGTACATTTACTTGGACACACTTCCACAATCTGCATTTTTCCTCCAAGTGCTTTCAGTAGAACAGCAGAACCTTCTCAAAATGACAACACTTAACCAAAACTTTTTACCCCCTTGCCATAGTCCCATCGTCCCATAGTAAAAGAACTGGAAGTGAACTTAAGCCTGAAGAACAGCAAGGTTAGGACCTGTGGTACAGCCCTCTACTCAGAAGTGACTCTACAGTTCTGTGGAGTCTCCAAAAGGGGAGGATAGAAGAAGTGTCTGCAAGATTCTACCAGTTCATTTCCAACAGCAAATAATGATTAGGCAACTTAGAACCCCAACTGAAAAGAAAAAGGATGGGAGATGGAACAATACAAAGCCACTCTGAGGTTTTGCAAGTCTGGTTTCTGCAGCTGATTACTCAGTCATTGGATAATTCAGATCAGAAGAGACTCGGGAGGTCTCTGACTGGAGCAAGAGGCTGACCTAGAGTCAGAGCAGGATGCTCAGGCCTTTGTCCAGGCAGAGCCAGAAAATCTTCAAGGACAGGGACTGCACAGCCTGTTCCATCACACAGCTGCACCAATGGCAAAAAAGGGTTTGTTTGGGGTTGGGTTTTGCTCCCTCTTCCTTTCAGCCAGCTGCAGACTCTCTCTTTCCAAGCTTTATCCATACATACCCTGCTTTAATTGCACATGCTTCAGAGTGAGGCTTCATTTCCAGTACAACTGGAAGTTCACTTCTTGTGAGGGCACTTGCAGAAGGTTTCACAACTGCAGTTTCATTTTCTGTTGGAGATCCCTGTTGGCAAAAATAGAGAAGCCTTTAATCTTTACATTCAAAGGTATGTAAGTATTCAAGTGCATCAGTCATCTCCCTTATCCAATCCAAGACTTTTATTTAAAGTACAATCTTTCAGGAATAGTAGACTCCAGATCGAGACAGCAGTGATGATTTAGGAGGATCATTTTAACAGGCTTCTGTGTCTTATAAATACTTTGTTACAAGACAGCTCACAACAAACTAGGGGAGCAGGTGGAGTCTCAAGAAGGCTGCTAGCAACAAAGATTCTACTAAAAGTCAAAACAAAAAGCAATTCCTCTGCAGATATTCTGCCCATATGCCTCACGAACAGTGAAGTTGGCTAAACGACTGCTCAGAAAGAAGGCACTTGTAAGTCATTGTTAGAGTTTGAATTCTCACACCAGCAAAAAAGCTTTGAAATAATTGTGTTATGAACACTAGAACCCTCCCAAAGAAAGGTCTCTCCAGAGAGACAGAATCTGATAATAATCTGATAATTACATTCAGAAATTAGGCCAAAATATTTACTACTGTGGGACCCCCATTCAGAGTATTCTTAAGACAAAGACCACATCACCCTAAGGGGAAATCCTAATTCTGCCTCGTTTAACAAATCTAGCCAGGTACTGTCTGGAGCCCTTCAGGCCACAGCATCTTGAGCAAAGTTAAAGAGCCAACAGCACCTCCCACACTCTGCTCATACAACATTATCCCTGTTTCTGAAGCGGTGCTGGCGTTTCAGACAAGCCGTCGATTCCCTCACGCAGGGAAGATGAAAAGAAGTGGATTCATCTTTAATAAAGCTGTGATGACAAACTTGTCTTCTAGACATTCACTTCTATTGAAAGAGGTGCTAATCAGTCAGTCAGAAATAGCAGCAACCAAAAAAAGTCTAAGTTTTAAAGAATATTTTTTAGTCACAAATAACCCACGAAGCCCAGTGGAACTCAATACATGAAGTCAAGAAAGGATTTGTACATTGCCTTGTTTCAAGAGCTTCTCAGTCTCCACACAGTGAAAATGTGTCATGCCTCAGTGTTATCATTCAGATTCTCATTTGCCTAGAAGGCAAGTTTACTGTGGGAGAAAGTACATCATGGGTAACGATCAGAAGTCCCCTGTCTAAGAGCTGCCTGCTTTCCCATAGCCTGCACTGACACC
>VWZY01006538.1:20377-32180 GCA_013399075.1 Chloroceryle aenea | reverse complement strand
AAAAGAGGTGTTTATTTCTCTGGGGGGTGATTACCAGGGAGTCTTTCTGCTTTTACACTGATGAATGAAGAAAATGTTGACTTCATAAATTTTACTTATATCTCTTAAGTTAATCAGGAAGAAGTTTCAAATTAAACTGTATGAAGAGCAAGAACCTGTTCTAGACATTCTTTATCAGTGTCTTATCAGGCAGCTTATATCTATGTCAGGGGGGCTCAAAAGGACACCACTGGGACTTGTTCAATAACCTCCTTTCACTTTTATTTTTAAGTATTACAGACCCTATTTTTCAATATGCATGTGGATATAGCCATATATATTCTAGAAAGGAGACAGATGCATTTTTGCTGGCAAGTCAGTCCAATCATTCACATCGTGGTATTTTTTCAGAGATGAATGAACTAAATGTAAGTTTGCAAACCAGCATCTCAACTGTGTTTGGTTTTGTTGTTGGGTTGGGTTTTTTGGGTGGTTTTTCTTGGTTGGTTGGGGTTTTGTTGTTAGTTTGTTTTGGTTTCTTTGTTTGTTTTTAAAGAGAGCTTTAAAAATTAGAGAACACAATGGAAGTTGACAGAACTGCTGTCTCATACCTAACAGCTTTCAGCAATGTTACCAGACCTTATCCAGAGAAGTAAAATCAACAGTCTGAGCTGTGAGCCACAAACCTTTTGTCCATAATCACAAAGAATATAGACTAGGCCACTCCAAGGAATTAACGAAGGCTTCGTGGCGAGTGATGGATTAGGACTCACCAGAATTAGTGTGCTGCTCCTAAAAGAAAAAACATTAGATCAGAATGAGTATCTACACTGGATCTCCCTAGCCCTCCCTAAAAGGATGCACTTTTAAAATAGCAAGTAAAGATGGTCTAAAGAGTTACATTTAGGGTATTCAGATATCAACATATTATCAAGCTTTAGTACACAAGCTTCACACTAAAACACTTTATAAACTTGATGGTTGGATAAGGGGTCTGAGGGAAAGAGTAAGTTTTGTCTATTGTTATCACACAGAACTGCTCAGGCCATATACAGCACATAGATCTACCACATGTTTTAGGAAAGCAAGTTAACAATTCTAACTAGTTCTAGTTTTAGAAAAGCTTGCTTTCCTTCCTCCCATGCAGAATTGATCTTGGAAAAAAAGAAAAGCCTTTTAACCTTACCAGTTCTTTCTATAGTCAGAGGACAGAGAGGAGTCTAAACTCCTTTGAAGCAGTTATGGCATCACACTAATTTGAACTAGTGAGAACAAGAATTCTGATTTACAATGTTCCATGTTCTATACTAGAGACATTTAAATAACAGAGAGGAGAAAGTAAGCACTGGAATAGTTAAAAATAGGTCATGGGTTGTATGTTAGCAAAAGCACTCAAGGTAATTCTTCAGCTTAAGATGTCATTAGTACAACACTTAGCATTTGCAAAGTTTAGTGTAGGAACAAGCTCGGTTCCCATAGGAAAGTCAGTTCCAGAGTCATAGAGTTATTCTGGTTGGAAGAAACCTTTAAAATCATCAAACCTTACCATTAACCCAGCACTGCCAGGGCACCACTGACCCACGTCCTGCAGCACTCAGCTAGCTCCAGGGATAGGGACACCACCACTTCCCTGAGCAGCCTGTTCCAGAGCTTAACAGCCCTTCTGGGGAAGAAATTGTTCCTCAAGTCCAACCTCCCCTGGTGCAACTTGAAGCCATTTCCTCTTGTCCTGTCTGGGGAACAGAGCCCGACCCCACCTGGCTCCAAGCTCCTGTCAGGGAGTTGTTGTGCTGCAAAAGGGCTCCCCTGAGCCTCCATCTCTCCAGGCTGAACAAGGCCAGGTCCCTCAGCCACTCCTCACAAGACCTGTGCTCTAGACCCTTCCCCACCCTTGCTGCCCTTCAGAGTCATTGCCATGATATTACCTCCTCTACAACCTTCAACTAATAGTTGTTAATGGCCTTAAAATACTAAATCCTGACACTGCTATTTCCTTAAAGAACTGTGAGGTCCTTGACATTTACTGCAAACTTCTCAGAAAACACTAGAGTTCCAGGAAGTGAAGCATTCTGCAAGTGCTGTTTTGGAGTTTGTCTGTTTGTTGAAGGGGGGAGGCAGGTGGAAAAGATCCTATGTTTTTTTAAAACAAAAAATAATTGTGAAAGATTTTTGAAGCTTCAGCTTTGTTGATGATGCAGCTCCCAGGAAATTATGCAATAGTAACAGCAGCATTTTCAGTCACAGAACATTCCCAGGCTCCAAGTAACTTTGTAGATGAGAGAAGAACATTCCCTCCATACAGAGCTATAGAAGGATAAGGTCCTACATTATAAAAGCTAGATTTGCACCTTAGCTGACAAAAAGGCTACACCCTAGATCCAGAGTATAGTCTAAAACTAAAATAAATTCCTCCAAAGCTTTGCCACACGGTCACACGTAAAGGAACCTTCAAGAAGGAACTCACTCTGGTTCAACAACTCCATGGTGTGGGGTTATAGTAAGGCAGTGAGCTGGCCACGAAAGCTCAAATGCCAACATCCTGCTAGAACTGTTGACAATTTGTACATGCCCAGTATCTGCTGTTCCACCTGTAATGTACAAATATAAATAAAAGCAAGCTATAAAAACTAACATGTGCAAAAATTCACAGAAGCAGCCAGGATTCAGAGGTGCATCAATTAAGATAAGGAATTTTCTGCCTTATTTTTACCTTTACAATGCTTTAAAAACTTCACAGGTATGCAGTGCATGTTTTGTGTACAGGACACAGTACCATTGACAGCTGAGCCAAAAGGGGGTTCAAAGCAAGTTTACTGTTTAGATGTAAAGCAATTGCACCTTATTGGGCAAGCCACATTTATAAACAAAACATAATGATAAAGATAATATGCAGTATAGTTACTGTAGGAACAGAGTGGCTATTTTATTAAATTCAAAAAGTACTTACTAATAGAAGGAGATGCCAAAGTCAAAAACTCAGGTTTAACAGCCCAATTCTCTTGATCATCTGATTTATTCTGAAGCAGATCATCTGTTTTTATAGGCAAAGGAGGACCCTGAGGTCCTTTAACAGGAAGAACATCCAAAGTTGCATTGATATGTCTATCAGAGTTCTCAGATCTGAAAATAAGATTGAATGAAGCAAGTATAGCAACAAAAATAACTGCTGAGGAACTATGATAGCCTATTCTGTATTTCAGCATTCAATTGAGAAACATTCAATGGTCTTTACATGGGCCTTCAATTTGAAATCCAGTCAGTAAGGAACCACTGCATTTGAGGGGGGGAGGGCAGCCTCAGCACTGACTGTTCTGCTGATGACTCCACACTACACTGAAAGGCTGCTGCATGGGCTGGACAAGCAAAAAGCCCCCATGGCTTTTAGTAGATTGTGTCTCCATTCCCGATGTCAAGAAGTCCTCAGGAAGAATGAGGTGGTTACTGTCCTATTAGCATTACTATAGGAAATGCACTTTGGAAGTGCCTATGAAAAAAAAAAGTCTCTTCAGATGCAGACTAGGGGGTTGCAGCTCCGAGTAAATGGTGGCACTTGAAGGAATAGTTTAAGAGTTATCCTAAGAGTTTAAACAGACCATAGAGGAAAAATTCTGAGGCATCTAGATATTCACTGGAGTCACTCTCATTATAGAGGCAGCTCTTCCACTTGTAAAGCAAGTCAATTCTGATCACTGACATTAAAATCTTCCCTGAAAGGAGATGCACTTCAGTTGGGTGTTGTTTGACAGTCAGCCTTATAGTTAACATTACCTGGTGTTGTTTGACAGTCAGCCTTATAGTTAACATTACCTGTCTGACTCCAAATAGAGTCCAGGAGACTGCTGAAATCCACCCCCATCAGAAGCAGGATGTCCAACCACAGAAAGGTTAATCCTTCGCATGTTTGAGTAGAACAGATGGATGTCATTTGTCCCCCGTGGGATATCAAACACTAAAAATGAGAACAATAGAGCAATTCTAACAAGAACAAGTCTCTAACAGTCAGAAATGACACAACAGTGATTCAGGATATAGACTCAGTTCATGAACTGTTGGCTAAGTTATCCTAGATCGTTAAAAAAAGCTTGCTTACCAAAAGTTATCAGGCACAAATCAACATTAACATGAGATGTAACATATAAATTAAGTACACACCTATTGCAACTTTATTTTCACTTTATTTTTATTTTAACACACCTATTTTAACTTGAACTCCACCATATTTTCCACCTTTATGCCAATGGTATATACTTTTGGGTAGTAATTTATTTATTCTGTATATATACAAAACTTTGTGGAAATCCATTCTTTCTTTAGGATGAGCATTATTTCTGCACTAAGTTTCTTTTATTCCCTCCCTCACCTGCCAGCTGAATTTCAAGCAGTTCAGGTAATCCTGATTTTCAACTAGCCCATTAAAATATTAAAGTCTTACAGCCCAGCTCATTTTCTTCAAGTTAATATCTCAAAATGGCAAATTCACAATTTCATTAAGATAACTTTGAACACCAAGGCCACAGTGCACACAGTTCCAGATCCCCAAAGTGTCAGACTCAAATCACAGCATGCAACAGCTTGGTAGTGCCACTTTCACAATCACAACTGACAGAAACAATTCCATACAAAGGCTCAGATCCTGTAAAATATAGTGAAGTGCATTATATGATACTTAGAAATGCAGTAGAGGGTCTTGCAAAGTATACTTGAGAACATGTAAGGAAAAAAAAACAACAAAACCAAACAACTTGTGGATATTCCCACCCAAAAAACAGTGAATATTAATCTGTGTGAACTGAGATTGTACTTTTCACACTGGACATCACCAGGTGGCAAGAAGGAAGAGCTTTAAGTTTGTATCATTCTTAAAAGTAGTAAGAATAACCTTGTTTACTTCTGAAAGAGCTCCTCTTCCAGCACCCCCTTTGAAGGCCTATTTGCAGTATTACACAAGTTGGGTTTTTTTTTAACAGTGGTCCTCACCTCAAATTCATCGAGTGAGTACAGAAAAAAGTACTAAGAAGGCAAAGATTTTTCATGTCCAAGATAAATAAGCTTGAGTAAATAAAACTGTTGTGACCAAGTAAGGAGCAATAAGGTCCATTTCACAAATCCAGGAAAAGTATGCCCTCAGAGAGAAAATGCTCTCAGAGAGACAGGAGAACATTAAGATGCAAGAGGCAAGCCTTGTGTACTACAGAATGGAAAAAAAATTAAGCTACCATTAGTAAAACTCTAGTAATATGGCAGTAAGAGATAATCAAGGATGTCGAGGCTCTAGCACCAGCTTAACTTCAGGACCCAAGTATCTTCTCTTCACCAGGATTTTGCCTCAACCAAGATCTGAAGGTTCAACAATCTTTACTATTCCAAGTAAAGACAACATACAACCTATAGGGAAAGAGCTGGACTACAACATTTATTCAGAGATAGTAGACTTAGAACTGTAAGAATCATTCCATATGTGAACAGAAATAGCTCAACAAGTAGGGTTTGACAGTAAACTTATTCATGAAACTTATGTGACTGAACAGTGTCAGGGAAGCTGGTTCAGGGGTTTTGGGGGGGTGTTTTTTTTTAAGGACACCTTTACAATAAATTGCATTCTTTTTAATATATTCCTTGCTAAGAGAAGCAGAAGTACTTCCCTTGGAGTCATGCCCTTCTTTGGGCATATCCTTCTCCAGCATGGGGTCCTCCATGGGCTGCAGGGGGCCAGCCTGCCTCACCAACATCTTCACCACAGGCTGCAGAGGAATTTCTGCTCCACTGCCTAGAGCACCTGCCATCCTCTCCTTCATGGGCCTTTGGTGCCTGCAGAGCTGGCTCTCACATTCTCACTCTTCTCTTCCAGCTGCTGTTGCACAGCAACTACTTAAATATGTTCTCCCAGAGGTGCTCCTCTCCCACTAGCACTGATGGGCTTGGCCTTGGCCAGCAGCAGGTCCATCCTGGAGCTGACTGCACTGGCTGTATCATGGGGGAAGCTCCTCACAGAAGCCACCCATGCAGCCCCCACCCCCTACCAAAACCTTGCCAATACATCTGTCCAAGTTGAGAATTTTGCTTCTACATTTATCAAAACAGAAAAATAAAAAGGAAAAAAAGTGAGTTTAGCATTGATTCAACCAAACCCAAGTATTAAATTTCTTTTACCTTCTGTCACAAGCTGCTCCCCTTGAAATTCTTCATCAAATACAATGTTTCTCAGGACGCTGTTTTCAGGAACTATGTGTTTTTCTACCTCAGGTTTATACATCTTTGATCTGTTAGAGAGATAAAGAAAAGAAATTATCAGAAAATATCAGAAATAACAATTTGAAAAGCTTGATAAAATTGCTAAGAATTCAGCCTAATTTTAACTTCACCTTTTCTCAAATACACCGAGCTCCAATCTGTGAGTGTTCATTTAAAATTAGTCATTTGAAGATTATGAAAAGAAGCCAAAGAAATACCTGCTCTAGTGCTGCACAGTAGAAGAAACCACTGAAATACTGGCTACCATACACTTGTCTTGCCAAGCTCCTTGTTCTCTGCTGTCAGTCACACCTACGTAGATTTCTGAGAAGTACATCAGGCATCTGAGTGATTTTTCAATCACTGCAGGAAGCAGGAGAATGCTATTTTGGTCACGAGTGAAAAGCTTTGAGAGGGGAAAAACTGACTAGTCAATGGCAGAGTGGTGGCAGGTGGCTGCCACCAGCAGGAACATGGAGCCAAAGAGCATGACTGCCAAGAGGACAGTAAAGACTGGGAGGCATTGGGATATAAATAGTGCTGGGGAAGATGGGAAGCTTCAGGTCAGTAAGAGGAAACCTGGCACTCAGATGGGGTCAGAGCATGGAGGTGGAAAGAATACTTCAGAGCTACTCTCAGGTCTAAGCTACTTAACAGGCTGTTGACTACGTGTATTTCTGGAGCAAAGAACTTGAGCCACAAGTTGGCAGAGTCAGCAGATCACTCATTTCACACTCCTGCCCCTAAGTCCCAAACCATGTTCTCTTTCTCCAGTTACAGAATGGGTTTGACTGGTTTACAGGACTCAGACATTTAAAAAAAAACAAACATCTTTTTCAAATGATCAGAGGAGACTTCAGTGAAGCTCCCACCAAGAAACAGCCAGAGCCCACCACATTCAAGACCCAAATGCTGACTAATGACATCAGCACAAAACCTTCACTCGCATGCCAGCATTCAGAGTGAACAAAGAAGTTTCCAACACTATTTATAGGTGCATCAAGCTTCCAAATAGGTTTTCTGTTAATCAGTAGATCAAAGCTTTTGGCCAAGTATTTTTGCCCTTTGAGAAGGATTCCCTTAGTGAGCACTGCCTCAGACAGAAGTTAATAGAAAAATCAGTAATGAAGATCATGTGAGATACCTAAATTAAGCCAATTTTCTATCAAGGTCACAAATGCAGCTATCCCTTGAGCTTTTTCCTCCAAGTCATGCAGTTAAATTCAGCTATGTTTGATACTTTCTTTGGATACCAATAAATACAATGACTTTCATAAAGTTTCAGGCAATTACTTTTAAAAACTAATAGCCAGAAATTTTGCTCTGCCTTAATATTTGACATTGTCCTTAGACACGGCACAAGTCAGAAGTGTCACTTGTCATTAAAAACAGAGGATGCCATTTTTATGCATCTGAATTTCACAAGGTGAAGTGCAGAGTAACACAGCCTCTGTTTGAGGATATATTCTACAAATCTGCTTGGTGTCACCAGTGTATGTGGATGTTATGTTATTTCTCACACACATCTCCTCAGACACTCTCTTTGGCAATAGAATTCAGCAAACCAAGGTGCAAGTCTTCTTCAAAACTTAACAGTACTGAATTTCAGTACTCCTCTTTTTGTCAGCCTTTTCTTTAAGATCACATCTACATACATACTGGAGAGATACCAAGAGAGAACACCACTCTCTTCTGATAAAAAAAAAAAGAAAAAGACAAAAATTCCACCCCGAACCCCACGAAGTCAGATTCAAGAACATGAAAAGAAAATGAACCCCTTACCTAGGATTGTAGCTACTGTATGTAAACAAACCCACATATAGATAAACCACCCTCTCCACCAAAGAACCTACCAGATACAAGACTTGCTACACCTCTATCATCAGTGTCTTCTGGTTTCCTCTCACTGTTTTTGGAGGCATGTTAAAACCATACTCATGGTAGCATACACCTTGGGTTTTAAATTTTATTAAACCTCTCTCTGTTACAACAGCAAAGGGCATCTTACCTACGATACTGCTGCCTGGAAACTTCATCTCCACAAAAAAAATACACTGTTGATACCAGTGAGTTTCTGTCCTGGAAGCTCTTTTCTTTTTCCATTGGATTCCATGTTACAGTAACCACCTGATAAAATAAACAGATTCCATACTCAGGGGAGAAAGAAACAACTTCTTGTTAGTACTGAGATTTCAAAGGAGTCAACAAACCACAGCAATGCAAGTGAAACAGGATTTAACACAAGGTGAGATTTTAATAAAGAGCTATTCAGACAGGCTCATTGATCACATTTATTTTAACTGAAATTAATAAAACTTGCTCAGGGTCAGGTATTATACTCACTTCATGTGTTCCTTCTCTTAGTACAAACTTCTCTGGAGATACCCTCATTACCTGAGGATCCATAACTGTTTTTGTCTGTAGGTTTGCAAAGCACAGTGCTTTAACGTACGCCGCCCGAGAACCTGCATTCCTCATGCAGAAGGAAGTTTTCCTTAATCCTGAAGGCAGTAATTCATCCAGGGTCACAATGTAACTATCTGACACTTTTTTAACGTTTTCTAAACTTATTATACTTGTTCCTCCATATCCAGATAATGGTATCTTGAGGAAAAGAAAAAATAAACAAATAAATCACAGAAAAATAGCACTTTGGTTTGAGCTAGAACAGAACTAATTTTGTTCAGTGATTTTACTTTTCTGTAAAAAAACAAACAAACCAACCAACAAACCAAACCAACCAAAACAAAACAAAAAAAAAACAAAACAAACAAAACCCAAAAAGACCCTAACCAAAACCCACAACAACCTGCACTCTCTGAAGTTCAGGGCACATTTTCTCAGCCGGTCTCTGCTTCCAGCAGGGACAAGGCTCCGTGGGCAGAGTCACTGCCAAGGGCTGGGCTGGGCAGAAAGGCTCTTGCTTAGACTGGCTCATCTGCAGACCAAGGTGATGCTCAATCCTGTGCCCCACTTTGGGGTGCAGTAAGAGGTGGCATGTGGGGAGGAGCAGCCAGGACAGGTGGCCCTGAACAGACAAACAAGGGATTCCATCCCATGCATTATTCAGCATGAAGNCAAGGGATTCCATCCCATGTATTATTCAGCATGAAGCTGAGGGACCACAAGGGTCAAGCCTCTTCTTCAATGGCCAGTATCTGAGGAGGATTCTGTCCATTCTGCCTTTGATCCCAATCCATGTGTTCCTGAATCCAGCTCCCACCTGCCACAGAGTCCAGTCTGGGACTTTCCCAGTGCCTGCTCCACAGCATCAGTGGTGACAGTGGCATAACTGCCATGGGGCAGGGGGAGAAGAGCTGGGTTCAACATTGCTTTTGTATATATTTGTGTCTATTTCACTTTGTTATCATTTTCCTTAAATCTGTTCTAGTTTCTCCTCCCAAACTCTAAGTCTCTCTCCTTCTTCCCTTTCTCTTCTCTCTTGAGAAAGGAGAGGGGTTAACAGAGAGCAGCTGGTATTTGCCTAGTGGCCAGCCCAGCCTTAACCCTTGACACACTTCAAACACAAGAAACCATCTCACTAAAACTTCTGTACAACTACAGTAAACTACAGAGTTACAGAAACACAAAACAAAAGGCTTAAAATGTGAACCTAAAGAGACCTGACAAGAAAAAAAAGACTACACTTATCCAACCTGTTTCAAGTTTTACTGCAAATGAATTTACAGCCTACCTATAAAGCATCTTTAACAAGTATACAAATATGCATAGTGTAGATTTCATCTCTCTCATACAAACAGCTGGTCAGTACTAAATTTTAAATCATTATGAAAAATAAGTGTTTCAAATTCTCAGAAGTTAGGTTGGGACTCTTACAGTAAACTTAATTCCTGGCTGCGATCGAATCCCCAGATGTTTGATTTCCAGCTTTGCAAAGAAGGAAGTTATTTGAGTGGGTGTAAACATCAAATGTATGTTTGTGTCTTCTTTGGGACGGATCTTGAGTTCCCAAATACTAGTTAAACGTTCTTCTGATCCAAATAAATTTTGTAGCTATAAAAATGGAGACATTAGAAGTGAGTGACTACATTAGGACAAAACCCACCACCACCACCAAAACCACATACCAAAACTTACCCCAAAATTTAACTTCAAACATAAAGTTGACCCAACTTTATGTATATTTAAATTTAAAATATGCAACAAAAAAGACTAAGATCAAGGTATTCTTGTGATGATCCAACATGGTGGTACAGAATCCCCTACTCCTCATAGAGCTTTTTGCCTTCCATCCACAAGACAGTAAGGCTGAACTTAACCAGCACTACCTTAATTCTCACTTTAGTGGTTTTAGATATCAAGTCTGAACAGGAGGGAAAAAGGAAGATATAAATGTAAGTGGACTACAAAATCCTCAAGTTATGGCCATTCCCAAAAGGCTAATTCCAGTTTTGCTGTCCTTTGGAGCAAGGTCTGGAATTCCTCCTGCAAGAAGGGCCACAGATGGATCCCTTCATTGCATGTGGGCCAAGTTGTGCTAGAGCAGCTTAAAGAGCTGTAAAACAGCCCCAATTTAACACAGCACTCTTAGCATTTCAGCTCTTCATAAGGCTAACAGTGCAGCTTAAGCTCTGTTACCCTCTCAGACCAAATGCACTGCCTGCTAGACACAGACACTTCTAAAGGAACAACAGGCAAAGCAAAGACACTTTTATTATCACCATACCCTGGTAATGATCATAAACACTAAGAGAAATTTTCTTGACAGTTACCCGAAAGCAATCTTGATCCTGGCCTCGTATCAACAGTCTTAAATGCTGGGTCACAGAAGGAGAGTCATTTCTTAGAGTTAATGTCTTTTGGCTGGAAAATAGGAAGTTGAGTTATATTTTACAGCAAATGTAAATTAACTGCATTTATTTATTCTTGGAAACAATGGAAATAGGACAGTTGACTTTCAAGTCAACTCATAAAAAAATAATCACCTCCTAGAAGAACAGACTGTTAGTTAGAAAGTCATTTCTGTGTTCTCAAGTTCACAGACCTTACAGAATTTGCATCAGTACACATCCATCCTCACACAGCAAAATAACCCCAAAATTTATATACATCACAGCTCTTCTGGAGTTCAAGTGCTGCACTTAACAGCTTGAACTTTTAAAGCAAGCAGCAGTTGTGCCAATACATAAATGCCTTAAAAAAAATCCACTTTATGTCAGGGTTACAATTAGATTATCTGCAGCCATTTAGTTAAGAAACAAACAGTTGTGAAGAAATAAGGATAACTTTTCTTGCTATGTACTTTTCAATATCATAGTACCACAGAAAGTTATGGCCACTCAGTGTTATTTTTTTTCCCCCTCTCTCTCTTACATCCTGGCATTGACCAGGCTTTAGGTACCCAGACCCTCTCCAGCAAGAAAAGCAAGTGCCTTTGTCATTTAAACAAGTACAAAACCAAAAAGAAATGAGAAAAGGAGATGACAAGCCCTAAAACTACTGAAAACTTTGAATGATGCAGTTGGAATTAAAGAGGATGGAGAGATTTTTCAGTGGCAGACATTGTTTTGTACTCTGCTGGAACAAAACAAAAAAAAATCTACAAATAATTTCAGCTTCCTAAAGCCAATGG
>VWZY01006538.1:0-15377 GCA_013399075.1 Chloroceryle aenea | reverse complement strand
TTAAGCTGTGCACAGCAAGAGAGGCAGGTAATCAGTGGAACCAGTGAACTCCAGCAAACACTTCCTAGTGAATGAGGACTCATGAAAACAACTCCTAACAAAGTTTCCCTTGCGGCTAAAACTTTCAATTTGTTCACAACCTAAAGGTCTAAAGTAGCTCTGTTTAAGGCAGGCAGCATAAAACCCCTTCTGTTTACCTTTCTGTAGTTGTTACTTTTTTTGGAAAAAAGTGCACAGTTACTTTTTGTTCTTCTCCTGCAAGAAGGAAAAGATCCTCAGGTTCAACAGCAAAGCAGCTGTCCTGATCCGAGGGCTGAAAGCAAGCAAGGAGAAAAGGGAGGGGTGGTTACATATTTTAAGGGAGTAAGCATTTCTACAACAGGTAACACAATTTCAACGTGCAATCTGTTGTATGTGCAGTTCAGACACCTCAAATACACGAAGCACCTTTAGAACCTTCCCAGTACCCTGCACTAAACTCTTCTCTAAAGTTGGACACTCCAGTACAAATACTTCTAACAGAAGCACCTTAAGACATCAGCTGTGGTTGTAACATGGAAAGAGCCACAAGGACTGAAAGAATTTAGCAGTAAGTACACCACTAGTGAAGGAACATCACAAGTCTCAAGAGGGCCACCAGCCATTACTGGTATCAGCTAGGATCCAGTATCACCATGTTAATGTGGCATTTGTGGCACTGGTTGTGCATTCTGTTTCCATGGCTTCTCCTCCAAGATACGATGGGCTTATGACTCTCCATTATTTTTATTTTTGATGTAAATGGGGACTGACTGCTCCCTGTGTTGATGTTGAAATGTAAGTTTCAAATGTGCCTAGTTACCTTCCAGTCTAGACCATACCTTCCATGGATCCTCAAGAAAATTCAAGCCCCTGAGAGATCACACATCTGCAAAGAACTCGTTTCATACTCAGGCTGGCAAGATGTTCATTGAAAACTAATGCAGCTTCATAAGGAAACAAGGATGTTTCCTCCTTGTTCTAAATGGGCTTTACTCCATGAGCTAATAAACATCTGCTCTACAGCACAGGATTCACCTCTTGTACATATTTGCTATATACTTGTTAAAATCCATTTCTTAAATATCATCAGAGTCTCTTTGTTAAAACCAATGTAACTGAATCTGAGCAAGAAAACTTCCATATACTTAATGTGAGCTAATCCCTTTGCTCTCTTTCATTCTGTTTGGGTAAATTTGTAAGCTAGGAAGGATCTCAACGCTCAGCTCTTGTTTCAGTACAAGCCTAACAGCACAAATCTCAAGATTTCAAAAGGGAGAAGTCAACCTACCGTAATTTTCAAATTTACACCAATGTTTCCAGCATTTTTCAATGGCAGCTGCTGTTTGGCTGTTGAACCCACACTAGTAGACAGATAGATCGTCTGGAAGAAGTAAAGAAGAGGGTCTGNCCACTCTCACTCCCATTGAACTCCTACAATGCCTCCTGACAGAGACCTGCATCCCACCAGCAGGGAACGTGAGCTGCTAACTGCTACATCCAGTCAGTTTGTTGGCCTTCTGCAGCACTTGCAAGTGGACTGCAGAGCTTCCAACCCTACTGAGTAGCCTGAGCCTGTAAAGCAAGGCAGCTATGCATAGGGCCACAGGAAAGAACAAATCACTCTGCATGCCAATCCATCAGGATCATTAGCACAGAACTTCTCATTGTTTAATGTAATGCACCAGGGAGTGAAGTTGAACATGCTTTGGACTCCATTACAGCTGAAACTGTAAGACACGTAACAAAACTCCATTGCTCTGGAGCAAGGAGTCCAACCCCTGCTGTGGCCTAAACAACTCTTGCATGACACCAACATGGTCACTTGAACCAGGCAAGCCTCTTTTGCAGAATGGAAGTTGAGTAGGTGCCAACGTGCAAAACCAGGAACACTTACATCTGCAAAAGGAGTGTGCTCATCACTGTCGTACAGGATTTGCAGCCCAACTTCCATTTGATTAGTACAGCCCAAATTAATGAATAGTTTTGATCCTGATCTGTGCTCAAGTTTTTTTTGTAGGTAAATAGAAATTACATTTCCCTTGTCTCAGCAGAGTGAAGAAGAGGGAAGCAACTGAAGGGGCTTCTGAAGATAAGTATTTTAAAGCTGTGCTTTACTTTAGAAACAAGCCTTCAAGGACTTCCTCCATTTATTTACACTAAAGTAATCTCAGGATGGCTGGTGGGCAACACTGCTACTCCTTAAGCTGTGCACAGCAAGAGAGGCAGGTAATCAGTGGAACCAGTGAACTCCAGCAAACACTTCCTAGTGAATGAGGACTCATGAAAACAACTCCTAACAAAGTTTCCCTTGCGGCTAAAACTTTCAATTTGTTCACAACCTAAAGGTCTAAAGTAGCTCTGTTTAAGGCAGGCAGCATAAAACCCCTTCTGTTTACCTTTCTGTAGTTGTTACTTTTTTTGGAAAAAAGTGCACAGTTACTTTTTGTTCTTCTCCTGCAAGAAGGAAAAGATCCTCAGGTTCAACAGCAAAGCAGCTGTCCTGATCCGAGGGCTGAAAGCAAGCAAGGAGAAAAGGGAGGGGTGGTTACATATTTTAAGGGAGTAAGCATTTCTACAACAGGTAACACAATTTCAACGTGCAATCTGTTGTATGTGCAGTTCAGACACCTCAAATACACGAAGCACCTTTAGAACCTTCCCAGTACCCTGCACTAAACTCTTCTCTAAAGTTGGACACTCCAGTACAAATACTTCTAACAGAAGCACCTTAAGACATCAGCTGTGGTTGTAACATGGAAAGAGCCACAAGGACTGAAAGAATTTAGCAGTAAGTACACCACTAGTGAAGGAACATCACAAGTCTCAAGAGGGCCACCAGCCATTACTGGTATCAGCTAGGATCCAGTATCACCATGTTAATGTGGCATTTGTGGCACTGGTTGTGCATTCTGTTTCCATGGCTTCTCCTCCAAGATACGATGGGCTTATGACTCTCCATTATTTTTATTTTTGATGTAAATGGGGACTGACTGCTCCCTGTGTTGATGTTGAAATGTAAGTTTCAAATGTGCCTAGTTACCTTCCAGTCTAGACCATACCTTCCATGGATCCTCAAGAAAATTCAAGCCCCTTAGAGATCACACATCTGCAAAGAACTCGTTTCATACTCAGGCTGGCAAGATGTTCATTGAAAACTAATGCAGCTTCATAAGGAAACAAGGATGTTTCCTCCTTGTTCTAAATGGGCTTTACTCCATGAGCTAATTAACATCTGCTCTACAGCACAGGATTCACCTCTTGTACATATTTGCTATATACTTGTTAAAATCCATTTCTTAAATATCATCAGAGTCTCTTTGTTAAAACCAATGTAACTGAATCTGAGCAAGAAAACTTCCATATACTTAATGTGAGCTAATCCCTTTGCTCTCTTTCATTCTGTTTGGGTAAATTTGTAAGCTAGGAAGGATCTCAATGCTCAGCTCTTGTTTCAGTACAAGCCTAACAGCACAAATCCCAAGATTTCAAAAGGGAGAAGTCAACCTACCGTAATTTTCAAATTTACACCAATGTTTCCNGAATTTCTCCCCTTACCCTGGCAAGCTTTTTTTTTTTTCCCCTCTTTTAAATAAAGTATCACAGAAATTTTCCTTTTAAGTTTTACCTTTCTGTGAAATGTGGCTGAAATTGTCCCTAAAGTAAATAAAAGAAACCCATCTTAACATACTAGCCAAACTAGTTGATATTGGTACTATTTAGGAAGGCAAAAAAACTTGAGATTTCTTAATCTCCAACCTATTTTGCAACCAATCTAAAGTTTTTCTTAAATGATGATTTAATTCCTTCAGCAAAAGGAGCAAAGCAGACTTCATAGATTTTGCAGTAGATAGCCACATTGTACAGTGTGATACTGAAGCATAAATAACTCCTATTAACATATAAAAGATTAAGACATTGAAATATTCTGCTTCCTCCAGTTACCAAAACCGAATAGGATACCTGAAATATCAGCATATGCAAACTAAAGGTGGAATGTTTCATGTTTACAGTCTGTTCCTGCAATTCTAACTCAGACATATGTTAAAAGTCTGAGTTCTGTTGGTTAAAATGAAAACTAAAGTGCTATACCTGAAGAAGAAATTTGTTTCTTAGGGGCATGGAACAGAACCCAAACTGTTAAAGCTTCAGGATCCTGGGGGAAAAAAAAAAAGGTTTACTCACCATGGGAGTAAAAGAATTACTGAGAAAAACAGCAGCAAAACCCAAAAAACACCACATACTCAAACAAGCTAGCAACAGAACTGTACTGCTCAAATAGGCAGACTCCCCAAAAATCATTCCTGTGAACACAGACAGCAAGCAAGAGGAGGAATCAGCTCACTACAAGCTACTCACTTGCCCATCATAGCTCGCATGTATCACATGATTTACAACTGATGGAGCTGCTGTCTGAGAAGCTGCATCCATTTGGAGAGATTGTTCATCAGAGTGATTAACTGGCTCCTTGGAAAATGTGAAGCAACGCCAAGCCACTGCATTCTGTCAAAGAAATGAAGTGTTAAATCTCTTACTGTCACTAACAGTAACCCTGAGAAATATACAGGACGGGCTGTTATTGTCTCGTGGGAGACAAAGCAGACAGAGCAAAGAGTCCTGCTCTTGCTCCTGCAGAGGAAGAGAGAACATGCTAAACTTCTTACAGTCAGCTGCTGTGCTGCTTGGACAGTGGAATACATCTCCAGCTTCTGAGAGGGGAGGTTTAGGCAACACAACCCTGCTACTGTCTGCTGCCCTGTGTCAGGCAACACCGAGGCAGCACTCGGTGGCTAGGCTGTATTAAAAACAAAAAGGCCAAAAATACAACACACCACCACCTAAACCACCACACCTATCCCAGAAGCATTTTTCTTGGTACCACATCCTGGTTTGGGCTGGAATGAAGTTAATTTTCTTCCTAGCAGCTAGTACAGTGCTGCGTTTTGGATTTAGTGTGAGAACAACACTGCTAACACTTGGTTGTTTTAGCTGTTGTTAAGCAGTGTTTATACTAAGTCAAGGGCTTTTCAGCTTCTCCCAGAAGAGGCTGGGAGGGGACACAGCCAGGACAGGTGACCCAACTGACTAAAGGGGTATTCTATACCATACAAGATCATGCCCAGTATATAAACTGGGCAGAGCTGGCCAAGAGATGCTGCAGCTCAGGTACTGCACCACCACAGCCAGCTAGTGGTGCACAATACAACTGCTCAGGATCTGTTTTGTATATTCTATTATTAATATTCATTATTATTTTCCTTTCCTTTTCTGTCCTATTAAAGTGTCTTTATCTCAACCCAGAAGTTTTACTTTGTTTTTTTCCCTGTGATTCTCTCCCCATGCCACTGTGGCTGCTTGGTGCTTAGCTGCTGGCTGGGGTTACACCACGAGGTACCCTTACAGCAGACTCCAATTATCACCCTGCAATAAATTGATTTCATGACACACCAAAGATTCTGGGGGGAAATCTTACACCCAGTGTCCAAGTGCATTCTCAACACCAAAGTGTTTTGGTATTAAAATTCAGTATGACAAGAAGTTAACTCACATACAGGAAGTTGACTACTTACTGCGTTAATAATAAGTCTAATTGGCACAAAAGCATGAGTTTTGTTGATAAGTTTTAGTGGAAGAGCCTTCCAGCTGCCAGAAGTCAAGTCACCAAAATCCAGAATATCCCTCTTTCCCGTTTCCACCTGTTAAGGCAAAGTAGAATTTCTAAGGAAGGAAAACCTCCAAAACACACTATACCACACAAAGGCACCAAAGGAAGGATGATATTCACCTATTCCATCCTCCTGATGCTATACCTGCCTCCCAGCAGGGCTAGGAGGAGTCTAAGAAACACATTCCCTTTGATGTCAAAAGGAGTTACATCCAATATCTCCCACATTGCCTCAATCAATCAAGTCAATCTTAGTGGAGTATTAATCCACCAAAACCCAGAACACAATCACATTATTTTGGCTAATTTAAAATAAAAAGCAATTTAAACTAGGATTATTGCTCACAAGTAAGAAATGTCAGCTTTAGACAGTTAATGTGATGTTTTTGGCAAGCTAAAAGAAAATAATTAAGGAGTAGTTCATTTTTGTTAGCATAAAAAACACCTGCATGATGTGATCTGCAGCAAAATCCAGCTTTTATTTGATACTTTTTCCAACCTCAGGTACTTTCTCCAATCTCTATGCAGATAGCACACAGGGTTTCACTTTAAATATGAAGCAAATTTGAATGAACTATACCATGAAGAGCATGGAGAATGAGGGATTTTGCCAAATTACACATTAAAAATATAAATTAAATGTTATGGGAGAAGCATTAAAAGTTATATTCATCCATGTGTATTCAACTAGAATATCATTACTTTAAAACATGTATTTAGCCCGAGGCAAGTTAATAGACCACCTTAAAATGGGAAAAAAATAATTATTAGCTGCAGTTAATGACTGAAAATTTTCCTTTTATCAGGAATGTCACAGATTATCACGTAATTTGTTCAGGCACTCCCAAAAGCATCATCAAGCCCATTTCTACTTTTTAAGAGACTAAAATTTAGGACTACATAAAGGTAGATTTAATTCTTAATGTCACATTGCTCCCACTTGGTTTTTCTTCATAAGACAGAAAGAAGCAGCATTTTATACATCCACTTACTTCTAATTTTTAGTTAGTCCAGAGTAAGAATATATTACTCTCAGCTTACTTATTGTTGTAGAGAGTAAGAAACCAAGGCAAAGCCTGCTTGATGGAAAATCTAAAGAAAGCCTTACAATCAGCCAGAAATGCTCTTCTCGTGCCCAGTGGTATCCAGCATAGCTGATATGTAAAGATCTCACCCATTCTTCTACTAATGAAAAAGTAACACATTCTTTTCAAGACAGAACCCTTCATTTCCAGCTATGTGTTTTTCCACAACCAAGGCTTCCTAGAGAGTTACAATCTTCACATAAATATTTCTCCTGTGTTCCCTCCCCACTCCAAACGTAAGAAATTCCAGGTTCCTTTGAGGAACAATTTTGCATTCTTATTCTTTTCCAGTGTATTAACTATTTGTAGAATTCCAACAAGATGTTTATTAACCACAGCCCAAAACACAGTAAGCAGCTACTTACTTCTAAATTTGGATTTTCAGCCACTGCTGTCAGAACCACCCTGCTTGCCAGAGCTTCTGCCTGAACGACAGTCTCAGCATCTGCAGAAACTGGCCACGATGAAACGTTGAGAATACACTGAAAGATCCCTGAATGACAGGGCAAGAACAGGATTTTCACATCACTGGTAGAATAGGGTCCTACGATGGCTTTGTTCTTGAAAACAAGACATTGATATTTCATAGGATCCATCTGAAAAACAAAGTCCCTGTCATTGACAAAGAGCCTCTTGCCATAGGACAGCTTCTTTCTAAATACCACATCTGACACCACCACTCAGCACAGATATTTTGTGTATGGTTTTGATCACTATTTATTATTGCATCTTCATATTCGTGTTCCACTCCCATCCAATTCAAATGTAGGCATTTTCTTTTAATTTAAAGAGTTAAATTAGCCTGAAAGTTGCTGGGGTTTCTTTCCAGCATCTAATGAAAGATTAACACTGGGATAACAGTCTTTATTATAGTTGAAAATTAATTCATAAGTATAACCCTGATTTTTCAGACAGGACAGCAGCAAAATAAGTAAAAGCCAATTCTACTTGGTGCTTTCTGCCATCAAGATGGAAAAGGTATGGTGGATGAAATGAAGAGTCAGTATATTCTAGTGCAGATGTCTTAAAGTTTGTTGTGAACATATTCATTAGATAATCCTCAAGGAGACACAGCCTGCAAGTCTCACACTGTGTATCTCAAGAGTTAACTCGATTGAAAAAATGCTGGGTTCTTTTTAATTACATTGGGCAGTAAAATTAAATTTATAGATGTACCTAAGGCAATATGTGATAAGGATTTATAAGGCTCACAAGCAGCAATATATAAAGTGAATCATCATTCATTACTCATCAGTAATAAGGAACATCAAAGAAAACCAGCAAGAATCAGATTTAAAAAACCAAAATAAGTAGGAAAAAAGCAGCTGTGCAGAGAATCCATAACTGAACTGGGGGCAACACTACACAATTTCAAGAGATGAATGAGAAAAAGAGCAGTCCACCAAAAACTAGCAACAGAAATGACATCTAAGTCAGAAGTTTCCAATCATCAAACTGCCAGAAACTCAGAGTATACGATGCTTGTTCTGTTGTTAATCATCTTCTCTACAGAGAGTATTCATTAGTAAATTAAATTCTATTGATGGACCTTTAGTCTAACGCATTCTGATGCTCTTGACATCTTTACACCTCTAGAACTTTTACTGTGATAATAGAAAGAGATAATGTAACAAAATTAAAGTGCAAGATACTGAATCTATGGCCTACAAGCTACCCATAATCCACAGAACCCAGAACTTGAAGCCTGCTCCAGTTAATTCTCTTGCTTTCAAGAGAAATGGGAGCAAGCTGGACAAGATGTTTTAGCAGTAAGGGTACTCAGCACAGTTGCTTTTTTTCCCTAGAGCTGACTTTTCTTACATTCAAAGGTGGGAATGAATAAGCAGTAAGTTCAAACCTTCTTCTCTTACCTTCTCCCCATTAACTGAAACACTGAGTATTCCAATGCTGACCTGCAACCACCGTTCGGTTGGATTAAAAATGCTAAGAACTGTCTGTGATGCAATTCCTACACAACAGGCATTGGGCAGCTTCAGCTCTTCTGGCACTTTGACATGTCCTTTGGAAGAAAACATGCTCCTGTTAGTTCCAAGTCCCCAGAAGCAAATCAGCACTGAGGCTGCCACCACATCAAGTTTCTGAACTTGTTTGACCAAAGCATCGTTATGTCAAGGGACTGTTTGCCTCCTGCAGGTTTCATAAGAATGTTTTCCACGAGCCTGGTAACTAAAAACCAACTAGATTCAAAAAAATTTATTTTAAGATCTATTAGGGCACCTATGAGACNCCTGGTAACTAAAAACCAACTAGAGATCAAAGCTTAGAAGTCTTTAAAATGAAACATTAATTTACATTGCTTAGGTTTAGAGCTAAGTCAAGATACAGAGAATAGCAAAAAGTACAGAGGGCACTTAGCAGTTTGTCCTTCCTCTTCATAACCAGGTAACAGCTTAAGCTCCTCCTCAATTTGTTTGTTTAACTGACTGCTAGTATCAAATCAGGCTGGAGACAGAAATGTCATCTACTTTCCAGATAAAATAAACTGAATTTCCAGAGCATGACTTGTCTTGCCTAGCATGAGCTGCATCTAGGCTTTCTCTTCCTCTTATCAAAGCCAGTTCTAGATGCTTTAAATAAGCGCAGAGCTACTGAACTGCTGAAGAAGAATGTTGAAATCCTTATAGATTCAAAAAAAATTCTTTTAAGATCTATTAGGGAGCCTATGAGAGTAGACTCTGAATTCAGAGAGCATCATTAAATAAGGAAAATCAGTAATATCTATTTTAAAATAATAAAGCTTGCATAAAGGACAATTGTGGTTACATTTACTAGTCACCTTAATTTGATTTACTACTCTACAGCATCATCTTGCCTGCAGCTGTATTTTAAACACACCCTAAAAGCACACTTACCAATACCAGGTGACTTTGGCAACTCCCACTCATTTCTGCCAGCTCCAAGAGGTTGTCCAGTACATGATTTCATATTTAAGATTTCTTTGTTCCAGGAGTTAGAATGGGGATTACAAAGCGAAGCTGCACTCAAAGAGCCAGGACCAATATTTGGAGCTAAAGGAATTCCTACCATAAGTTGAGGATTCTCAGCATGTCCTGCTGGGATACCAGAACAAGGAAGTCCTGCTGGAAGAGCAAAACCTGCAGAGCTGCAGCCATGAAACTGAGGCAAAACTGTATTTCCAGTAGATGGGATGTTTCCCAGATGCTGTTGTGCAAATGGAGTCGTTGCAAGAGAACGTCCCACAAGCAACGTGGGAACAGAAGTAGTAAGTGACTGACTCTCAGAGGTAGTGATGTGGGATTTAAAGCTTGAGATAGGAACATATGGTTCACCAGATGAGTTTTGATTGAATGGCATAAAAGTGCTTAATCCAGGACATACGGGCAATACATTCAAGGCTGGTAAACCTTGTCTCTGTGCTTTGCTTGTTTGATCCTGCCACGCCTCTTGTGCTTCAACATTAACAGAAAGTGGCTGGAACATGGAGAATTTAGTTGGTAAAGTTGATGCAATGTGGTCTTGCTCTTTATGATCTGCTGCTACATTTGAAGGAATAGATGCAGGCTGCTTTTTGTGCTTTGGAAAACCTTCTTTGGGCAGGTCCTGATGCAGTCCATTATCAAGTTTTCTTTGGAGACCTGCAAGTTCATTTTCTCCCGATTTCTGGTCAGTATCATGTGCTGTGTCTTTTCTATTTCTTTGATGTGACAGGTCTTCTGGATTTTCATTTGTATGTTCCTGTGGAGTTGGGCTGGCTTGAATTATTGTTGTGCTCAGTTCACTTGAATTTTCACCCTAGGAAACAAATGCAATAGGCAGTATTACAGATTTTAGACAAGCAAAGGGTACATAAAACAACGACAGCTCTCAATACTGCTATGGTCATCCAATAGGAATAAAATCTGTCACGTCTTCTCTAAAGTTTTACTTCTGTAGCATCTGTGGCTCACCACCTTGAAAGAGACAACCTGCAACTTCAACCTGTTTGCTGTTTGATGCCAGATTCTAGCTAGGTGTACTGGGTCTGGCTGGGATGGAGCTCCTTTGCTTCGTAGCTGTCCCTGTGGTGCTGTGTTTTTAGATATGTAGGCAAAACAGAGTTCATAACTCAACAGTGTTCAGGCTGTCGCAGAGCAATGCTCACACAGTGTCAAGGCCTTCTCTGCCTGAGAGAGGAGTAGGCAAGAGGTAAGGAGGGAACAGTCAGGACAGCTGACCCCAGCTCACTCACTCTCTGCACACAATTGATAATGAACCCAAAGGAATAATTGACACTGCAGCATTATAAATGAGACTTAGAAATGTACTCATGATACCAAAGTAAAACTTTGGCAGACTACTTGAGGATCTCCTGAGGAACCAAGACTACTCAAAGAGTAACATCTCCAAGACAGAGGCAAACTAGGCTGCAGCCAGTTCCATCAAAGCTTCAGAAGCCACCCATTTGTATGAGATGATCAGTTCAATCCTGAAAAAAGTAGTTAGAGCTAAAATACACATCTATAAACATTTCTCTGGAAAAAAAAAACAAAATATATTCTCCTAGCAGCTGGAATTGAGCAGAGCGAGCACCTTGGGAGTAGTGAAAACTGACGCAGATCCTGCAAACTACTGCTGGAATACTGCACTGCATTCCAGTAACTGAACTGACTTAAATTGAGGGGAAAAAATGAAGAGGGAAAAAATAAACTCTAAAAGTTAGCAGCTCTTTGAATACTTTACTGTATTTATACTCATTAGAATTTGTGCATTTAACACAATCTATTCCAGAGTCTAATTTTTTTTCTGGGGAATGCACATGCACAACATGTCCTAAACTTTTTTTTTTCCCCCATAAAATCATAGAATACCAAGTTGGAAGGAACCTCAAAGATCATCTAAGACAACCTTTTAAGGTGAATTTATATATATATACACACACACACACATTTTAAATGAGATGACCCAGCACCCTGTCAAGCTGAGTCTTAAAACTGTCCCATGTAGGGGAATCCACCACCTCCCTTGGGGGATTATCCCAATGTCTAATTGTTGTCATGGTAAAAATTTCTCTTCTGAAATCCAATCAGAATCTCCCTAGGAGTAACTTGTACCCAATACCCCTTGTCTTTTCCATGTGACTCCTTGTAAAAAGGGAATCTCCATCTTCTTGGTAGCCACCTTGCATGTGCTGCTATGTGACAAGGTGTCCCCTAAGCCTTCATTTCTCAAGGCTGAGCAAACCCAGCTTCCTCAGCCTTTCTTCATAAGGCAGGTCTTCCAGTCCTCTGAGCATCAATTATTTCGACCATTAAATGGTTTGGTTTGGGAGTGAGGGGGAAGGTGTTGGTTTGTCTGATTGTTCTAATACACATTCACAGCTCTAGCTTTTCTTACCCAGGATGTCTCCAGATTGTGCACTACAGCTGTGCTCTTTAGGGTACTGTCAGCTGCAGAGACGTATGTTAATCTGCTCATGCTAGGGGTTGAGTAAACTGACTGAGGCAGCACATTCTCTTTACAAGAAGATTCCTGACAAGAGGTGCAAGTGAAGTCAGTTTCAGACCTGAAAAAACAATATTTTGTCAGTATTAGAATGTATTTCTAATGCTGTCCCCAAGAAAAACAGTACTACACATTAGCTATACTATTCTAAAAGTCAACTTGCTTAAAGTCATTTTGTTTAGTACAGTCAACAGAAATGAGAAATCAGCTCTTAACCTTTACAAGTTCTGGCTTTGATGTACAAAAGCCTCATTTCCATTGGCTATAAATCTATAAAGCAAATCATCAGAGTTCCACAACTGAACTCTGATGCTAAGGTCACAGAAACACCACTACTTATTAAAAGAAAAAAGGTGAATCAATATCTACATATCACCATATCTACACGTCTCCGTTTCACACACCTGAAAACACAAGGTCTCTCACCTCTTTGTCAAACAAGAAAAGGTAACTGGAGAACTATTGAAGTCACTGACAATTTTAACCAGAGATCCTAATATATCTGTAACATGCTTGCAAAAACACACTTTTCTGCAAAACCACACATAGTTTGACTTCTGAGAACTGCCAGATAGCCTGTAATTCTAGTATCAGGTACAACACACTAACTACAGATAAATATCAGTGAACTTCAAAAGTTAAGGCAAAGAAATCAATTGTTTCCTCTCTTTGAGAATGTACCTGGTCGTGGGCTACTGGCTACATTTATATGTTTAAGGTGACACAATCAACTTAATTACATAACACTTACTGTTATGGAAGCAGATTTAAAAGCAGTGTCCTTTCAGTTGCTAAGAAAGCCTTAAATCTTAGGCACAAGTTGCAGTTTAAAAATATGAAGTAGTCAAAAGCATACAAACATTTCCCCCCACCTTCTCTCACAACCAGCAGTGAAATGAGTGAAATACAAGTTAAAATCCCACAACTTCATCAGTCTCTACAATGTCAAGCTTTGTTATCATGTAATTAAGTGCATAACCCCCACCCTAACACCTGTATTTGTAACAGAATTACATTAGAATGACAATTAATAAATATGGGATTCAATAGCTCCATCAGTACAAAGTTTTAGGTATCTGATGTATCCGACTCGCTACAAGCCTGAATATTTTGTGTTCCTGCATGACTGGGTAATCCTGAGCAGAAACAGCACTGTTCCTATCCAGGATCACTGTCTCATCAGGCCAGTGAGGAAAACAAGTTAGCTCCTTAAGATTGCTTTGATTATTTTGAGAAAATAAGCAGAAAGCTTAGCTTAAGAATGAAGTCTTAGCCTAGCAAAGAAATTCTATAAAGTAAGATCAAGGACAATATTCAAACAAAAACCTGATCCTTCAAAAATCCTTAATCCTTAAAAAAAAAGCATTCATAATTCTTACAACCTGCACCAAGAAATTTACCCTGAGAATGCTGTTCCAGACGTTTCACTAGGAGAAGAGTGAATTAGTGGTGAAGTTGAAGGTCTGAAGCTATACTGCTCATCCTCCAGAGGTTGCAAGTCACATTCAGGTTTATGCTCTGGTAAATAAACAGAATTTAATAACAGTATTTATTTAAGCATAGGGAACAACTCTATGGTCAAATAAAGTGTTTTCAACAATTGGTTATATTTCTATAGGTTTACTTACCAGTACTATTCTGGGAAGTTGGAGAGAGGTTCTCAAAAGTTACATGTTTTACATTCTCACCACAAGCAGAACTGTCAGCTTTCTTTCTCTTCTCTGCTTGTGCGTTTTGCTTTTCACCACTGCCCAATTTCTGTGTTGTCTTTGCTTTCGTGGGACTTATTGAGAGATACTTACTAGACTGCGTGGCAGGTTTTAAGTTGCTGAGTGACAGAGCATTTCCTGTATTTCCTTCTGCCAAATCATTGCACAGTTCAGGACCACCACTTGTTGCTTGACCTACTGTTTCTGTGTCTTCCCTGTTACAACATTTACTAGTGAGGCTGTTGGTTTGGTAAGNTTACTTTTGTTAGAGAGTGCCATCATCATAGCAGCTAGCTGGGAGGGATCAGCACTGGAGGAAGCATTGGCAATAGCAGATGCAATCGTGCTGATGCTCAGGACAGAGTCAGAATGATTAGATACACTGTCTTGAAACTTGCCTTTATGAATTCCACCCTACAACAAACCAAAGTGAGTTAAGCATTAAATTAAGAAATTTCTAAGTGCTTTGTTTGGATTATTTTTCATTTCAGTATATGGTAATATGTTAACATTTCTGGTTGACAAATATTTAATCACTTGTCAAGAACATTGCAATTGGCATAATTCTCATTGTACTGATTTAATTCTACTTCACAAAGGTTTGCTTTTTTAAAGATTAAAGATTGGCTGCTAGGAAGCCTTAGCTCCTGTGAAACTCTTAAAATCCTAAAATGTTTTAATTCAGTTGGAAGTACTGGGAGTCAAATCCCATTAGAAATGAAGAGCAGAGACTTAATACACGGTATCTTCCCAATTAACTTTAAATCATCTTGCCTCTCTACAATGGGAAGACAAAACTATTTCTACAGTTTTCTCTATCACTCAGGTCTGATCTCATTTTCACACCAGTTTTTCTTAGCAAGGGACATGGAATAAGTAGACAGTCATATCCAGACCACAACCTCCTCTCACCTCTGAAGATCCAAATTTAGCTATATACAGAGAAACAATAATAACAGAGTTACTTGAATTTTCTTCAAATTCATAGTTGCACTTAAGAGAAAAACACAAGAGAAATACCTTCACTTTACTCTTGGTAGCAGCTTCTGTGGTAGTGCTTTCACATATTCCAGCTGCAGGATCCATCCTATGCCGTGCACCTTCACAGCCGGTAGAATTTGGAAGTTCTTTTGTTTGTGCTTCTACATTATCTAAAAACAAAGGAAAGAGACACCTAATTAATTTACAGCATAAGAGAGATACGGACCTGTTGGAGCAGGATCAAAGGAGGCCACAAAAATAATCAGGGGGCTGGAACCCCTCTGCTGGGAGGCCCAGCTGAGAGAGTTTGGGGGGGTTCAGCCTGGAGAAGAGAAGGCTCTGGAGGGACCTTAATGCAGCCTTTCAGCACTTCAAGGGGCACTACAGGTAAGCTGGGGAGGGCTGTTTACCAAGAATCTGTAGTGACAGGAGTTAACAGCTTCAAACTGAAAGAGG
>VWZY01006536.1:382860-412700 GCA_013399075.1 Chloroceryle aenea | reverse complement strand
ATCCCCACCTACCAACTTGGGAGCCCAGTTGCCCTGAGGATAGTCAGTCTTTTTGTTAAAGACTGAGTCAAAGAAGGTGTTGAGCACCTTGGCCTTTTCCTTGTCTTCATCCAGTAAGGAATGGAGATTTTCCCTGGCCCTCCTTTTGTTATTAAATTATTTATAAACACACTTTTTATACTTCTTGACAGAATTGGTCAGATTAAGTTCCAACCAAGCCTTTGCATCTCTAATTCTCTTTCTACATGGCCTTGTAATGTCCTTAAACACTTCCTGGTTCACCTGTCTATTCTTCCAAAGTTGATACACTCTTTTTCTAGTTCTGAGTTCCTGCAAAAGGTTCCTGCTCAACCAGGTCGGTCTTCTATCCCAATGGCTCATTTTTCAGCACATAGGGACAGCCTGGTCCTGTGCTTTCATACAAAGAATGCACGTGGGATGACAGCTAGAGGCAGTGAACTTGCCATGTCCATTAAGAAACTAATGTGTTATTTTTCACTACATCAAGAAGCAGCTGAATGTTTGAGTTATGATAAGACAGTTTGATGGATAGCAACAAGGTGCTTTTTTCCCCCCTGCGTGGGACACACAGACTGGAAGATGTATGAAAATATCATAGAAGCTTAAAAACTGAACAGCTGAAAATAAGTATTCAGTGAAAGGCAATAGATACCTAATTAAAGGAGGACAGACCATCCAAGCCCTTGAGTGGGTGTGCAAGTTTCTTACTTCAAAGCGACCATGTTTTTCAACAAATTCTCTCTGAATGTGAGCAGCCCAAGACTTCATAAAAGACAAAGGAGAAGGATGCTGAAAAAAAACCCAAAACAAGATGGCTGGGATAGTTTTAGCTGGATGTGTGGATGTTACTTTAGGGAGATTACATAGAAAGTATCTACAGAACTTATATGTGATTTGCATGTGGGGGCCCACACTGGTATTGTAGAAAAATGCCAAATGATCTGCAGTCTTGACTGACCAATAATGACTGAGGAAGGTGGCAATAAGAAGAAAAAAATAAGACTTGTGATATAACAGATGTGAATTTTAGTTGATGCTACGGTGACAAGATGGGAATGTCAGATACATGATTCATGCTCCTAGAGGCAATAGGATGAGCAACAGATGAGAAACAAATTTTACAAAGACAAAAAGATAAAGGACAGAGCCACGTGAGAACCCACAAAACAGCTGGCGGGGGAACTGTTGTAATACATGCTGAAGGAGTGAATACAAATAGATCCAAGAGGAAAAGCTGCAGAAGGCCAGAGGATTGAGGATAAAGTCTCCACAGGCTAAAGAGGAGGCAGGGTTTGTATTGGGCATTTATATGAAAGCAGTGATCAAAAACTTTGGCAAGAGTAGTTTCACAAGACATGGATGCATGATTAGCAGCAGCCTATGATTGAATGAAAATAGAGAAACTCTATTACAGAAGCTTAGGTATGATACCTGGGGTATACCCATCAGACCTAGTTTTCTTACTTCTTCAAATGAGATGTGTAGGGAGGCAGAAAGGAGCCTAGGAGCAGGAAGAGGTTAAGGAGAATCAGAAAGGAGGCAAGAAAAGGAAAATGAGAAATCAGCACCTCATGTAGGATGATCATGATGTGATGAAAGAATAAAAAGATATGAGAAGGGATGCTCAGGGAATGGAAGAAAGCTCCAAGTAGAGAAACAGCCAGATTATTTTTCTTGGTATTCACCCAGAGGAAATCAAGGTCCTCTGCAGAGAGGGAAATAGACCGAAAAGGAGGGATTTTTTTTTTTTTTTAATGGGAGTATAAACAGGAATACAACTAACATGGAAAAGTTTAGATGGAATCTGGCAAGCCCAGAGCCTGCATTGAGAGATGTGAATGAGGAGTAATCAGCATGAGGAGAAAATTTCCACAGAGATATTTTGCATACTGACCTGGGAACCCCCAAAACAAAGATCTGCCAACGGAGAAGACAAGAGACAAAGAGATGAAGAAGGTTAAACCCAAGGAAATTCACAACCTCTGCAAAAGCAGGAAGGGCAGATTTCCTGAGGAGCCAACCTAGGAAGATGGGTGCCTGGTGCAAGGAAGTGCCCTGGGGGTGATGGAGAAAGAGAAAAAGCAACCATTAACCACTTCACACCATCACTGCTGGAGGAAGAATGACCATGGTGGGGGAAATGCTGCTAAACCAACCAGTCATCTCCTTTTCAGTCTGAATCCCAAGAAGGCTGGACTCATGCTGCTTTATGCTGCTGACTTGACTGTACAGACCTTTTGTGGTACTGAGTATTATGGCTATCTCAGAGCATGGTATGAGTGAAAATGTGATAGCATAACAAGCTTGCAATGTCCTTGCATCCATCAAAGATATCTTTGTAGTGTCCGTGTCATATGCAGGTCTGCAGTCAGACCAATTAAGAAAATTAAAGGCTTTATCTTCTCCTTAACTACCTTTCTAAAAATAGGGCAAAAGTGTAACAGCTCTCAAAATGAATAGAGCATTTAAATTGCTGTGATGTGGAAATGTCAAATGCCCAAACACAGATATCAAATATATGCAGCACTAGGAACTTGCATCCCGTTGTAATGAATAATGGCAGGCAGAGATTAAAAAAAAAAACCCAAACCACTACATCTTCCCTTGGCAATCTGCCCTGTACCTAACTGCCACCAATCGCCTCATCACCCTCTACAAGAAAATCAAATACTCTGGAACTTGCCTGTGGCTATACTGGAGTTACTTTATGGGCTAAGACCTCAGATATCAGCTATATATTTGCAGTGTTTGTTTATGGGGCATTTTATACAGTCATAAAAGAGAATGTGTGTACTATGGCAAGACTGACAAATTTTACTCTGTCACATAATGTGCTGCAGTGTGATGCATTCTAGTCGGGCATTAGCCACTTCTAGAAGAGGCTTAAAATGAGAGGAAAAAAAAAAAATATTCCTGTAGCTTAGTAGAAAGTTTCCCAAGATTAGAGTTTTATGAAACTAGAGATTCAAATTGAACATCTTCTAGCTGCTTTGTTGTTTCCAATCCATTCATCACATATGTTATTTAGAAAGTCCACAAGACATAATTAAAAATAGATATGAAGAGAAATTACCTTTTTATTAAGTTCCATCCTTCCTCCAAAGATCTGCTCCACCGGTCAGAAGCAGTAGTTTCTGGAGACACTTTGAAGAAACAAGAGCTGGGATTCTATTGTCCAAATCAAACACCTGCTAGTGGGGCAGCCCTCTGCTAGAGTAGGAATTATTTCATTGGTGGTATCAATGTGGTGATATCAATATTCCTGTATGGCTTTCCCTAGGTGATCCTGCTTTGGCAGGAGGGTTGGATTTGATGATCCCTGGAGTTCCCTTCCAACCCCTAACGTTCTGTGATTCTGTGATGAATTCAGTGCTCAAAGGCATGAAAAACCAGCCTGAAATTCAAGGATTGTTAATCGATTTTCTGTGCTTTTAAGAGATATCTCTCAAAGATAAAGGTCTGCCACTTGCAGGAATAAATTTGTTTTATAGTTACTCCCCAGCTTTTTGTAAGTAATATATAAGGAGGGAGCTACAATGAATTAATTTTCAGGACCCTCAAAAGATGGCAGTTGGATATATAAAATGCATAGGAGCTCAGTGTTACAGATTCTGTGTAACAGGTTTTTTAAGCAACTTTCTTCCCCATTCAGCATGCGAGGAGGGTCAGATACAGAGCAACATCACCAGGTTAATGTGTCTTTGTGACTGTAACACTGTGAGGCTCCATTTGACACTGAGGTCTAATTACAGCTTAGGAACCATACTGAAAAAACTTGAAAGAAAAGAGAAGATAATAGACACACTGTCAAGGATTACGGTTATTAAGAGGAATTTGATTAAACTAGATAGTATCATATGCTGCACAATGTTGTGGTAACAGCAGTTTCACCTAATTCTCCTCTGAAACAAAGTGCACCTTCATGTTCTGCAGCTGATGTAGGAAATGAGCTTCTAAGACTGGTCTGGGAGGCAGCAGTGACTTGAGTTTGCATTTAAGACATAGGATTTAACATTCCTAGCTTAAAAAAAAGCACAAAAACCTTCCTGTCAACTGAATATCTGAGTGTGTTTCTCATCTGTGAAGGCACCAAGGGCCTTGCTCCAATCAGAGGCAGAGGTTTCTGCACAGCGGTGACACCAAGAGGCATAGCTAAGGACTGGACACACAACTTTTCTTAGCAAGAAACATAGGCACTCCTTCCCGTGCTCCTCATCCTGTGAAATGCACACGCTATGGATAAAAGGAAGATGGTAATAAAGAGGAATGGGTTTCTGTGAATGGCACGATAAGGACCTTTTTTAATTGCTATTGTGCATGTAATTAATTGAGCATTCTATGCTTTATTTATTAATGGATAATAAGCCACACTGAGGACAGTTGCAATTACCACTACCCAGCTGCAGGTACAGAGCATCAGAAAGTGAGCAAAATAAACTCAAGAAAGCTACTTAAACTCAGATTATGTAAGAAATATGCAAAGGCAATGAAAAATGTAAGTGATGTCTTAAATGGCAGCAACTGTTTCCTTTCTCCCTCATTACAGAGGAACAAACTGACTCAGAAGCAAAATGTATTTAAAGTAGACCACCATATGGTCTGAAGGATAAGAAATGCAATGCCCTAAAGATGTCCATATGAAGACTCTGAAAAGCTTTTGGAAAAACAGGTGTGATTCTTCTCAGAATGTTATTGGGTTTTATTCCTAAAACAAAAACTGTGAACACTTCACCTTTTCTTATAAAATGTTCTTAAAATCAACTCAATGACAGGCTGAGTCTGTGTTTTCTTACTGTCCCATTTGATATATTTAATTTTTAAATCATTTAGGCATATCGCTGGCTCTGTGTGTAGTGGGGGTTTTGAAGACTCGAATTTCTATTATTAGAAATCTGGGTGCCAGCAACTTAAGATTTTGAGGGATAAGCAAATTTTCTTTTCTGGAAATGTATAGTGTTTTTCTATATTTTCTTTGTTGTTATGCCTTGTCTTCAGGCACGAGCTGCTTCAAACAAATATATTTGCTCATGATAACAATAATTTAATTTTAGACCGCATAGTTAAAAAAAAAAAGAGGAACTCACTACATTCCTCTAATTCATATCACATAATACCCTCCCTTGAAGAACTGCTTTTATGTAGATTTCTGCCAACTTCACCATTGAAAACCTACTTTTAAATTCCTGTCAGGTGCTTTCTGCTTGAAGGGCTCCAGTGTGTGGGTGGCTGTTTTTCTTGTATGTGCCACGATGAGTCTCCTCCTCAGAGAGCTGGAGGGAAGAGGGAGGGAGGGAGTGTTTTTCCTCTTTTTGTTTCACACCACATTTGTAAAACGAGAGACAAAATGTCCTACCTCCTGAAAAAACTGTCCTGGAAAATTTTAATGTTCCAGAAAAAAATGCTGTGAATATACTTCATGTACTGGTATTTAATACCATATGCCTCATCTGCTATTAATGGCTTGGTAATTTAGATCTCTGTCTAAAAAAATATGTAATCTGGACCTGTGTATGTGTTTCCTTCTTATAGCCAAGCTGAAATAAATGCAATTTCCTCTTATCTACCTGGGGATCACAATGCAGTATTCTCTGACTTTGGCTTTAAACATTTTGGAGAACCTGTTGACAAACACAAAGTTTATAAAAATAGATCACACATAGTTAGCTAAACAATAAATGCTGTTGGCTTTCTATTGGTTTTATCTAAACTTGATGGCAGATTTAACATCCTGGTACCATGCTGTATAGATTCCACTTGGCAGACATTTCTGTAGTAACTTAATCCCTAAGGGTACAAATTCTGTCTATAGATGAGTGTACAATGGGAGATGTGCAACTTTTTTAAGACCTCCCCTGTAAGCCAAGGGACAAGGCAGCCCCACTTTGACTTCATCAGCAGCTTGCACACACAGCCTCTCAGCAGGGGTGTCCTTTGGTGACAAATTGGGGTGTCCCACCAGGGATATGGGTGCAACCATCATCCTCTCTGGTCTCAGAGTAGCCCTGTGCTCCCCTTGGCCTGAATAAAGTTACAAGGTGCATTCATCTGCCACTGCTCCCCTGGTCCTTGGCAGGTCCTTCTGCTTAATTTCATTATCTGTTAGTCAGAGAGCTTAACACTTTGAAATTTCTTCACGGATAACATTTGCTGCAAGAATTAGGTTTGTTGCATGAACTGTGGTATAAACTATAACAATATACACTTCAGATGACATTTTCTTCTAGCTTTTACAACATTAGAAAAAGTATTACCACACTAAATGCATAACTGTACTGTTCTCAGCGTTGTTTTAACACTATCTTAATGAACACCTTCCTGCAGGTGTTTTCTATCACACCGACATCTTCCTGTTTCAAGCTAACAAGTCAATGGCTTAGGAGAAAAATTAGTCTCAAGAAGGTGAAGCACATAAATGCAGAAGTCACATACTTTGTCAGTTCTTCTGGCTCAAACCCCAAAACCTTCCCAAGTTAACTATATTCCCACCTTTACCTCTGCTGGCTCTGAACAGTGGGTAGTTGCTTACCAAAAGAGATGTTGTTGAGAGCTGCCTGGGTGCAAAGAAGTCTCACACAGGGTAAACACAGCTCAGGGTAAACATGATTCCCCTCTGCTTATAATTGCTTGGAGGTGGATTTTGAGTTGTCAGTTTTGAAAATGATGAACATCACCATAGGTAACTTACTGCTGCCATCAGAGGATGGTAGTCTATGAAGGTCAGCTTACCTGTGTCTTCTTTCAGCCCCATTTCACTCCACTGCTCTGTTAGTCAGTCTGGCTGCTGGAGTGCTGGAGGCTGCTTGCAGCACCTTCCTCTGTCCCACAGTCCAAGCTGCCCCCCTGGTTTTACCAAGCAGTGTGTGCTCTGAGCCAGGCCTTACTTACATTTTACAATTTGCTATTTGTTTGTGGCAAACCTAGCCTGCTCATGACAAGCATGAAAAACAGTCTTTTCTTATTGTCTCTTTTCCCTAATCAGTACTGAAAACATGTCAAGAATCCCATGGGTTAATTAGAAGGAGCTGAGGCAGCAATGTGTGTGCTTTCTCATAGCTATCTGGAGAGTTGGAAACCTTCTCCTCCTAATAAGAAACATAAAGTCTCTACCTTATTTACAGCAAGGAGCACACCATACTAACACAGGCATCTTCACACTGATATAGCTGTGCTCACTTGAGGAATGCATTAATGTTAGACATAGCAGGAGAAGAAGAAATAAAATCACACCTTCTGACAAAACATGCTGGTGCATAATCCTTCTGTAAATGGAGCCTCAGGCTCATTCTTCCCAAGCAGCAGCCCCTGGCTCTTTTAGTGTCTCTGCCCAATGCCTATCAGCGTGAGGATTGGGCTCCCCTAGGTAACACCTGCAAAGTGTGAGAGTGATGGTGGCTGCACATGCCCAGGTGTGCTAAGGATGGTGATACCCAGGTCAAGATGAGAACCTGTTCCTTTGGGCAGCTTTGGGTACTTCTCTATGGTACGAGGGAAGTGGGTCGATTATGTACAAAGCAGGGAGTGGCAGCAAGACAGATATTAGCAAACCCAACTTGAAGCGACTCCAAGGAACTCAAATGTTTTTTTTTGTTCTTCATCCAGCTGCAATGAGGCTGTGGTTAGGGATGTTGCAAAGCCTCAGTCAAGAAATGCTGTTCTCCTTCAGTGGGAGCCACCAGGAGCTCATCCTGCACCCAACACTTTCACCAAGTGACAGAAATTGACTGACATGACCACAGAGAAGAGATGTCTGCAAGGATCATTTTCACTGGAGTTAATGCCATCCCAGTGTTCTTGGGGAAAATAGGCGCTTCCTTGTGCAGGTGCTGAGAGGGAGCTTCAGGGCCTCCTTGGGAAGCTGGGGGACACTAAGAGTTTTAGTGCTCTCTTGCACTGCAGTTTAACAGAAAAGCAAGTGTCAGCCAGATGGTTTTGTGTCTTCCCAGACACAGAGGAGAACCACATGGGAGGGACCCAGCTGACCACTGAGGGGAGTTCATCCCACCCCCTTGTCACAGACTGGGTGTGACAGCTCAAGGGATGCACCAGGGACAGCCTCCTGGCAGGGTCACCTCCTACGCAGTTCTGCACTCCCTGATGGCCAGCAGATGGGGGACAAGGACAAGATCTCCCTCCCTTTCTGACAGTGTAGAGAAGCCTTGAACAACACCAGATATGTTCAGCATGTCAAAGGATTGCACCTGTGGGATGCTCAAAGTCCCAAAGCTGATTTTAACTGTTTGATGCTCTAACTGTGTCACTGACACCCTGGGAAGGATATTTCATTTATTACTCTTAGCTAGAAAGGTGTCAGACAATCTCCTGGTAAGGATTTCAACACCTATTTTGCTTTTCTCTCTCACTTTATTTTACCTGTTCTTACACTGTGATGTTGTTGCTGTAATAGTATGATGTGCCTCAGTATGTTTTCAGATTTGTCTGAAAAGTGGTTGTAGAGTAAATTGCATTTTATAAATTTGTTCTTTGGCCACTTTCAAATGATGATACAATCTTTCTTTTGCAACAAATGTATTCTCCTCTCTTCCTCACCCATTTTCTGAAAGGCCTGTTCAGAGAAAGTACACGTAAATTAAGGAGAGAAGAAACAGGCTGTGATGACAGTGAATGAGCAATTCATCTCATGATGCTTAGTTCAGACAACAAGCAGCCAGTCTGAAGCTGAAGATGTTGGGCTGTCCACAGTGCTTTCTCCTTGTCTTCCTCAGAAAACAAGTAATTCTGTCACATAAACATGACCATACATGAACACTCACATAAAATCAGCTGAGAACACGGCCTGAAGATCCTCCCATTTGCAGATAAGTAGCACTCACCCTATAGCTCCTCCGGAAAGCTGTCTCCCCAGGCTCCGCACCCCTCTCTCTGTGGTTGCTGCTCAGGAGGATTCCACATGAGGCACATCCTAAGGCAAAGGTTCACATTGAGACATAATGTAGAGCAATAAATGTGCTACTCACTAGGGCTATATGAACATTTCTGAGTATGGGAGCTACTTTAAAATACACATTACCTACTGTGAAGAAGTAATCCATTCCAGTTAATCACTTGCATTACTGATTTTGAACAGGATTTACACCAGTGGATGTTAGATGTGATTAGACATGGAAGGGTTTATATTATTGTGTGAATGAGCCATGGCACCAACAAGATTTGTAGTTGTCCAGTTTGAGCCTGCCTTAGAAAGCATAAACAGAAACTCGTGTAAGTCTTGCTAGAGACTCCTGCAGCACAGAGGAGCTGTCCTGGTAAGTCAAGTTTTATATAGGTGTACATTTGCTTCCTTCCACAGCTTTCCTAACTTGTGGCAGAGTAGAGCCAGGTGTGGATTTTCGCTGTCAGTGGCTCATCTGTAGCTGTTCTCCTATGTGAAGGGGTACAGGGAGCAGGAGAATCAGTAGTCAACTGTAGTTTACAAAGCTCAGCTGGAGTCAAATTCCTTTTTCCTTGGGATTTTCCTAGCCTCACAAGGAAGCAGACATAGTATAGTCAGACCTTCAGATCTGCTATCCTGCTTTGAATGCAAGCAGAGTTGATGTAAACCAGGTTTATTTTGTCTGTATTTGTGTTTATACACACACACACATACACAGCCATGCATATATACAAATATATACATGTATGTATACATATTTGTGTGTGTGTACATATATATCCCTCCTGAATCCCTCTTCCCCTGCCATACATCAAGCAGAGAACAGAGGATCTGCCTTTCTTTAAAGAAAGTCTATCAACCAGCCATGCCATGTAGATTAAAAGCAAGTTCCTCTATGCTCAGACCGTGTTACTTGGATATACTGGTAGCTACAATAAACAATTCTCTTAGGGTATATAAATGTAAACATACAAAGCATGTATCTATGCACATCTTGAGATGTGAAATTCTAAAAATACTGTAAGGAAAGTAAGTTGTTGCCCATGACACACAGGTTGCTCTTGTCGTGAGCATGTGTTATTAAATGTGTATTATTTAAGGCAGAGTAGTTAAAGATTTGCTTAACAGAAAGATTATCTGCAGTATAGTGTAGTTCTAAAACTAATGAGAGTTACGGATACAAATCAGTGCTAGTTAAATGCTGCCTTCTTTTTTATAGGTCTCACACATCCTTTCTCTGGATGACCTCAAAACACATTAAGAAAGCTGGTGTATTCTAATTAGCTAAAATTGACCACTGGAATATTTCAGTTTTCGTAGAATGTCTCAAGCCAACCAATTCATAGGACAGAATCTTATAAATTTATATGAGTAGTGGTATAGACTAAGTTTAACTTAAAAGCTCTTCTACTTAGCAATAGAGTGAGCATTTCATTATCTGGACCCTCATGCTGAATCAAGGCAGACCTCCTGAAATGTTATCTTAATGCTCATACAAATGTAGTTATTACAAAATCAATATTTTGTATTCAAGCCTAATTACAGAACATGAATTAGAATGCTCCTAAAGAGGTGTGCAGTTAGCTTTTGAGTAGGCTTTAGCTGGCTGATATTAAAATTAACACATTTTCTCCAATTTGGCTGCTCCAGTGTGAGAACACAATGTTAGAATCACCTTTACTGGTTTGGTAACTGTCCCATGTACAAAGTATCTCCAAAATGTTACTAGCCTTACTGTCCCAAAATAAATTCTCAAGGAAAATGTGATTCCTCTTTTTCAGTTGGCATTGACATTACCGAAAGGCAGTTTTCTTCGTAAAATTGCAGAGAAGGATGTAGAACAGTTCTTTTAACACAGCCTCAGATGATACCAGTTGCAAACAACTGAATTAAAGTGTTTTAAAGGGCTTTTTTTGCATTGACATGTTCCCTATTCCCATGCTGTTCCTAGCAGAAGTCATTGTAATGTCTCAATTCTGGGATCTCAAATCTGAGCTATCAAAGAGGGAAATGTAAATTAGACAGGGCTGGTAGAACTCATCTAATTTTCCAGTAGTTTGTCATCATAAGAATTCCAAGATCAAAGCAAAGCAAAAAAAAAAAAAAAAAAAAAAAAAAAAAAAAAAAAAATTGTCTTAAGAATCACAACCGTATTACCCTCCCTTACAGCTGCAGACATTACAGTCAGCAAACATGTCACCTTCTTGTGAGTGTTCCAAGCATTATGGGGCAGGGAAAAGATGTTAATTTTCTGGCATAGGAATTAGACTTGATCATGGTCAGAAATTCCAATACTTCTTTGTTATTTCACACTCATTAGCAATCTTCTCTGTGTAGCTCCTGCAGGATACTTCTTCTACTATAAAATATTCCTCCTGAAGTTTACTATGATAGTAGCACTCATACAAAATAATTACGACTTCAATTTGTGCACTCCTTGGTCTTCTTTTCCATAGAACACAAATTGATGAGGATCACTAAAGGCATTGTCTCCAAATGGCAAACAGACAACATGGATGTACCATTCTGATGCAACCTCCCAGTCCTCATCAGACTTAGTGAAATGATTTTGGAAAGAGATGGAAAAATGGAGGAGACTGATGTTTCTTAGCTTCTTTCATCACCTCCATACAAAAAAATATGAAGAAATAGGAGGTATCCCACATGTGTTAATTTTGTTCATTGCATTTTCATCACCTGAACATGAACTTAGAATAGAATCATTCAGGTTGGAAAAGACCCTTGGGATCATCAAGTCCAACCATTGATGCTACTCTACAAAGTTCACCCCTAAACCATGTCCCCAAGCACCACATCTACACAACCCTTAAAGGCATCCAGGGATGGTGACTCAACCACCTCCCTGGGCAGCCGGTTCCAGTTCTCTGACTAGTCTTTCTATGAAAAGATTTTCCCAGTGTCCAGCCTAAACCTGCCTTGTTTCAGCTTGACTCCATTCCCTCTGGTTCTGTCACTAATTACCTGAGAGAAGAGACCAGCACCAACCTCTCCCCAATGTCCTTTTAGGTAGCTGTAGAGAGTGAGGAGGTCTCCCCTCAGCCTACTCTTCCTCAAACTAAACAGACCCATCTCCTTCAATCACTCTTCCTAAGATTTGTTCCCCAGGCCCTTCACCAGCTTTGTTGCCTCCTCTGCACTCGCTCCTGCAACGTCTGAATATCTAAGAAATGAGGCAATCGTTATAAACATTGGGCAAGAATTGAGAAATGGCATTATCTAGCTCAAAAGCTAACTTAGTTTTGCAAACAGTGGTGACAAACTGGAGACAATATTAATTAGAAGTGCAAGACAGACCTCAAAAAAGGCCTTGCTCTGTCTAGTGAAAGAAAGAGGTCAAGCCTACATAAACAGAAGTTCCTTGAGATCTATGAGCCTTCTGGACTAAGAGCGACACCTTTTAGTATAAGCATAGAGGACAGTTACGTTCTACCTTCAGGCTCCAAGATCAGTGCCACATTTAATTACTCTTTAAAAGCATGTTTTATGAGCTACTCCAGAAAATGTGGATGGAATGCATTTTTACCTTCATAAGAACAATAATTCATTCTAGGTTTGCTGTTTGTCTGGGGGTTATTTTTTTGTGTCTCCAGGAATGGTGAATGCATTCCTGTTCGATTGGCTGGTTTGGCTGGTTCTTACATTAGAACCCTTTTTTTCCAGCTCTCTTGACTGATAAATAGTCCACTATGGAAGCAACTTAAAATTCATATTAATTTGCTGAATGTCATCAGTCTGAAGAATTCACAGGTCTATTTCTATGCTGTTCTGACTTGATTATGAATCACCAACAAAATGAAACATATGCACTGGGCATATTTTTTGCCTACATATTCAGTATAATTTTATGACTCTCACTACAATGCCCTTAGGTCAGAGATGATTATTAAATCTAAAATAACCACCTTATTCCTCTAGGAAACCTCGTAGAGTATTGTGGGATTTCAGGATCTCATTTTCCACTCTATACTTTAGCAGGACTACTTAACAGTTTTTCTTACGTATGCCTTCAGAGACAAACCCATATACTGAATTCCACTGGTTTCTTTCAAATCTAGTGTGGCCTGCCTCATAAAGTAAATCAAAGATCCTCAGAGTCATTACATAAATAAACATCATTGTTAAAAATATGTTCAGTTCACATCCAGAGAAGGCTGAAGCACCATTTCTTCAAAGAAACACCAATTCTGCTCCTGCTGCAGTGAATACCAGACCAGATAGGCAGCAAGAGCTTCTGGGTCTGCTCTGTAGAGCTTTCAAAATCATGCCTTTCTTGATAATAGTATAATGAGACAGCTAAGCTTAATATTTTTGGCAGGAACAACCATATTTAGCATAAAATACCAGTAATCAAGGTCGAGCAGCTTTGTTTTCTACACATTTTCCCTCTTTTCTCTTAAAAAAAAATCAGATGCTGAAGATCAGAGGCCTTAAAAATATCTGCAAAGCCAGCTCACATGTCTTGGCAGAGGACACTATTTAAGGTAACTTCCTTCAGACTTCCAATTCTGCACATTTTATACTTCAGCACATCAAGTGCATGCTCTTAGAGAATAAAAAAAAAAAACAGATTGTGATTCCCTTTCAAGGTTATCCTCACAGACATCAGTATTCAGGCAGAGGTTACTCTTACTTCATTTGTAACTTACCCAAGCAGATCAAGGCAATTTTAAAGAACTTACCAAGAAAATTTCTCAGCTAGGTCTATGAAAGTTGTCTACATTTAAGATTTAAATCCTCACTGCTTTTCAGCACGCATTCCTAGGAGCTGCCCAGGTTCTTTAAGTATCTTTCACTGGGAACTTCAACATCTGGATCTGGACATAGCACAAAGCAGGTAAACTGAATTAACCTCAGCTTCAAAACGTCCAGCTTGAGTCTCAGCCTGGACTCAGGCTCTTGGAGGTATTTACAGTTTCTCAGTGTCAGTCCAAGCATCCTTCTCAGATAATGATCACTGAGCCCAGCCCCTTAGGAAACATGGGCAATGCCAGTGTTGTTTCCTCCCACATGGAGACAGTGGGAGATGTGAATTACATTCCTCTCTTCCACAGGGAACCCTTTATTGGATTATGCTTTCTGCATAACTAGCACTTTTGTGTACACTTAGCCCACTGTGTCTGTCTGTGTCAAGAATCAAGGTCTGATCCACATCTGAATGCCTCAAGGCCACCACCTTTCTGAGCATCATAAATATACATGCAGGAAAATTCACTCATGCCGCATCTGTACCACCTACCAGGAACAAGCTGTGGATCCAAACTGCCTTTTGAGCAACGCCTACATTGCCTCGCAGATGGAACTCCCTGGTTTCTTCCAGCAGAAACCAGAAACAAGCCTGCAGTTGGGTAATGAGAGGATCAGAACCCCAGAGCAAAACAGAGAACAGCCCAAATCGAGGGTATTTGCCCCTAATGCAGCTGCTCTGTTTCCCCAGGAGTACTTAACTGCTGGGCAAACCCAACTGAGGAAAAGCTGAAGCTGGACTTTCTGAGCTGTCCATATGAAAAAGGCATGAAAACTCGGGTTCCACTTCTTCTTTTGCTAATGACAGGAAGGTTTTTTGTAATATCCTTAGAGACACTTGAAGGAACAGGAGTGTGTCTGGCTTCTCTAAAGTGTGAGTCACCAACCCTCCCACACCAAGTCTATCAAGCGACTGTTCAGCTGTTCCTTGCAAAATGGGGATGCTTTTCCAGAAGAAATTTACCTTCTGAAAATACCCCCTAGCACTAATAATGACAGCTTCACCTGCACGATGGACAATTTATTTTTCATAATTTTTTTGCACAATAGAAGGGATGAAGCCAAGGTGTCCCTAATTCAAAGCAAGTGCTTGGATTGGGGGGGGATTTATTTTGTTTCTTTGTATTTGGTTTGTTGTTTGGTTTGGGTTGTTTGGGTTTTTTGTTGTTGTTTTTAGCTGTTGTTTTTTTTTTTTTAATTAAATCACATCTAATTATTGAGCTAGGAGATACAAAGGCACCACGTGCATTCTTGGCTTTCTGCAGAATGACTGACACAGACACCTAAATACAAGAGACCACACAGGACTGTGAATCAGGATGAGAACAAGAGCATCTCTGCAGCCAGACCATGTCAGAGCATAGGGTGGAAAGGGACCTCCTGAGTTGCTGCATCCCGGTCACTGACTTTCACGCATAAAGATGCATTTTCATGGATGCTCCAAAGGCATGTATGTGATCTCTGGACCCCTTGTCTGAGGTGATCTATGAATTCAGAAACAGTGGGTCTCTACTGCAAACATGACTGCTCCTTAACCACACTGGCCAAAGCACTCTCTTTGTACAGTTCTCTGTACAGCTCTTTGACCTCTCTGCCAAGAGAATCTGCTGCTCTGAAGCTAGAAATATTCACAATCCACCCTAAATTTATGCCTTGCCAATTTGCCTCAATTTGTCGTGGTGCCACCATTGTTTTTTAGAATTAAGCAGCTTTTCTCTCTCTTGGGAGGAAGTTCTTCTCCCACTTGTATTTATAAACAGCAGTCACAGAACAGCCTCTGCTTTTATTTCATTACATAAAAAAAAAGCTCCATTTGTTGCGTTTTCCCTTGTATGAGAGCTTACGAGCTGCTCAGGTCAGAGGAGGAATTAATGAGCAACTATAAACTACATTTCACACTACAAGAATGAGGAGGCAACAAAGGAAATTCAGAGGTAGCAGGATTAAGGCAAAATAAAGAAGTGTGATCCTTTTACACAGTATTAAACCATTACAATTCCTGCCACAAGACACTGCAGTTACCAACGTTTAGATGAGTTCAAAGTGATTAGATAAACTGCTGGGAAAAATATGAAATGCAAGGAGGGAGTCCCTGACCCCCGTACTGCTGGAGGCCACGTGAGCATCCTCGTGGAATACACTGTGTGTGTAGTTTGCACTCTTCATGAGGCGTTCAGTATCGGCTGGCGTTGGAAGCAAACCAATGGGTCCCTCTTTGATTTGCTGCTAGCCTAAATTTTTCCTCTCAGTGACTTTCATTTTGTGCTCTTCAGAGTTGTAAATCCAATCCCTCTTCCACTGTTTCAGCCTCATTTTCATCTTCACTGTGCATCAGCAAGTTAATTTCACCAGGACTTTTCCACTCCCGTGTCAGGGGTATCATTTGTCTACTAAAACAGAACTGATCCTAATACTGATCTTTGAAAAATACAATTTTGGACTTGTCTTCCAGTGTGAAATTTCCTTAACTAATGCCATTTCCTTCATCCCCATTCCTACCTCACAGCTCCTTTGCTTTAACGAAGAAATGTGCAGTTCATGCACCATATTCCTTTGTCAAAACTTCATCAAAACACACATTGACTTCTCCAGTTACAGCTAAACTGGCATTAATCACCAATGCCACGGTTTATGTTTGGTATTCATGTATTTTTGTGTGGAAAAACAAACAAACCAAACCAAAGAAACGTTCTTGAATACCTTCAGGAAACCTAATGCAGGTTGATTTGTCTTAAAATGCTTAGTCTTTCTGACCTCTTAAAATTCCTTGGATAACCAGTCCCAGTACTTAGGCATTTCTGTCAATCTCTCTGCTGGTTCAGATACCTTTCCTAACGTGAGTTTTCCACCCATGTGGACTGGACGTCTGCCAGGTGTGACTTCTTTGCCCAACAAATCTCCTGGTCTCCTCCAAATTCAAGACTGCACTCCAAATCTAATTAGTTCCCACGGCTGACATCCACCCTGCCCCAAAATATTACTATGAACCCAAGCTAATGAGCATGCAATAGCCTCTGTTTATGACAGCAAACTTTATCCTAGAGGACGGAATGTTGTGACAACACACAAGCTGCTGAACAGGAATGATCACTGGGATATCTGCATCCCTAAACTGCCCCTGGGAATTGTCAGGGAGTGTGCTTGGTTGGTGCCAGCCAGCAGTGTGCCAGGGACTGCTGTAGCAGTTGAATGGGATAGATGGTGAGCCTGGTGCCTGGAAACATGCCAGGCACTGCTGGGCGAGTATGGAGCCAGCCTTGATGCATCACGGTTTGAAAGAGGAACACTTAACTATACAGCTACTTTTGATTATCGTTAGGCTAAACTTACACTGAACCAACTCATAAAGATCCAGTACAAGGTCACTCCCTGCAAGCTGTATTCTCAGACATTTCATTCCTTACTAAAACCATTACTTGACAATCACCATATAGCAGTGATTCAAGGATTCCAGAAATGCCCCACAGGTTTGAAGTGTTTTCATGCCAATATGAACATTTTTCATTCATCAGGATAGCACTTTTACATCCTAGATATATTTAATCTTTTTTTTTTTCTTCTGTCTCATTTTGCAGTCACTGTGAAAAATAAACTCTGAAGCTGTCTCAGAAGACAGCTTCCTCTGGGTATGCTGTCAGTCATCAGTAGCATAGACTGCCCTCTAAGCAGGATGTCTTCAACACCTTCATGTCAGCCTAACTTTCTTTATAAAAATCTTTTGATGAGACTTGGAAATCACCAGGGAAATCTTAATTGACAAAGGCACGTGGAGCAAAAATCTGATAAATGACTCGTAAGAGATTTTCACTGTTCAGGTTAGATACCAGGCACACAGAATGTCAGGAGGTAAGGTGATTCATAGTACAAACTACACAGGATGCTTTCACCAACGACATCTACTTTTTTTGTGCCATGTCTGATGCCTGAAGTGAGGTGCTATTTTGCTGGGTTTTTTTTTCTAGCAGAAGAAAATGGGTGATTATTTCTATTTTCCATATGGAAGCTGCAGAGAAAAGTGAAATGGAGAAATGGACAGACAGATGGGTACAGGAAAGGTACCACTTTCCAATGGCTTACTGGTCTCACTCCTACACAGAAGTATTTACATTTTGTGCCAAGTAATGGGCCCAGCCCCAGTCCTCCTTGCATTGCTTCCAGGAGTATTATTTCATACACTGTTCATTCTGCCTTTAAAACTACAGTGTCTGGAAGCAGCAAATCTCCTCAGCTCTGACCTAGGATATTTTCCACCTCAAAGAGGCTGTCACTGAGGTATTTTATATAAAAAGTGACAGTGATCCAGCCCTGCACCATTACATATGGCTTACTTGTGCAGAAGGACATTTTCACCAAACCTGGGGCTGCTGGCAGGTCAGTTAGGAACAGACCTTTTGTGCAGCTTTAAAAATTGTAACCCCATAGCCAGAAATTACCATCCCTAATACTATGACCTATTATTCCATTAGAGATCGGGTCAGATGGGCTTTTCAGGTGGATAGGATGCTGACTGTAAAGCAGTAAATACATCAGTTTGGGAGTCTGTAAAACACCTTTTTGCTTATGTCAGTGCAACTAATTTTTCCCAATGTGCTGTTTAGGTGAAATAGATGGGTAAATTAAATAGCTTCTGTCAAGAGTAATGGCAGCACACCCTCCAGCATTCTAACCAACAACTCTTCTAAAGAATACCACAATTAAACCAGGTCTCAAGTTTGAATCAACTTGAAGGAACAACAGAAAGACTAACTCCATGTTTATTGAGTGCTACATAATTTATTGAATAAAGTCTCCAAATAAGCATGGAAATTACAGGCCTGACTACAATTGAATGTATCTGAAATAAGACACTTTACATGGCTGATTGAACACGAGCACACAGACAAATGGAACTGGAAAGGTTTTTCAACATGGAAAGTTTAAGTTTCATGGTTCTTACTATCATTTATAATAATCACTAACATGTAAAACAACACAAAGGGCAATCCATCTTGCAGACAACATAGAAGCTTCTGAGCTAAATCATGGCAAGAAACTAATTTTAGAGCTCATTTCCATACATCTAGGTATCACAGCTTGATTTTGGAACTCAAATGCTATCAAAATGTACTTTCTCCTCAAGTTCAGAGTAGAAACATACAAAAAATACTGATTTAGCAAAGACAGAATGATTCAGCAAGTTCCAGGCACTTGCAAATGAAGCATTTTATATTTGCAGCTGCATGTCTCTCTGAAGGACAAGCTTCCATAAAGAAATGAAGGAAATACTCCAGGAAGCAGCAATGCTATGATAAATAAAATAAGTATCATTAGATGCTCATGGGAAAGGGTTTTCTTTTCTTCAGTTATCACCTTTAGAGTAAAATTTTGTTTAGTTGGAGGAAGTAATATCACCAGACAGAAGCTGCAAAATGCATTTCTGTACCTTACTCCATTTTTCATCCAGACAATTTAGAATAAAAGACTAAAGCTTTTGTATTAAACTGAAAACAAACTACAGGCTACGTTCACATCAACACAACTGGCCTGCACTGTCTCACATTTTATTTCTCCTGTGCCTTCATGCGTCTCTTATCCTCAGCATCCTAACTTGCATGCTTAAGTCTTCACTTTAGCGTGCCATAGATATTAAATAATTTGTAAACCACTGTATATGCCTCGAGGTTTTATATAAATTAAATGTTGTGTCTGAACAGCATCATTAATCATCAGTTAATGGCCAAAGAGGGAATGTTAACAGCCAACAAGAGAGGTTACCAACACAAAGAGATATGGACGAAGTCTGGGAGATTTTAGTCTTAGCAGCCTAAAAGATCTGAGAAATTTAAGATGAGAAACAGCCAAGAACCTACACATACAAATGACAGAGTTGCAGAAGCTGTGGTGTCCCATGTGTCATCTTTTTGTTCCTAAGAGGGAGAAAAAGTGTGCAAGATGGTTCAGACAGAAAGACAATAATGGATGAAAATTTGCATTCAAGTCAGGTGATAATACCATACTGCTTCTAATGAACGGGTAGGAAAAGAATCCAAAATAATTTGGTGACACTTCTTCATGCCAAAAAGGAGTCTATTATCAATTTATTTATTTTCATGCACTTTGATGGTAGGACTTAGAAATACGATTAATTCTTTAGAATCCGAAACAAAACCTGAGCCATAGCTCCATAAGGTGATGGCTCTGATGAGGACACCTATTGTAGGAGACTGTAGAAATTGCAAATGGTATGGAGTACTGCTGGAATTCTGCAGAAGGAGCACAGAGAGCATTAATTCATGCGGATTTTTTACTGCTCCAAAGAAAACCCTGACACTGCTAGGTTGGAAGATGTAACTGAAAGGGAAAAAAAAAAAATCATGCTAATTACATTTAAAAGAAATTTCCTTTGTGCATTTCAAGGAATGTTAAATACCATTACTTTTATCTTTATATAGAATTCAGTCAATTAGGGCTGACTCTGCAAAAATAGGTCTCTACACACTCAACCTTTAGAGGAGGATTTTCTGCTCAGGGGAATACAGCTGGAGGACACAGAGGCCACCTATTTCCCCTCTTATCAAGGGATGTTTGTTTTTTTTTCTCCAAACATCTTTCTGCAGAGACTTGAGAAGTGGTCCAACACATTCTGCACTACTCTTAAGAAACAACATATTTGCTTTCTTCCCCAGCTGGTATTTGTGTCTGTAGCTGGATCACAAACAAAACCATACAAAACAAGGGGACAATCACATCCACATGGAAATCAGATGGAAGACATCTATTATTACATGGGACAGTTCTACCACCTATCTACACAAACATGGGAACATTCTCCAAGGGGTTCAGCTGGCTTCACTGATGCCACACAATGCCATCAGAGTGTGTAATAGCACAGGATTATTAGAGAGAAGTCTAATTTTCATTTTTCTACAAGAAAGGAAACCAAAAAGGTACGTTTTTTGAAAAACAAAGCAGACAAAATCTCACCTAAATCCTCTTGCAAATTTCCTCAGATGTTTCTTCTCTGTTACAGCATGAAGCATTCTATACTTTCAGCAGAAAAGAGCCACTGTCTTAAAAGAACAATGCCATTTTGACTGATAGTCCACATTGCCCCACAGTAAACACTTTTGACCTATTTTAGTTAAAAGCTTAAAAAAGAAACAAACCCTGAAGAGAATTGCCAGCAAGGAAAGTGAAGAAAAATAATCACTCTAATTAGCTGTTGAAATACTGACTCTAAAATACAAAACAAGCCGGCTGAAAAGACTCATAAACTCCTCCTCTGGAAAGAAAATGGTCTGGTTTATTCCCAGGTGTGGTCACCCAGAATGGGGCCTGGACTGAGCTAAGCAGTCAGTCTCACCCTGAGCAATTGTTCACAAAGTAGCCTAAAATAGCCAAGACCTGGAAGCTGTACAGGTCTGTTACATGCCAAAGGCTAGACTCAGTGTTGATGACACATTTCTATGATTCAGCTACACCACAAAAACCTACTGAACCTCTTCTAACTGAAATGAGAAGTTCCAGTTCAGTTACTCAGCACAGTTTCAGGTCATGGCTTCAAAATGCCATTGGATAGTGTTGGTTTGCATTCTCTTATCCACTCTATTGCCTATTCCATCTGGCAAGCTTCCAATTTCTCCAGGTATTTTCAAAAGAAAGAAAAAAAAGAGCATAGACCATCTGATATTGTCACACTGAGCAGTTTTGCTTCACACTTCAGTTATCTGTAGTCCTCCTAACTTGGGTTTCTGTAAGTGATTACAGGCTACCCTTAAAAAAAGTGAAAAATTAAGGTAATTGTATTAATTGTAAATATAGTACTATACAGGCCTGACACTGCAGGAAAATCACTTGGCAAGCCAGTGACCCTGACTGACATAGTCTGTTAGAACACACACCTAAAACAGGCTGCCCACACATCATCTTTCCCCACCTAAAGGTAACACCTATGTGCTCATGATCCTGTCTGCTGGGATACTTACACATTTTCTTTTACGACACATCATGCTTATTGCAAACTTTTTTTGCCCCATGAGAAACAGACATCCAAGATTGCTATGCTTAGATTTCTCAGATTTCCTCTATGCTGAGAAAGTACAGGATTATTTCATGTTAATATCATTATATTAATGCATTTTTTTCTGAAGTCACATCCTGAATTTGCTGAGTATCGATGACTGGAGTCCAGGGAAGGAAATAAGCTGTTTAAAAAGTGTGGACAGGGCAAGAAGGGGACAGCTCTCCCCCTCGGCATCATGGTTGGAATGGAGAAGTAGCTTTTGCACCTTGACCACGCTAACAATTCAGTTTTGCCAGCCTGAGTGCAAGCCCAGCGACCCCAGAGGGGTTCAGCTGCATGACTGCAACTGGAGGTTCAGGCTTGGTCCTGCAGGTTCCCCGGACTCCAGGGAGGCAGGATCCAAGTGCCATGCATTGCCTCACTCTCCTCAGAGCAGTCTTTGTCCTGCTGCTCGAGAAAGATTCATTAAGAGCTGTGAGTCACAGGACATACCCATCAGCTGAATGACTTTGAATGACTCGAGAAACATCTCAGACCAGCAAGCAGGGTATGCGACGTTTCCTCAATGCGCTAAAATCTCTCCCAATGAGAAAAGATCAAAAAGTGAGTTACAAATGACAAAGAACCCCTACAGAAACCAGCTTTTAAGGTGTACTAAGCAGAACTGAAGAACATCTCCCACATTAATTGTGCATCCCTAATGCTAAAAAAGAAATAAATCTATATTTACACATATATAAATATATTGGTATTTATTTATTTTTAGGTCTCCTAGAATAAGTAAGAGCATCCAGTGAAAAAGAATGAAAACTATTCCTGTGGAAACCAAGTATTTTAGGTAAGCACAGCCATCAGGATGAAGAAAACACAGTAAGTAAAATCTTGCTCTGACTGAAGAAAATGGCTTTATAAAGACAGTTGATTGCATGCTTTATTTTTATCTTCAGAAGCTGTAGATTTAAAGAACACAGTAACGCCACAAATACAACCAGGCAATCAAAATTGCCTGAACATTCTCTGCCAAGCTGACAATGAGAGTGATTTCCTGGAGCTTATACTACTCATTTGTCTATGCCATTAAAAAAGGACTACAAAAAGTGGACAGAATTCTGCCACAGCACCATAGGAGTCTGTATTATTGCACAGTGTTAAAGGAGGCAGTGTAGCATCCAGCCTCGACAGTGCCCAGCACTTCATTTTGGAGGCATTAACTTCTAGAAGTTTTTGTTCGGGAAGTCAAGTAACGTTTTGTTGGGTTTTCATATGCAATGCTGAGCCTCTCAGATCACTTGTGTGGATTCCTAAATAGGTAGGACAGTGTAAGTTGAACGATTAAGCATAGATCTAAATCCATCATCCCTGCTGCTGAAATGAGAGGCAGTGACACATCTGACCCTTCACTTGACCTGTCTGTGTAGGCCAAAGGAGTATGGAAGAGCCCATTCTTCTCACAGCAGGTCTGCAGAACTTAATCCCATCTTAAAAAGATGATCACAGGAGTTACACCACATTACTGGGATCCACTGTCGACAGACTCCTATGGGTCCCCACACTGTCCTGTGGAAATGTAAGATTTCGTATTTACTTAAATTAAAGGTGGTAAGGCACTTGCTTAGGGACCTCCCTCTTGCTGCTCCCTACCAGCAGTTATTACTGTGGTTATCAACTGCTTTAAGTATGGTCTTCTTAAAATCCAGCACTAGTTTACTCCTGCACTGCCATATCTGTGTATGGATACGTATACAAACACATATCCTGCAACATCCATAATCCTTATTTTCCTATACCAGCAACTCTGCTTCTTAATTAACACATTGAAAAATTGAATGACGAATTCTATCTGCAGGTAACTTGTATCAGCTGCTAAGCCACTCAGTTTCAAATTGATGCAAATATTCTTCCAGCAACTTTTTGAAGTTACTAAAAAAAAAACCCCAAATATAAAAGCGAGCACCTGAGTAAAACCAGTGTAGCTTGTATTATTGTATCTTTACTCATCCTGGCAGTATAAAAAACACCGACTTCTTCAACAGCAGAAAAAGTACTTCTGTGAATATACCACCATTTAGGAGTATGAGGTAACCCAAGACGTGTTTGTAATTTAGAATGAAACTCTTAAGGAAACCAACTATTAAGAGCTATACCTTGACCTTTTTAATTATGTTTTCCTCTTAACTCACAGAACATGGTGCTGAAGGGCAGGCAGTAATAATGCAACTCGAAAATTGGGTAAAAAAGTTCCGTATGAAGGCTCCAAGAGCATTTTTAATAAGATGCTCTTGATGCTCTGGTAAAGCACAGGCCAGAAGGACTCTGGGCTGTCCCCTTCCAGGAAGCTGGTACGTGTTTGTATCACCAACACTAAATGACTTGGGAAACAGATTTAGTTTCCAAAGTTAAGAGCTGTTAACCATAGGACAGAGTTATGATTTCAAAGCTGCACCAACAGTGGGTTTTTAAAACGAACCAACCAACCAAAAACCCCAATTGCGAGTGTGCATTTTCTGCCATTGGAAAGCAGGGATAAATCCTCTCTGTCGTCTCTTTTAGATGCTCCCTCAGCTTTTAGGATTGAGGGGGGACCGGAGGACATCCAACTGCCTCTCCAGCTCCTATTTCTACTTTGCACAGCCTTTTGCCCTCTGAGCATGGCAAGAGGCAAAGGAGGCAGCATTGCCCAGCACAGCTGACGGGATCCATCCGGATCCCTCTCTTTGTAGCATTTCCCCCACCTCCAGATATGAATTATTTGAAGACTATTTCAAGAAGCTAGTCTAGGCACTGATGTTTAGCAGCCCTTTCTGATTCATTAAAACACTTTGTCAAAATTAGGTCTGGGAGCTTTAAAGCAAATAAATAAAACTCATTTAAATTTAAATCTGTACTTTAAACTGGAGTCTTCGGTTGGAAGACTAGTAGGAGTAAGTGCTTTAGTAAAGATAAGTCAGTCTTGAAAAGTCAGCATTTGTGAAAAATAATGACAAATGGAACATTTTCTGTATGCCCACAGCATGCAGGTCCTTTCCTCTTGAGAGAGAGTCTTAACTTTATTGTGAGGAAGAACTTTGGGCAAATGCTACAAAGTCATTCACTGGACAACTCTGAGGAATGTGAGTGTTTTTCTTACCACTGAGGTAAGTAAATCAATGAGCTGTCTACAGAGGTAGCCAAATTTTCAATAGCAGTAAGACTGACAGAAACACTTGAACACATGGTTTAGCTTAGATGGCCTAAAATATCTTTCCCGTCTTTGTCATCGCTGCTTCTTTAATGCAGAGACTCAGCAATGAGCTGTAATGAGCATTCTCATGCACTGCCAAATAACTGGAAAAAATTACAGTAAGGATTACACAGAGTACTATTTCCTACCTGCCAAACAAACTAAAAAGCATGCGGTGGACCAAGAGGTGAGGAATGTAAGCACATCATGCAATATGCCCTGATGGCAAGATGAGGGATGGTGGGAAGGCCCCATGACATGTAATTTAGATACACATGTGATTTACATACACAATTCTCAGAATTTTGGTACTGTATCTTGCTACGTTCTATTTGGTTGTCTTTGTTGACAACACCAATACAGGTTTGGGTTTTTTTCAAAGAATATCAATTCAATAAATTTTATGTTAATGCACTGACTCTTTAAGTGAAGTTGTGATGCTGGAAGTGACGTTCACTGCTTCAAGGACATCTCTACAAGAAGATGCATTATGAATATGACAGTTACTTCAGGATACGAGGAACTGGCACCTATTGAAAAGGCAAGCAGGAATTAATTGAGGCTCTTTGTTACAAAGTTGCTACTTCAAGTTCCCATAGGTCCCCAGATATTAGTTGCAGACACGCTTATCAAAACTCCTTTGGGGAGAGAGGAAAGATGGCATTCAAGACCAAAAAAAGAACAAATCTGGGGCAATTTTACCATTGATGGACTTGAAGCAGCCCCAAAGTTTAGAGTATTTAGGAGCAGTATGAACAGAAATATCAGGAAGACCAGCAGTAGGTGTAGAGTGGATGAAACTTGTCACATAGGTGCCATTCATGTATACAATTCCCTAATGCTATCCTGCCTCGCAGAGCTGTAAGGTACACTCCATCATTTACAGAATAATAGACACAGCTAAGTCATTTGCTGAACTTTATTCTTAGTGCTTGATAAAATAATCTAGACCTGATAGATCCAAACAGATTCAGATAGCTTAATATAAACAGCTTGAGATAACTGAAATGAGAACATTTAATCAACAATAAACTCTGGCACTGTTGAACAGGTCTCGGGGACATCATGCAGAACGGCTCCTGACGATTCTGTGTTGCTGGTGACTACTGTATTCATAGAACTAACTGTACCAAGTGCCAGCTGAAATGGGGTATTTGGATTTTAAAATATCATTTGTTGTTCACGGTACTTCGCATGAAGATATCGCCTGTATCGATCAACCAAAGAGAAGGCTGATACCCTGGAAATGCTCTGTTAAAAAGCGTAATGCATTTATATAAACACCACCAAATCTTCACTTTGCAAACCTCTTCAGGCTCAATTTGTTTGCAATTACAGTGAACTCCTTGTACTAGCTCTCTAGTAGCAACACTATTAATATTTACCTGAAAGACTCGGCATTTCTCAAGTTCCTTCTCTGCTTTGCACACATCATCAGTCTGCTGCAGTAAAAAAAATCACTGATTCTAGCTGAGAATTTGTAGGTAGAGTTACTGAAGAGATCCTCAACCTGCCAGCATGACCATCCTATCACACTGCCATTATAACCACGGGTCAAGGTTGTATTTCTAGAAAGAAATACAATTCTATTGTTGGCAAGATGGTTACATTACTTCGGTTAATGCGAACGTAAACTACAATAAATCTACCCTTGAGTGACACGACAATCTGAGGGAAGATTTATATTCTCCTTGCAAAACTCTTCAAGGAAATTTCATGTCTGTGGGGACAAACAGGTTCACTCTATGTAAAGTCTTAGGAAAATACATTTATAATAAATCAGAAACCAGATTTCAATAATACTAAGCAGACATTAAAGGGCTTTTGCCTTTTTTAAGAAGATTTTTTTATGTATAATTGAAGTTTATACAACACTCCAGAAAAGCCATCATGTGTTAGATTGAAAAATAAAACCAGAAGCATTTTCTGTCATATAGGTATACATGAAAAAACGGGAAGGTTAATGTCCTAGAAAGTGTATGTCCAGCTTTGTACCGTTACCCATTTACCAAAGCAGAAACTAAGATACTGTACTGTAAACAAAAAGCTACAGTAAAAGGACATTCGGAAATTTACACAAGTTTGAGTTCATAAACATTTTGGTTGCTCCATAACAGTTTTCATATAAAATGAATAAAAAACCCTTGGACAGTTTTCATCACTCTTGACTACTTTTCACTTAAATGCACACAGACATACTTTATATAGCAATATACTGATGTACTGTAACATGGATATTAAACTATGAGTACTGCTTTTTAATTGAGATGTGTCTTATCCAATCCATATTATCCATAATTGAAATACTCAGACATTATGTATTCCCAACATGTCGTTAAGTATAAAAACATGAAAATATAACTTTACATTATTTCAGTTATATACATCAGTTCAGGCTTGACAAAGAGTGGTTTATTTTTATTATTTCTTCTTTTTTACAGTATGATTTTTAGAGGAGTAAACCCAGAGGTACAATAAATAGCTTTCCACTGTATACAGAAATGCAATTCTACTTCTTCAAAAAGTTTCTATTACCATATGAATCTTATTTTAGTTTGGTCATTCTAGCATTGAACATTAAAAATCAGAATGCATCCCCCAACATTCCTGATGAGGAGTAATGCACAGAACACCTATGGATTATAGATGCATCAAGAAATGGTTTTGTTTAATCAGGAAGATGTTTGACACTGGAAACACCGTGTATAACTCTTCTGCTGCCTGCACTGAGATATACACCGTGTTCACACTCCTGGAGAAACAGGCATTTTACTTAAGCCTAATTCCAACTAAAACTGCAAGTCGTATTTCAGTTTTTATTTAAGTCCAAAATTCAATGGAGATTTACTGATACTGCATGAGGCAATGTATCCACAATGCAGAAAAATGTAAGCTCTTCAACCAAATGGATGGGATTTTATTTACAGGGAAAACCAGAGAAACATGATGTTGCTTTGATCTGCATTAGCATTTAACTTAATGTTATTGCACCCCTCCTAGAAGTTCTTTTTGCTTTGTAAGTAGAGTTATAATATTTAAATGCACATAATTAAAACATGTGGTAACTCCAGAATATTCATAACGATTAAGATTCAGGAAAGATTTTGCATTTTTGTCAGTAAAGACCTGCCTCGAATTTGATTTATTATCAATCTTAACTCAAAAAGACATTGTCAAGGTTTTGTGGGTTTTTTCTTTTCATAGCAAAGAACTTCACTAGCTACTGCTTAGAATTACCTGTTAACAGTTAGAAAACTGCTTCCTCAAAGGAACAATTTGAGAACTGTTTTTTTCCCACTTCAAAAAATACTGAACACTAATTTACTGATTCTTACCAATAAGTCTTCTCTCTTCTGTAGGTTAATTTATGTACTGTGATTGTATAAAAGTAGAGATAGATATGAACCAAATCTTTGGATCATATGTCCCTGCACATCAGAGTTAAGAGGAGCTCTAAACCAGCACCTATCCAACTCTTCATGTGCTGGTATCAAGTACCACTCCAATCCGGAACCACCTTGACCTTTAGGGTTGAAGAAGCCCATTTGAGCATTGCAGCTTGGGCTCATCCGTAGAAAAAGCTGCTGAACAGACTCAAGCAAGCTGGGGGTGGCGACACTGACAAAACCTAAAGCACTGAGCCAACCTTGACAGTGTCTTTTTAGATTTCAGACTCTTTATAACCCAGCTGTGGCTAGTAAAATTAATGGAACACTTGCAAATAAAACCATAGAAAAGAGTTTATTTCAAATGTCAAGCATTTCCAAGTAATTTTATATTAACACCAAATGTTAAAGAATAGGATATACAGCAAAGTTTTAATAACAATATTAAATTACAAGATTTGAACCTTTTCATTATTATGTCTTCTCAAGATTACATATTTGGCTCTGAAAAATATGGAACTGATGCCTTAAGTCTTATTCTCATATTCCACTTCCCCACAGTCTAGATTTCTTTTTTCTTTTTTTTTTTTCTTGTTTTCTTTTGTCATATTCAACCATTATGGAAGCAAATTTATTTAAAAGCCAGTTTTTGTTTGTGAAAATACCTAAAAATATTTTTTTTTTATTTTAAATGTTTTTGCTTTGTTTTGTTGTTTTTTTTTTCTTATAAAACATGTCATATCTTGATGGAATTGATGTCAAGTGTGCTTAAGTCAATATGAACCAAGGAACTAACAACAGTGGCTGCAGAAACTGGTGTGTTGCCTGTACAACGACTTCAGTTAGATTACAGTACTTCCATGTTAGCTGTGCATGTCAGTCAAGCTTCATCTTGAAATTGTGTAGAAAATGGTGTTGTGTTTTGAACTAAGCATTCATTACAATCCGAGATGAACTCCACAAATACAAGAATTCTTGGCTGAAAGAAAAGTCTTCAAGATACTGGATGCCTCTTACCACTTTGACAATAAACACACAAGAAAACCATTGTGTAAGGCACTCAAAAGGTTCTTATCAATCACGAGAGATCAGTCACACTGACATTCATTCCCATGCCAGGACTCACGTAAGGTACTGCATGCACTGCTTTTGGAAATTCTGGAGTCATAACACGTCCATTTTCTCCAGTACTTCCTGTAATTGACAGCCTTGCCTTGCTCCTCATGGCATCATTCAAGGTCATCTTAAGAAAGAGAGAGAAAAATACAATGATACATTACAGAAACTCAGCGTTTGAGACAGAGCCTGGTTCTCTTCTTGCTTACATTGGGCTGGCACCACTGTAACTCCATCAGCTTTAATGGGGTTACTCTTGACCTGCTCTAGAGTAAGCGAGAGGAGAATCAGATCTTGTTGCAGTTCCTCTAGACAGCCTTTAGCAAATGAAAACAGACACTGAAAGCAAAAGCTGGGCTACGATAAGCCAAGCACATCTATGCCAGGACAACCCAGATTTACCAGAAGCCTTGCAGTCAGCAGGTTGCTGACTGGGAACAT
>VWZY01006536.1:354778-377278 GCA_013399075.1 Chloroceryle aenea | reverse complement strand
TGTATTCAAACTTCGGCAAAATATTAATCAGAAGTTCACACTCCAACAAGATGATCTTATTTTTTGGCAGCTCTTTTTAGCTGTGCCATATGCAAACGAGAGGTGAGCTGAAAGGTGTCAGTGGCACTAGAGAACTTCAGATTGCTCCACAGAGGAAACTAACATTGCTGTGAAACCTGAAGGCAACGTTAATAGCGAGGCACCTATTTCAAGGTGGTTCTTATTTGTAATACTCTTGTTTGTGCCTCACCAACATAACTCAGCTGGTCAGGGTTTTCTTTCAGAAATACTGGTACCTGAAATACACTTCTATTGCTTCAACCAGTTGGTAGTTAGAACTATAAGTGGCAGTTTTAACTACCAACTGATTGCTGTTTTTTTAATCTGGAACAAAACAGTAAAGGAAAACAAGGTTTGCCACCTAGATCACAGAACCACAGAATTACCGAGGCTGGAATAGACCTCCAAGATCACTGAGTTCAGCCAATCACCCAACACCAAGACATCAGTCAGATCGTGTCACTACNAAGATGCCATTTGCCTTCTGTGCCCCCTGGTCACACCACTGGCTCCTATTCAGTGTGTAATCAATCATCACTCCCAGGTCCCTCCCTGCCAGGCCGCTCTCCAGCCACTCATCCTGCGGCCTGTTGTGCAGGGGGTTCCTGTGGCCAAAGTGTAGGGTCCTACAGACTGGGGGACGGAGGCAGTATTGTCATAAAAGAGCAGACAGAATAGGACATATGACAAGGCAGGGTCAGCAACAATCACCAGATGGAAAAAGTCCATGAAGCTGGATTTCTCATACTGTCATATGCTGTACAGTTCTAAGGAAGCATTAAGAAAGTACAGGTTGATATCAAGTCTGCCTGTGTATGTTGAGTAGAAAGCTTAAATATGCTAACAGGTCACATTCTACATTGTCTGACCAAAATATCTGTGGAATTACCAGGGTAAGTGACAATTGGCCTGAAACCAATTTCTTAAAAAGACAACCTAAAGCATTATATAAAGTAGATAAACTACTTCCCAATTAAGTATTATGCTGCATGTGACTTGGCTATCACGATATTTCTGCTTTGCTGTCCAAAACCAGGACCGTTTGGTTTTGAAGTTATCTTACTTCTTTGTGGAATATGACTATGTGAAAGCAGAAACCAAATCTGTCCTATGATAAAATGTATTGGAAGCATGGCTCTACAAGAGCGATCTTGTTACACTTCAGAACTGCTATAACTAGAACATCTGTAATTACACCATTAAAAAAATTAATTAATGAAGCATCAGCAGTGCCCTCAAGATCTCCTAAGGCTTTACCATTCTTGTAGTACAGACTTACCCTTATTTTCCTGTCCAGAAATGTAGTCTAGTAAGATACTGAGGCTCAGATTTCTCCATGGTCTCCACACATTTAGTATTAAAAGTTCTAGCAGTACTAGAAAACCTCTAAGTTTTCTAACATCCGAATATTTCAACTATTACCAGAACCTACATCTATGTTGTCAAGGCTTTTTCAAGGTTCCCTTGCAGATCAGTGGTTGCATATTCTGAACTGTTGATCTACAAATACTCAGTATACTCATTAATACCAAAAGAGATGGACATATTCAGCATGACCAGATTGACTGAGAACTGCACACAGCCAGTTTCTCGGATTCTTGGAACACCCAGTATATTGCATAGGCACTTCTCTTGTTTTATCCGAGATCCTACAAAGTGTGAAATTGCACAATCTTTGAAAAGTCAGTTCACAAAGTAAGCTATCACACTGTATCAATAAATCCAATCAATGTATCAATAAATCCAATGTATCAATAAATCCAATGTATCAATAAATCCAATATTGCCCTTTTGTCTGCCTAAAATTTACCTGATATATAGACAGATACATGTTAGAGTCTCTAACAGCATGGAAGAGACTCCCACTTGCAGACCCAAGACAGCCACGCCATTTAATGTCTGAGAGACTCCATCAACCTCACCAGAGCATTTAAAGAGAGTCTAAATCCTAAGAGCACAGCTTTCTATTATCTGCTCCCCAAGTCCTGCTGCTGTTGCTCACTTTCCTGGAAGCAGAAGTAGCAGTGCTTAGCTCTGCAGGGTGACCAATCTCCTTCCATAGCTCACTCAGGCTTGGACATCAAAGTCCACAGGCTTGTACAAAGAAGCTCAATCTTCCCCGAATTCTCATTCTCCAAACGTACTCTCTAATTAAACCCAGATGCTCCATCCCCTTCCTACCATATGTCAACATTCATTTGGCAGAATACATCCAACTTGCTGCATGGGATCTACCACTAGAAACTAAGCAAGGGACACCAAGCTTCCAAAAAGTGTTATAAAAGCAATTACAGTGATACTTCATGAATTACCACAAGTTTGTGTTATAAAGTGAGAAAACATAAAGATGGTTTATCTTACATGGTTCAGTTCAACCCAAAGCAGACAACATGTATCCAGATGCTCGTCACTACAACTTTTCATTAGAAGGCACTTGGATTCCATGTTGTAGAAGAGAAGAGGTTATGCTGACACTCAAGATTATTCTCTTATTGTACAAATGTTCAAATACTAACTATTACGTACAGGTTCATTAACTGCCTTTTCTTACTCCACTGTTTCCTGGTTAATTAAAATGACCTTTTACAGGTTTTGATATCTAGCAAGTAACAAGAGCTCCAGCAAAATCTGGTTTACTTTAGTCACTCAGCCTCCAAAAAATATGCAGCTCCCCACTTCTCCTGTCACTTCATCATAGAATTCTGATTACGAGAGGTAAGGGGGAAGGATGAGGGAAGTCCCATGACAGACTAAGGGGGAAGAGTTGTGAGGAAAAGATTTCCCAGGTGGTCAAGTGTTAAGAAGAAACCTCCCACTAGATGGCTCACAGGGTCCTTGCTGTAAAAATGAAGGCAGGAATACCTGGCCCAGCAACCATGGAAATAAAAATTTGTAGTGGAAAACGTCCCCAGAAAACAGCGCTCAGACTTTGCCATGATCACAGAGTCCTCTGCAGACATGAGCACTGAAAATCATCCTGCTGGAATTCATACTGCTCAGAGTCTTGATACCTGCCTAGTCCTTGACCTTGTCTGGACTGGTAAAGAACAAGTAGAGCAACAAGCTACTCCCTAGGGGATACTTGTAACTTCTCAAGTTTTTGTTTTGATTGCTACACAATATATTTAATACATTCTGCTTTCAGACTCGTGCCATTTTAGTTCCTCCATTGTTTTGTTTATGGAATTTGTCTTTTGTTTGACAGGTAGAGCTGAAGGAGATAGGAAATGGCAGTGTCAAGAGACCTTCATCTAGCACTCTGTGCACACACACACTCAGTCACTCAAAGCCAACACTGTCTGACAGTTAAAAACACCCCAGCATGTACACTTATCCTAATTCAAATGCATTGTGGGGGAAAAAAAGGACAAAAAAACCAAACCCAAACCCCAAAACCGCCTTATTTTTTTATTTAAATTTGGCCAGTGCTACACTTGACCATGTTATCTTCCTATGCAAACCTTCTTCATCTCCTTCAGCTGCACTTGGAAAAGCCTGCAGGCATCAGCAACAGAGGACTGAACCATGAGGAAACAAAATTCTAGTGAATGCAGATGCCCTGTGTGTAAGTTGGGCTTTCAATTTTCTTTCTTTAATGGCACCAAAACCTTGAAGGACAGCAGTGCTCCACAACAAGCACCAAAACTTGCTATCAAGCAATCCAAATGAAGGAACCATTGCAGACTGCTGTATTAGTTGACTACAAGGATGCAGTAACATGGAAATTATCTACACTGCTCTTAATTGTGGTGGCTGATTGCTACTGCAAGGTGACACTCCAGTGTATATAGGAAATGTTAAGAGCTAATTGTACCTTTGGTGTCAACACCAACATGATAGTACGAGCTGAAAATACAGTAACATACAAAAATGCCCCAGGAGCCAATTTGTATTTATTTTTTTAAAATCATGTTACCACTAGGCATTTTGACTATGAAAATGATTATTATTACAAAGTATACAGCCCATTTAAATGTAAAATACTACCTTCATTAAGAAACTCATTAGAAAATTAAATTATGCAAAGCTTTATCAAATTAATTAACTGTAGTTTATGGGTCATCAGATAACTTTTCCATTTTGCCATTCAAAGACCTACTATTCTTAAAATTGGGGTGTTGTAATGAGTATGTCATTGACAGAAATAGCTCTTCAGACTACTAACGTTCTGTTAGACAATGATCTTGTGCAGCAGGAGCAGAACTTTAATTCTCAAGTATGGTTTCTGCAACCATTTTGTTGACTGAATAAAAGGACAGGAACTGGTATTGGCGCCAGGAGCTAGAAAGTGTAACAACAAATTTATCTTGTCAAATTGCCCAGGAAATCAAATAATGATACGTCCAAAAAACACAGAAAAGGACAAAACATGGTTTTTAGCCTCTTTAGTTAGCTCAAGATTAAGTACTTTAAAACATTTTTTATACTGGGTGAACACTTAAGGTGAATGAAAGTTAAATAGGTGGAAGATACAGATTTCATAAAATACTGGTAATTTTCTTCAGTCCTGGTAAAAATTAGTTACTTGTTCTTACAATGCAGTTTTATGGCTTTCCAGTTTCCATTACTTAATTGAGCTACTTTAAGTATCTTTATTATATTTGGTCGTACTAATGAAAATTGTAAAATATTCTACCTCAAGACCTGACTCCTCAGAAGCCTACTTAAATAATTTTCTCTACAAATGTTCAAGACAAGAACCTCAGACTGTTATCCTATTCTGATCATGTCCTACATTGTAAATATTATATCATCTATGATATCCATAATATATGAAGAGTGTGATTTAAAGAGTTAAGTGCTCAAGAAGGCTTGTCTTACAAAGGGATGTTAGTGTTAAAGACCATTTAACTGCTGTTAAAGTACTTGCCGAAATGACTCCTTCCCTGAGACGTTAATTTCAACAGGATTGAAATTGATCCCCATCATTCGTCTTATTCATAAAATCAGAGCAGCCCATGTGAATCTCATTTCAGAGAAAACTCAGATAAATGGCACACAAACTAATTTCCAGAATGCTGACCTAAATCCATCTGTTCTTTCTGAAGTGCTGGTCAGAAGAAAAATCTGCTCTCCACTCCTCTAACTTTACTGTAATAAAACTCGTGACATAGGGGAAGCTGTACTACAGTCATGTTGTAGCACTACTACATGTACTACTACAGTTTTGCTACATCACTGTCATACAAATGTAGTTTTGTCAGCAGGATCTTGATCAGGGGAAACCTGAAAGAGTCTGTCACAGAAGCTGAACTGAACAAAATGGCAAACAGGAGCAGAAGTTCAAATATCCCAAGTGAATAAAGAATGGGAGAAAGGAGAAGGTATGTGCTGTGTGTAAGAAGAAATGCAGAGAATAAAGACAATCCACACATAGGATCATAATATTAAGTGAATACAGATTTGGTTTTGACAAAGATTAATGCAAGTAACAGGAATGGGGGTGCAAAATAGGAAGTGATCAAAAAAAGATGGATTCAAAACAAAAAAGAACTTATTGCACCCATAGAGAGGGAGGGGGAATGAATTAAACCCCAAACCACAAATGCACTCTCTCGAGCAACCACAGACCTGTAGTGCACTGCAGGCGCTATTCCCAGTGTCTAGAACCGTAAACACACTGCCTGGACTTCATGAGAGTGAAAAATCATTCCAAGTCACTGCTGCTCTTTTGGTCTGAAGCACTGCATGACACACACAGCTTCAGAAGACATCCTGGAGTGGAAACATTTCCAGACAGAAATGATAAGGATTTGTGGGAAAAGCAATCAGGATATTGAAACACATCAAGCCAAACAATGGGAAAAGATTTGTTATATATGAGAAGTGGAAAATTCTGAGCAGGGGAATGATAGAAATTGAATGAAACTTTCCAGTTCAAATGCATGGTCCAGCAGTTTAGGACCAATATAAAAAAAAAAAAAAACAACAACCCAAAACTGCAGTGAAACTGAAGATCTTCAGTTGATAAAAACAGAAGAAACATAAGCCTATCACTGTGATCAAAATGACTACCAGAAAATAGATTGATACAACTGGGAGAAGCTTAGTTCCAGAAAAGACAAGAGAAATAGTACTGCCTTTTTTACAAAGCATTGCTGAGATCTCATCTGCATTAGCTAACAATTAATTCAAACTACAACACGCAAACACAAGAGCTGTGAGATGATCAAAGACCAAAATACCTTCCTTGGAAATCAAGAAAAGTGTAGTTTTGTTGATAGTGATGAAAGTTCAGGGGGAAAAAAAAAGCCACCCCAACATACTTGCTCTCTATTAATGCATCAGGAAAATAAACACCGAGAAGAAAAAAGCTACATAATAATTATTAATGTACTGTAACAATTGAGGATAAACTTATTAGAAATAGATTTAGGCTATCAAATAACAGAATGCTTCTGACCATAACAAGTGTGGTATTATGGAATCATCTGCCCCCAGGACGAGTGCAAACAGAATTTGTACTCACTTAGACTTATTTTAGAGTGTATAAATTTGTAAAGTAAATACATGCAACGCTAGAAAATCTTAAAAATATACTGCTGCAAATTCATTTTTGCCGAGCACAAAATTACCTACTACACAGCATACTTTGACTAGAAGACTTAAGAGAACTTGATGAAAACCTGTAAGAGCTCAGAGAAGAGTGTCTTTACCACACACCAGTTACCTGTACAAATAGGGAAGACAAGTTCTATTAGAAAGGAATACGTTTTATTTTTAATAAACATTATGGAAATAATAATTTGAAATCAAGCTTTCCAAATAATTTCTACCTAACAGATGCAACAAGGTTTCTCAAACACCACAGAGTTGTGGTCACTGGGCTCACTGAGCTGTCTGCAAAAGACATTAGGAATTGGGGTAATGTGAAAAGAGGAAAAAATGAAACCTGGAAAATAATCAAGTGAGACACTTTGAGGAAGAATGGAAGGATGTATGGATTAGTGCATTCATTCTTTTAAAATTACTTTCATAGTGGCCTGAATCAATTCTTTGGTGTGTTGCCCAGCTGCAATGACCTCAAAAATCCCAAGAAAGTAATAGAAAATTAATCATCTGAATGCTCTGGACAACAAAAAAAAGTACAATCATACCTTCCCTGACATGCTGTTGGATGCAAAGGGCAGTCTTTCCATTATCTCAGTGCCCAGATTTACCTCTGCTCAGTATTTCAGCTACACACTTTTTTTTTTCCTTCCTGTCCAACTTAAAAAACCAAACCCATCTGCTCTACTCGTATCTCCTTCACAGATTTATCAAATGCCAGTCCTATTGTCCCTGCCTTTTAAGGTACTGAGCTGAATCTGTGGTAAAAGGTACAGATTTCCTAAGTGAGTCTTTTGTCTCCATCTCTCAAAGGCTTCTATGAAGCTAGTCAAAATTTAACACTGGAAACATGATTTTTAAAATTCTTCTACATCTCAAACTTTAAAAATTGAGGCTGAGGTATGATTTCATATTTTTTTACTTCAACTCTATTTAAAAAAATAAATCAGACTGTTTCTTCTCTTCTCGCCAGTTTTAGAGATTTTCTGGGGATTTTTTTTAAGAAGCTTTGAATATCTTCACGAGCATAAAGACAGAGTGGTGTCTTTTTGCATAACTTGAAATACAATCACCAATTTAAACACCTTTGTAAGTTCAATAAAAAAATATTTCCAAGTGCTCCTCAATCTGGAGGCACTGGACCATGTTGGAGATCCTCAGAAAAGCCAATACCACCAATCTTCAGGCCAGATCTTTGCCTCCCAACAGACAACATTTTGCAGGAGAAGTGACTCAAGGAGGGGGGGGGGCTTTGTCAGCTCTTCTTATGTTACTTGCTGTTTTTTTCTTTTTTTTTCTTTTTTTTTCTTTTTTTTTAATATATAAAGAGGACTTCTTTATAAGACAGATATATCATCCTTCTGGCATTTTTTCCCATGCCCAACTTTTCATTCTGGAACTCTAGCCTCTTAAGCAAGAACAAGCGACTCTTACATAGTCTTTCCATTGAAAGCTAAATACTTCTTTGTTATGGAACAGTTGCGATTCGTTTTGTTTTGGCAGGGGGTGCACTCTTAAAGGCCACCAAAACAGGTAGAAGGAAATAGATTCGTCTGGTCATCTCACGCTGTCGGTTCAGAAACAGATACATATAAAAAGATTTTAAATAAAAAAGAATGCAGAGAGAGATAATGTAAATTAGCATAATTATTGTCCCATGAGTCCTTTTTACTTTTGGAGATGCCTTCTTACCTTACACATGGGACTAGTTACAATTCATCTTTTAAAGTGGAAAACAGAAAAGAAGCATGATTGGTTTCTCCATCGGGTTGGTACCTATTTTTGATGACTGGAGTTCCGCATACAGCAAAAACACGATTGAATTTTAAAAATTATTAGCTTTTGTTCACTTTGCATCACTTCAATATTAATTTTTAATATGCCTTCAAGCAGGTGGAAAGCATGGAAATGTTCCAGTAACTGTTAAGCTTCCATAATTATGCAGTTGTACTTTATTTCTCCCAGTGCTGTAGCCCCTGGAAGTAAGCACGGCGACTTCAGGAGTTCACACGTATGGACAATGCTTTAAAATCAGTTTCTACGGTGCAAGGCAAGCAGGACTCTGTCTTCTTGGGTTAATGACTTCCCCCCCCCCCCGAAGTTCAACTATGTGTCGTGACTAATGCATAGATCAACTGCGTTTACTGCTGAGAATAAGCCAAGGTAAAAACACCATGTGGTTCTGGACTGTCAATAATACATACCGAGCAGAGTGATGAAATTCCACTCCTCCACCGTTCACCGCTCCGTCAAGTATGATCTGTGTTCTGACAATTACAGAGGTGAAGCACCTGCACAAGATCAACTGAAAGGCCTCCTGGATCTTCCAAGCAGTGACTGCAGTCCTGTTCACATCCTTACCACTGTCATCTGCTACTGATTTTAGAAAAATGATGCCCTATTGGCAAACCACAGCCACACACATTTTCTTCAGGTTGTAAACCCAAGAGAAAATGCAACAGCAATATACGATGTATCTTTGTTTAGGCTTTCAGTTGCATTAAGAACTCTAAAAGCACTTCACCTAAGACAAAGGCTAGTAAGTATCAGAAGTGTTAAGTACTCCATGTCAGTGAAACAGAACTCTGAAGGCTTGGGTCACACCTGAATTCTGCTAGTAGCAAATTTAAGATCTTCTGAGAAAAGCTACTACAAAATCTGGTATTTACAAATATATGATCAAGAGACCTGCTGGATCTGCCATTAAAGAAAAAGTGTATTATTATTAGTTTCCTGCTGATGTTTACTTCTCAGCAAATCTCTGAAAAAGGGCATGACCTTGTTTTTTTCCTTTTTAAAAATACTGTTAAATCCATTACTTCTGCACTGATATTTTCTATGCAGGAAGAAGGAAACATGTGTTATCACACTTTAAAGCAGCACTAGGAACACCAGGGTACAATCATTTTTCATCCCTTTTCTCAGTTATGTTTCTTCATTTGGTGCCAACTGATTGATGCTCTACAAGAGTATCCCAGCAGGGAGTATCTCCTACTAGTCTACACTTCCTTCAAAGCTAGGGAATATATACCTATACTAGTGTAAAGTGCAAAGGCAATCTATCTTCTGTCACGAGTGCCAAGGCTGTTATCTGCAAGTCAAGTGACATGGACTAGCTTGTACACCTACTCTCATATTGTCTGTAGGGTGTACCTGGGTTTTTCCAACCTGTGTCTGGATTACTCTATCACCATGGCAGCCACTGGAGCCATCCAGCCACAGCCACTGCAGACATCAACTGGTATGTACATACTGAAAGACTAGAATCCCAAAACAAAATGGACAACAAACTAATGTAGCATCTCAGTGAGTTGTCATTTACGCAGTCACAGAAGCTGAACAAAGCCTCAAACCCACCTCGTTCAGTTCACATCACCTATATATATGTTCAGCTCTTCAGAATAGGATTTTCCAGCTAACTTTCACCATCTAGCTTATTGCTGAGATTTCCTTTTTGGAAAATGCTGAGGAACATCTCTTCTTCATTTGTGTAAAGCATTATCAGGAAGCATGCTTTAGTAGCAAGGACAATTCAGTTTCCTGCTCCTGTACCCGGTATACAACAATCCCAAATGCCATGCTGTTTCAGGAATTAGGGCTGTACAAATGAAGATTTACGTCCAGTATATATTCCATCAATAGAAAACAAACTTGCAAATAATAGCAGTTCTTGAAAACAGACTGACTGAAACCCCCCAAACGTTTCTTTTCCTTCACAACAGCACCAGAGAAAAAACCCTATCTATTTTAGCTTGCTGTTATAAAAATACTCAAATGGTATCCAGCTGTTCAAGGAACTCAAGTCCTAATTTCAAGTCATATAAAAATCACACATCCACTCCAATCCAGTCACCATACAGAATTACTCTTGGTGAAATGACTGTCTCCTTCGTGCTAGAGACTGCTTTCACATTGCTTTCAGCAGAGAGTTTCGTTCTTGAAACCTGAGTTTCAGGTGTCCTAGAAAGAAATTCTGACAGCTGTTATTTCTTGAAAAGTAGATGGGCAAGTTTAAGTGATTTTTAGCAAAAGTAGATAAACCCATCAGGCTGCAACGTTGCATTATGCTTTTTGCACCAACTTGTTTGTGATAGGAACTGCTGAGAAGAAATTTTCAGAGATTGTTACAGCCTTCCTGTGCAGAGCCAAATCTAACAAAAAAAGGTGAAGAGTATGCCCCCTAAAGCCCCCCCCGGATTTCTGCAAAAGTTATTACTGCTCAAGTAATCACCAGAAACACTACTTACGTAAAAGTGTAATTGGAAAGATGGATGTATCTGCCAGAAGCAGAGACATAGAAACAGACATGTCTGGGTTGGAAGGGACCTCTAGAGGTCATCAAGTCCAACCCCCCCAAACTACAAACTGATGCACGCAAATACAAACATTGTTTGAAAAGCTTGCTTCAAAATTTCTAAAGAGAAACTATTCAAAAGAACTGACCTCCTGTTAGTTCACTTTCAATCCCCAGTATAGCCATGATCTAAAAGTTTTATGCTCACAAAACCAGAAGCACATGCTTGCATGCTTCCAAACACTTCTAAACACTCTTCGCACAAACCTGACCTCATTTTTTCTAGCTTATACAATTCATGTTAGTATTGGTTTAGCCAACAGGAAAGCAATCAGCAGCAGGTCTCATTACTGGACCTGTCATGAAAATCAGAAAATAATGCTCTTCTGCAGTTGAAACAAGCATGGTTCCTGTTTAGTATGTCACCAGTGAAGTATGCATTCCAGGATCTGGTGAAAGCCACAGTGGAGCAGTTACTCCTCTAACTACACAGTACATACAGAATGTTGGTGAAAGCCTGTTTCATTTCACTCTTCTGGCAGTCTATGTTTGAAATGTCAACATAATACTTGTGGCTATTTTAAAATACATTTGATTTAAACCTAACAGTATCATCATCCATTGAAAACCATGAAAACAATAAGTTTCTTGGGTTTTTTTAGCACTTCAGACCTCTTCCACCTTACAGGGAGACACATGCAGAGCGCACAGGGAAGGGAAAACACTCATGGTGCTTCTCTCACAAGCCTTAGTGTCTCATTCATTCATTCATTCACTGGATGATTTCACCAGGTTAGCTGGTGTCTCATGGGCAGCGTGAGACTCACCCAGGGGAAGTCTCATGCATTTTTAAAACTGAAATAAAGAGGTAGAAGGTGAGGGCTGACAAGCTTCCAAGGCACTACTATAATGCAAACACACACAGTAACTGTTTCCAAAACCAGGCATAGGTTTACTACACAGCAGCCAACAGGGCTATATCCCATTGCCCATCTGCAAGCTTGAAATATCATGGGAAATAGCTCTCAAAACATGACTGCACACCTTCTCATATCCCTATTCAATGTGCAACTACCCAAAATACAGCACAGCTATTAAATAGCCTTGTTTGTAATTGTGAAACTCTTGTCTCACAGATTACATGAACTCCCTTCTCTGAACCTGTCTTGTGTTTTACTTTACAGTGACCATGCTTAGGTGATTCCCTGCAAACATTTTTGCTCTGTGTATTTATAATATGACTCTTATATTTATAGACTGTTACAGAAGGGTCTATTTAAAGACCCTTTTATTTATAGATAGGTAATAAAAATGTAATGACAAGGAATTAACAAAACCACTTTTACTTGCAAGTTAGGCTGCACATATCACATCTTTATAGCAACCTTTCAACAAAGCCTCGAGAAAATGCATTTATACAAGTGAAGACCTATTTAAAACAAAACAGAAATCTAAAAAGTAGAAATTCTTACCCTAAAAAACTCTTTAGTGGAGCCAGAATCTAATGTCCCATAAGCAATTTCTGTTTGCTTGGAAAGATCCTCTGCACTTTCAATGGGAGACACCATCCTCTCAACCGTCAGGAAGGCAGCTAAGTTAGCCGTGTAGGATGAGATTATGATGAGGGTAAAGAACCACCACACACCTCCAACAATGCGCCCAGACAGGGATCTAATAACAAGTATGAAATGGATTTGTAAAGTGAAATGAAAGTGCTAAAAAGAAACACATGTTATCAGTTTTATACACATGAGGCATTACACTACAGGGAAGTATTTCAGGCTATTTTGTAGCACAGCTCTACATACTAATCAGATGGGAAATCAAGGGATGCTCTACTACATCTCCTGGGCCTTGCTGAAATCAGGACTCCGGAGTTTACTTTAGGGAGAATTTAGCAATCCAGTTCTTCAAAGTTCTGACCACCCTGCAAGGAAACTGCTTCCATCATAATGTGCTGTATTTATCCCATCAGCCTGTTGTTCCCTCTTAAGTGCATTTGTGTGGCATTATGAAGAGGATCAAGCAACAACCAGTGAAACAGTGCTTTCAGAGATACCAGTATGCACTGAAAAATTCAGTGCCTTTAGCTTGCTTAGTTTCCTAGGACATTCAGACAAAGACTGATTTCTACCAAGCGATGGCTTGTGCTGTTGTGGACAATGCATACTGAGAAAAAAATAGCACTGCTTGCATCACAAACCGGCCCAGGGAATACCCATGAACTAAAAAGTGAACACAACTTTTGAAAGATACAAGCATTTAACAGACTGAGGACTGGACACCAAACAACCAAGGATAAGACAGAAAAAAAATGGTGAAGGAAGAGTATTTTAAAATAATAATAATCTGATGTTTTTAACTGCAGCAGGTGGGCTGTTATGGACCTTTGTTTTGCATCTCCTGCTCAAGAAGAGAGAAGAAAAGAGAACTCAAGAAAATATACAAGACAGCATAGAGCACACAACTAGCAAAATTCAGTGATTTTCAATGCTAGAAATCTAATACAAGAGAAATACTGATATTGCCATTATTCTCAAACTAGACATTGTTCTAAAGATCCTTTAAACCTCAGAATTAATTACTACTTTGTATCCCAACAAGACATTATAGCAAAGAGTACATGAACTTTGGAGATGTGCTTAATTGTTTGACAAAAACGTGCACATAGTTGTAAGTTTAGTACTCAGGCATTGCAGTAGTTAGGATGTCTTGATGTGGCTCTTCTGTCCAGTAAGGAAACAAATTACAAATCCCTCACCCAGACTACTGTATTGTGAATGAGACTTCTAAAAAATTCTGACAAAATATTTAAATAGATATAGGAATATTTAAATAGATAGGTATAATTATATATATAAATACACACATGTAAACATGATAAGATATGTAAAGTTGATTTATTAAACTGGGAACAAAAACAAGTAGAACCAATTCTGGACGAATTATTGTTACTAACTGAAAACTAGTCAAATTGAAAGTAGAAAATCACTAATAAAATTTCTGTTATAATTTAGTCATTCGAGATTTATTCCATATCACAACAGACTCATGAATTCAGTCTAAAACTTGAAAATCAAGTCAGAATACGTTATTAGAAAGGACCATAGGAAAAATATCTTTCAAGTTCCTTCTAAATTGAGACATTTTCTGCAAACATGCTTTGTCATCTTTGAAAAAAATGTTACATTCTTATTTTGACATGGATTCTACAATTAAAAGACTGAATTATATGATAAATACTTGCAAGGTAAAGACCTCTGGCAATCTGAATTTAATAACTGCAGGTTTTGATGACACCTGCTTAAAAAAAAACCCACCAAAATAGCCTTTGGAAGTCCATAATCTGTCGGCAAAGAAAGATGCCACTGAATTTGTAAAAAAGAATACGCTCAGTGCTCATCCACACATGATGCACCCATATGATATTTTATAAGTAAAATCTTTTGGGGAGTCATTTGTATTGAAACTTTTCTTGGAAGGTCTGTCCCAGTTAAATAAATAACTTATTTTTTTAAGTACATTTTGAAAAGTTTATAAAGATTGGTAATTATACGCTAGCATGAGCCCATACTTTACAAGCACCTCATTCATCAGATCACTAAAGTAACAATTCCTGTCCATGATTACTTAAATTAGCACACATTTTTAGTTACAAAGGTGTTGTGTTGCAGTACTGAGAGTACACCCAGATCTCAAAACGATGAGGAACCCCTTGCTGTGTTCTCGTTATCATATGTATATTATTCTATCCTTTCTACTCTATTGTTTCTGTGCTACCCACAATGGCAACATGGGGATTTCTACTGTAGACCAGTTTCCAGGTGGTCCAGTCTTACTCAGCACCACCTTCTAATGCAGGGTTAGGAAACTCTAGCTACTTACCTACTCTAAAACTCTTCCATGATTGTCATTTTTATTCGAGAAATGACGGTAGCAATAGAGCAAAATTTACCTTCATATATGTATTTTGCTGTTGCCTGAATATATTCCTTTTCAGAACTACTCTGATTCATTTGCAGGGATTTCAAATTCCATAATGATACATTTGGCACAAGAACAAAAATAACTGAGGTGTTCTCAGCTTTTGACTATTTTTATAGCAAACAGATAGTATTATTGAGGAAAGTGGTTTGTACACGTTTGTAATGAAATAAAAGTGCTGTTAAACACTTCACTGAAACTAAATCTCAAATCTCCAAAATCATTTGAGCTTCATGTACCTTTTATGATGACATTTTAGTACCATTATTCCTGCATCATCTTTCAAAAGTTATCAAGCCGTGCACAACAACTGCCATGCTTTAATAGCCAGTAAAATAATAACAATAAACCAAAAAGATTGTTAGTCTACTATGGCCTTGATTCAATAAAAATAATTTTGTAGCTAATAGGGGATTTCCATACAACTAAAGCTGTGAATTGATACAAAAACCCCACAGGAATGAAATTTCCACAGCTTCTCATGACCTAAAACTATTTGCTCTCTCTTCACTCTTTTACACAATGCTTATTTGTGTTATATATTTCTGTTATATGCCAAATCTACCACGTCCTTCCTCATAAAGGCTGGCATCTTTCCCTGTGATATGCCAGCCCTTACATAGAATTGCTGAAGTCCTCACACAATCAGATGCTCTGCTATTTCCACAATAGAGTAACTCGAAAACCTGCTGCTGCCTTTTGGAATGCACGACTTCAAATGAAAAAAATGCTCCCCTGGTGTCATTTATTTTGCCCACTAACCATTAGGCTGACTAGAAACTGACCTGTTCCCTATCTTGCTTTAGGATCTTTAGAAGAAAGTTAAATTGCATAGTACAATAAGGTAGCTCATCTATTTCCTCAAACCCACTTGGCCTATTTCACTTGTTACTATAGTTCTTTCCAGTACCAAGTAATTATTTACCTACCTACTTACCACTTTGCTGAATCAAGGCTAGAATCACTTGTGCACAAGGAAGAAAAGAATATTTAATGAGCTGCATGGGAATTACCTTAAGTGCTTTACAGTTGTCCCTGATAAAGTAGGTGTAGATCCAATAGGAATTAAGCATTTATGAACTGATCCATTTTAGTGTTTTCCTTTGCAACATTTCCAAAACTAGGCCATGGGAATACAGTGGTGTTTTGCAACTATTTACATGAAATTAGAGCCATCTCATGACTTTATTTCAGCTTAAGGCTTTCTTGCAGCAAAAAAGTGTGTTGACATCTGTGTTAGGAGACGTAGTAAGCTTAAGAGGGAAAGTGCTGCCCGCGTAGTCTGTGACTCGTACATTACCCTTTCTTCCCATTACAGTTGTTGTGAACCATATGCACTGTCAACTGTAAAATGGGAATATGCAGCAAAAACACGGTACCCCTCCAAGAAGGCATGGAATGACTTGAACCTTATGCATTTTACAGTCTCTGGATGGTGTATATAACTTCACTTGGCAAATGTATCATCGATGTTAGGATGTTACTGATCAAATGCATCGTGACCCTATGTCTCAGACCACTGCTTTTATTGCAAGGGCTTTTGTGATTTTAGGGAAAGAGAAAACGTAGCAATTACTTGATTTCCAAGAGTGAAAATATATGCACCATGAACCTCCTCTGGCTGAGATGGCCGAGACCAAAAATGCACAAAGTTGAAATGAGTGAGTGACCAACCTTGGCGAAATATCGCATCCTTGCTGCATAAAGGCACCCAGGGAAAACCAGAGACTATTAAATATCCCAAATTCATTAGTTGATTCATTAGTTTGTGTTTCTCTTCCATCTTCAAACTCCTCAGTGTGCCACTCGTATGGGCTAAATCTGCTGACCAAGAATAAAACTACACTGACCCCAATGTAGGCAAAAACAATGCACATCCAGATTTCATATGCTAATGGATCAAGAAATGAAAACACTCCTGGCTTGGACTTCTGAGGCTTCTTGATCATTATTGATATCCCCAGGCTCATAAAGGGCTTTGAGAAGTCAATCACCTCTTCTCTCACCAATGTTATAGTTAATGGAGCAATTGCAATATCGGCCTTCTGTAAAGGAAGAAAAAAAGCAGATAGTAGCTAATACAGTGACCAGAGAGCAAAGCATGGCTTAGCTTCTATTACATTTCACAAATGGAAAATAGGACAGTGGAGACACTGGCAGCATTTGTTTCACCAGGAACATCCTACGGAGAATTTCAGAAATTTTCAGTTGAAATTCTTCTTACTGAAATACATGGAACCATATGGCTGGCGTATTACAAGCTTCCCTTTACACACATGCCCTTTGAAAAGTGTATGACATTTAGAAGTATTAGTAAAGTACACTGCCTTTCACCTGGTGAGAAGGATGAAATATGCCCTCACTTCCCCCAACTTCATTTGCATTTGAAACCTAATTGCATGTTTTACTTTCAAAATTTTTCGTGCCAATACAAATCACTAATTCTCTATGAAAGGAATTTGATAATTTTCCTCTACAGAGAAAACTAAACCAAATCTCAGTCATTCTATCAGTTATCTTTAAAGGCTTTAAAAGATAATATTTTCTTACCCCATAAACAAGTTCTCCAACCATCCCATTCCAGATTTTCGTGTCTGCATCCCTTGCCCCATACTTGCCATCCCCAACAATTGTGAGCTTATATTTGAATCCACAGTGTTTAGCAATCTCTGTAGCTAAGTCCACACAATAGCCCTCATATCGATCATTTCCTTCCAGCATTTCATGATTTTTCTTCATCATGACGTATGGGGATTCCTGCACAGAAAGAACTTGCCTTAGCTACTCGATAACGAGACAGATCAGTTGTGCACTTCATAGCTTATAATTTTTCCTTTGACATGTGGAAATAAAAGGAGAGAAGATATCTGAATAATACATGTTATGTATATGTTAGCTGCTAATTATTAATGTGGCATGTCCTTAACACATTCAACAGTTGCATTCTCTACAGTCATATAGAAATAACAATACTTACAGGTATAGTGACTCCCAGCAGTATGTTAATAATGACCATGAATGTTAACAGGAGTTATGCATTCAGAGAAGAAAGAATAAGTTCCAAAATCAGTTTATTTCTCTCATACAGTTTAGATGGAAGAAGGCAAAGGTATGTAATTGCTCTCATTGTTGTCTTAATACAAGAAAATTCTTTCCTATTTCACAACCACATCCCTCCCTGGGAAAACACTTCAGGCTCTCAGGGCTATGTCTCTATTGAATTGCTACACAAACAATAGGCATGCTACCTATAACCATGCAGGAAAGTTCTGTCATCAGCAAAACTGGTAAGGAGTTGTAATATATCTCCTCTTTGCTCAGTTGGTACTAAACTATGCTTGCATCCAGTGAAATTTCTATACTCGCCTGTGATTTACTTGTCCGAACAGATAAAGAAGCTGTGTAACTTAAAGACAAATGCTGTCCTATGACAGTACATGGAGTTATTTTCTAGACAACTAGAATGCAACTTTTCATTTTATTTTGCACCGCAATCCATAGTAGCTACAATTTCAAAACATAAGAACCTTGGCTGTTTGGCAAAATCCATTCTCTGAAACTAACGCTATGATTCAGCCTCTCAGTGTTCTTCTCCTTTGAAAGCAGGTATTTCCTGACTTTAATTGTCTGGGATCTTCCAATCAATGACTGTTTGTCTTCTACAAAACAAAACCGCATACTGAATCACGTCTTTCCTTCACTTCCAGTTTTTATTTACATGAGCAACTGGTCACAGCCTCAAAGAATAAAACCACCATATGCTTAAACTAACATAATGGTGAGAAGCAAACTACCGTAGGACAGACTGTCTTGTGACAAAATATGAGGTTAATTACCAAGATAGTGGTGACAATAATAGTCTTATTCTCTAGTCCAGAAGATTCATTTCCAAGAGGGCCATCGAGAGGATTCACAACCATTTTGTCCACTTCACTCCAATATCCAATCTAAAGAGAGTTTATAGGATGCACAGACAGCAGTGAATATGAACTTGCACAGACAAGGTAAACACATTATTACTATGCCCTTGATTTATGCTCACAGAGAACTATTTTAGCTATGGATTTATTTATTAAGTAAATATATTTATTCATGTAGTTAAAGACTCTAACAAACAGTAAAAAGATTGAACTAATTATATTTGCTCAAATTAATTTGTCCAACACTGGTATACCATTGTCACTCGCTCATTAACAGGTTTTAGTATCAACACCATGCACGGTAGGATTGAAAGGGTTAGGAAATATGCCAAGATTAGGAAGACAGGAGAAATTGGCTTTTCCTGAAAGGTTTGGAATTAGAGCAGAAAGTTAAATCACATTTCAAGAAACATCACTGAAAAGCTGTATTCTGCATTTGGCAGCGTATTGCCTCAAATTCTGGCTCACATTTAACAATTCAGATCAAACCCCAAAAAGTTTAATCCACAAAACAAAGGAAAATACTCGTATGTAATACTTACCAGAAATAACAAGTCCTATTTGTTAGAAAGAAATAATACATATTTTTACCCTGTTCTGTCAGACCATTTTAGAACACACCTATGAATAAATGTTATCACAATGGATGCTTTAAGTAATCAATAGTGTTCCATCACCTACCTTAGCCTGTTGCTTAGCATGGCAAAGCTTTAAAGACACTGTAATGCAATTCAAATTACCTTCCGAGGACCAGTACTTTTGAGTTCCATGACGTTTATTGTAAAATTGATTCTCTTTCCATTCTGATCAAACTTTATATTCCCTGTTAGGCCTTCCACCTGAACCTAGATAGACAAAGATGCAAGTGGTAAAATTAAGTTTGCTTCTCTTTAGAAAATGCATGTTGTATTTCCATAAGTGACTATTGGTATGTCAGAAACATTCAGTTTAGACTCTTTTCCATACAGAGTACATTATCTTAGTATGAGACATGTTCCTGAAGAGTTTAATTCCACATTATTCCCAGAAAGATCCAGGCACATTAGGAGACTGGATGGTTCTTTTCAAGCATTTATAGAGACCTTCAAACATACACTTATCCCAGCATTCACTCCAAGGAAGCTACCTGTTTCAATGCCCTTTCTATTTCTACACCATGACCCCAGGGTACAGCTGGATTTGCAAGACAGTCTCCAGCATTTCCTCTTCTGGAGATCTCAATCCTCTGTTTACGCAAATTACGGAAAGCTTCTGTCATCACTTGAACAGCATCATAAGTCAGAGCAGATGTATACTGAAAAGAAGTGAAAAGATTCTGTTAAAAAACATCTTCAGCTTCACTCCACCTTCCAGTCCACTTGTTAATCAATTAAACACAGAAACATCTAAAAGGACAGCAAGATATACTCAAAATCAGCAAGTTTAGCTTTGGTTTGGAGGTCACTAACCTCTGAGAGGTATCTATACAAATTAATGAAGCTTTCTCCTTCAGAATGGTTAGAGGTAGTGCTAATAAGTCTAAACTGAAGACCTTCAGTGTGAATTACATTCATTTCTCACTACAACCCTGTAATAGTTCTGTGTGCAGATATGGCTGGAAGTCCATGGAGGGGAAAAGGGAAAAAAAAAAAAAAACACCAGAAAAAAATTCCACTATTTACCTTGATTTACCTTTTAAAAATCAGAAGTTATTTCTCTGATTATATTCTTCATGGAGATGTGCTTTTAGATTTCTAGACTCTATCTCCTCCCACATCTACACATACAAAACCAAACAGCATGTATTTGTATATACATGTGCTTATCTTTCCTGTTGAATAAAAAAATTCAGGGGTAGCTGTTTTCAGCTACACAATACCCTATCAGTATCGTGCAAAACCAGGTTTTGGGATGAGATGTCTGGAAGAACCAGTGCCTCTCAAAGAACAATATAAGTGAGGAAGAGCCCCATGTTCCTAAGCTGGCACAACATAAGGAGCCTTTTGAGACATCAGAGAGGACGTCTGCAATCAGAATCTGGGGCTAAACTGTCAAAAGCACTTGTCATCAGTAACTGGAGTATTTTACATCTTAACTGAAGAGAAACCATACGTACACATACACTGAGAAGCTTGTTGGATGGGCTTTGTGAGTCCAGAACATTGCAACTATGCCTAATACGAGGGACATTTTTGGAAATATGGGCCAGAATGTAACTACTTACAGCCTTATGAATGAATGCAATGATCCCTGTGAAGGCTATTAGATGCTGAAATATAATCTGTAAAGCAGAGAGGAATGATATACTGGCTCTTTGCTTCAATGGCTCAGATTTTAATGTGAATTTTAATTAGCTAGCTCAAGTCAGGCAGAAGGCTTTGTAATTGTAACCAAGGCAGGCTCCTGAATTGAGGTAATTGTTGTATGTGTATTGGGTCCAACAGAGCTGGAGTTCATTTTTCCCACAGCAGCTCTCCCCGTGCTGTGTTCATACTGAGGGCTGGGAAGGTGCTGGGAACACCCCTGTGTTGTGGATGCTGCTGGGCAGGGCCCGGGGATGGGACAGGAACGGACAATGCACAGCATCTGCTTGTCCTCCAGAGCAAGCACTGTGCTTTTGGAGCCCTGCTTCCTGAAAAGGGACAGACAATGCCTGCTGATGGGAAGTAGAGAATAAATCTTTGTTTTCTTTTCTTCCACATGCAGCATTGCTTTGCTTTTCATTAAACTGCTTTTGTCTTAACCCACGAGATTAATCTTATTTTCTTTACCCTGGTCCGGCTGAGAGGAGGAGGGGGGGATAGGGACAGGGTGGCCTGGTGGGCAGCTGGCATTCAGCCAAGGTCAAACTACCACAATATGCAACTGTTAGACCTCAAAAGGGAAGAAAAGGAAAGTGGAATTGTTGTGAGTTTCTTCCAGATATATCAGCTTACTGGGTGATTAACGTGAATCTTCCCAAGGAAGTTTTCTCCGTGACTTGTACAGAAATTGTTACAGGGATCAGAACAGCAGAAGAACAGTGCTTTAATTTAGGTTAAATCAGTTTTAATCTAAAGATCTCAAAATATTTTAGAAGCATCCTACAGCTTCATGTTGTTGGACCTGCCATGAAAGCAAACAGCGCCTGCATCATTTCTTACTCTTTTACTCTGCATACACCTTCAGCTCCTAATAACCTTTATGGAGCTCATTAAAACTATCCATAGCTTAATCAAGAGATGCAAAGCTTACAAAATAAAACAAAGTGAACTTACTAGCATGAACCAGAAATTACAGGCAGATAACCTGCTCATGTAGGATCTTTGTGTGTGCATAATAAATAAATCTGCCTAAGATAAGGGATGTATCAGTCTTGTCTTGATTCACTTTGTTTTAGGCTGGAGATTGATCCGTGTTCTGATTTGCACTATTAAAGTAAGTGGGAGAGCTATTTTAAATATTATTCTGGGAAACCGTACTCCTTTTACAGTAGCCTAATTTTCCTAACTTCATTTCAGTTCCTTTCAACGTTACATGATAAAATCAGCAACTTTAAGATGAAATGGCATAGGTATTACCCTACAGATTTAAAATATGTTAAATGAATATACTTCAGTATTGGAAAAGAAAGGAAAATGTGAAGACATCAGTGAAAAAAAAAACAAAAAAAAAAAAAAAAAAAAAAAAAAACAAACAACCAAAAAACAAAAAAAAACCAAAACCCCAAAAAAC
>VWZY01006536.1:293066-352120 GCA_013399075.1 Chloroceryle aenea | reverse complement strand
CCCTGCAGGGAGCAGGGACATCTACAACCAGGTTGCCCAAAGCCCCCACCAACCTCACCTGGAATAGTTCCAGGGATGGGTCAATCTGCCACCTTTCTAGGCAACCTGGGCCAGGGTCTCACAACTCTCAGTGTAAAAAATACCTTGAAGTACTAAAAGGCCACAGCAAGGTCTCTCTAGACCATGTCAGTAAGCGCCACATCCAATCTTTCCTTAAACACCCCCAGGGATGGTGACTCCACCACCTCCCCGGACAGTCCTTTGGGTGAGAAAGAGCTTCCTGAGATCCAACCTAACCCTCCCCCAGTGCAGCTCCAGGCCATGCCCTCTCCTCCTGGCACTGATTGCCTGGGAGAAGAGCCCGGCCCCCGCCTGACTACAGCTTCCCTTCAGGTAGTTGCAAAGAGTGATGAGGTCCCCTCTGAGTCTCCTCTTCTCCAGTCTGAACAACCCCAGCTCCCTCAGCCTCTCATCATCAGACTTTCCCTCCAGTCCCTTCCCCAGCCTGGTCGCTCTCCTCTGGCCCCGCTCCAGCACCTCCAGATCCTTCTGGAAGTGAGGGGCCCAGAGCTGCACCCAGTACTGGAGGTGAGGCCTCACCAGGGCCCAGTACAGGGGCAGAATGACACCCCTAGACCTGCTGGTCACACTATTTGTATCATTTTGGAGATAAATGGTGCCTGTGTCCCTTCTGTTGACCCTGTCAATTAGTAAAACATTAGGTATCTCCTTGTTTGCTTTAGAAAGGTTTATAGCCCAGTTGCTAGGCCCCTGACTAAGCCCACATTCCTAGAAGTCTAAGTCTTGTATGAAAGACATTCTTATAGCACATCCAGCAGACTCTGAGAAAACTGGGGCACTAGAATTATCCCAACACTCTCCCTTTAGGATATTTATAGGGGAAAGTGACCTCCTTTCACTCCTCTTAAAACTGAATATAGCAAAGATCACAAGATTGAGGAGCTCCAAGGTGCTTGGCCTTTCTATCTATTTCACCTACTACTCTAATAGATAGGAGATTCCTGGACTGCAATTCCTCCCCAAAGACTACTTGCAGTACAGAAGAATATTCTTTTCACCAAAGTCATCAGTGATATTAATTCAGCAGAAAAAACAATAGTGCAGGTACTTTTTGGTTTTATTTTTATTACTTTGGGTTTACACTGAGGACAGAGGTCTTAAACTTCTTTGGTCTTCCATTACATTTAATGCAATGGCCAAAGAGAACAGATGTTTCTTCAAAATATCAGAAATATTTAAGAGAACTAAAAAATATGGATATGAGCAGAAGTCTCAGCAGCAAAGTGAACCCTCTGTCTTCAAGTAGGAAATAGAACAGTGCAGAACTTCTTAATGGCACTGGCATTTGGATTTACCAAAATTCCAGACGTTTTTCCATTGAAAAGAACAGAGTCAGGATGCACATCTTACACTCATTCAGTTAATAGAGGAGTTGTTTGGGAATGTATCCTGTCCATGACACAGAATGTCAAATTAGCCTTGCATTCCAGAGACAGACCTCCACCACCTCAGACAACCTGAGAAATCCTTTAACCTTTGTCTCAACTAAGTCAGCTGTGCCCACAGAAAGATGGGCAGCTGTGTCCTGCCATTCAGTCGGGGTCCACCACGCCGTTTTGTCTCAGCGTTTGTTGATCACAGTAACTAGCTCTAAAGCATAGAGCTGGGTCAGATGATTCAATATTGTTCCCTCCAAGAGCAGTCAGTAATGATGCACTGCTGGACAAGGCTCTTATTTTGCTGTTGCTCCAATAATCATATATAAGCAATTTCAAGTCAACGACGCCAAGTCTGGCAAGGTGTTCTCCTAGCCAGTGCCATTAACATGACAGTTTTTATGTTCCTACAAAAAAAATGAAACAACACAAAACAAAACAACCAAACAAAGCCTTGCACAGACACAGCCATTTTGCTGAAATATGTCATACTGTGCTGCAATACAAAACCACTCTTCTTTTAAAGACTTCCAAACGAGAAAGAACAACTATCAGGTGTTAAAACAAGATCTTGAAAGGAGTACAGTAGCTTTTAATATAAATTTTCACACTATATTTATACCTTATACCTTGTCTTCTGCCTCCAAAAAATCCTAAATAACTAAAAATAATAAATCAGGAAGACACCCAATCTCTCCTTACAGCAAAGGCAAAACCAGCTTCATACTATTAACAGTTCACATATTTGTACAAATGTAAAGCGTGCATTCGCTAACTCTGTGTAGCAACTTCAACTTCAGTCATAGAGGTTCTTAAATTACTCATTGGCTGAGAAGTTTATGATCTAAACACAACTTAAATTCCTTAAAAAGTCTACTAATTCTTGCCCTATTCTCTTCCATTTTTCTAGAAGCTTTTTAAACCTTCCTGATTCTCAAACCTAAGCCCACTCCTGTTGAGCTTTGTATCACCAAATACCACGAAGAGCTTGACAAAAAATTAGCAATTACTTGGATTTGAATCCACAGAGCTTGACAGAAAGAATAAACCCCATTATTTAGATTTGAACCCACAGCATTTTATTTATACAAAATATGTCGTCTTCTATTTCATGACACTGCCTATTGAAAAGATAGTTACTGACAAAATAAACAAGATTTTACAAGTATTTGTGAAGTCTTACTTCTAACTTTAAACAGAATGTACCTGTAAAACAGCAGTGCCACTGATGGTAAAATCATCTACTGTAAGCCACAAAAAAACCATAAGCCTTTTTAAATTGTCACCATGTGAATACAAAAAAAACCCACTTTCTTCAAGGCTAAGCTAGAGAAAAGTATGTCACTCATCACAATGTTAAAAATCCCCAGGATCCAGCAGCACAAACAAGCCTATGGTTGTAACAGTGAAAACAGATCAAGGAAGAAAATTTCAAACAGAGGATGAGAACCAAATGTAAAAATAGAAAGGCAAAAGATTCTTCTGAAAAAAACAGGAAGGAATGGATTTGGATGTAAGGAATGGATTTAAAAGAGCTAGTATGAATGTTTAAAGTGTTAAAGTGGGGGTGGGATGGGTTTGGGGAGGGGACAGGATGACTGGCTGCTGTTGTGGAGAGCTTTTTGGTTTTCTTTTTCCTACTGCATTTCCCTAAAAATATACTTGAGCCTCTTAAAATCCTATGTTCTGTCACAAAGGTAATTTCATCTTCCAAAATTAAGGCTAGTCATACAGCAGCAAACATATGTGACTTACAGGTATGAATTTTAAAATAGAAAATGCTCTTTTACTAAAATATTTGCTGAACTACGGTCTTCAGTCACTGATCTTTTTATTATCAAAATGGCCATCCAAGCATTATTAAATATGGTAAATATCCTTGAGGTGAGCTTTTAATCAAGAGAAAGTTATTGACATGATCATAAAAACATATTCCAGATCATTTTCTAGTAGAATAATTCATGACTGGTGCAACTAATGAAACCGGTAGAAGAGAGATTAGTGATTCTGTTTTACAAAATGACTGAGACTAAATGAATGATAAGAACCTGAAAATGCCATTAGGCTCTTCAGCTATATTATTTATAGTTGTAGTTAACAGAAAATCCTATCCAGATTAATGGAAATAAATTATTTACCCTAGAAGCTGAACAACACTGTAACAGAAATTATTCTAAATTGCAATTTCATATGAGGATTCTTTCAGCTGGAATTTTTGAGTAGCCTAGTAAATAAAGTCACACTAAAAGATCTCAATTTGGGTTTTATACATTCTGAATCATCACCGTTCTCTGTAACAATCTGTAGGAGGGGTTAAGAAAAAACCTAAAACCCAAAAAAACCAAACCAAACCAAACCACAATCAACAGGATCTGAAAGTTCTCATCATACATACTGCAGTATTCTAAAAATTTCCAATACTTGCCATTTAAAACTAATGGTAATAATTCCAGTCTTAAATTTAAAAAAGAAAGCAAAAACCCAACAAAAACCTAAACCACAACACCTCCCTATTTTCATTACCACTTCTCACCCCAGCCGGCACAAGTATTTGCCTATTGGCTCAAGATGAAATGCTTTCTCCTGCTCTCTCCAATCTAATTCCAAGTAAAATACGAACAGAATTAAATACACCAATCTTAACAGGTTTCTGATTTTACCAAGAAATAGTTACTGTCAGAAAATAATAACCACTTCAGGTTTGCTTTCCTGCCACCCCACACTGGCTAATATACGCAGCTACCCACACTGACGTGCCCTCAATACCAGCCTTGCCCCAGGAATAAGCCTCAACGTCTCCTCTCTTGTTCACCTAAGCAATCCTCAGTGCTTCCCCTCCTCCCTTACTTCAGGAAACGTTTGGCCATAGCTGCCTCTCAGCTCTGAGCTGCCACCACCCTCTTGTGCCTTTTGCTTACATCCCAACAGGCTCTTTCCACTTTGCTGACTCCTTTGTTTGAATGACACATTCCTCCACCTCCCACTTCCAGCTCTGTGTATCACTTCCCCTTTTCCTCTTATCCCCATTTCTCCATCAAGCTCTCCTGTTCTAACATTGATGCTGATGAAGCCAGAGGTATGCCTGATCTTGCTGAACACTTGGAGCATGAAGGAATAGCAGCTTTCCTCTGTTTACATCAACCATATTCAAGTGAGAAAGTGTCTGGAAAAAAAAAAGGCAGGAAGAATCCACTACACTTCGATGGCTGAAGATTCTTAAACACTTATCATTGCTAAGAATAAGTGGATTCAAATTCAACGACACAGAGCTGCAGAGGGACAGCAGGACTTGGCTCTGTAGTATTCTGAAGCCCGGCAAATCCTTTTGCTTTAGCCCAGTTGAGCCACTTTTACTTGCAGGATTGAATGCTCTGGGTCAATAGGCCTTTTGTATGACCCTCTGCTTTCACTGACTAAATGTTCCATTTTTTAATTGAGCTTTCTTAAAAAACAAAGCAAAACAAAGGGGGGGACCAAAAAAGAAAAGGAAAAAAAACCCCAAGCCCAAACCAAACAAAATAAAGCAACCACGCTCAAATGAGTGATTACTTATGCAAAAGAGTCTCAAGCTGTTAGAAAGAAGCATGAAGTTTAGCAGTGAAATATCTTACATCCAGATTTTTCATATATATTATTGCAAGTAGAGAAGATTGGGATTCAAAAGCCCAGTGAAAGCAAGTAGCTAGAATGCCAGCTGCTAGATGTACATTTTTTTTCTGCAGAGGAAACCAGAACACAAGGACTTGAAAATGAAGGCAGAAAAAAATCCCAGAAATCTAGTTTTACAATGGCACTTAAAAAAAAAAAAAAATACTCCAGTTCATCCATCATTAACTAATGGGATAAATATCAAAATTATCTATTTTTTAAAAACTTCTTATTTATAAATCATTATAATCTATTCGAATTCAGGGATAATCAATCATTTTCCACTAAAACTGTAGCAGGTACAACAGGGTATGACTTGTAACTCTTATTACCACGTGTGGTACTACGAACCCACGTTCCAACACATCGTAATCATTAAGATGCATGTCCCAACATGAAGATACTGTCTAAAATTGTTACTCATACAATTTTGCTTGTCCACCTCTAGACCAAATGCTTTCTCAATTTCCAGTGTGAATAAATGTTTTCACTGTTCTCTTTTTTGTTGCTTATTATCAGTGAGTCATCTAAATTTTAACCATTTCTGTAAGGTAAATAAGTACCTACACAGGCACTGCCAGGAATGTGCTCTGGTGTGGGTTTCCCACAGGGTCATAGCCTCCTTCAGACATCCTCCTGCTCCCGCGTGGGGTTCTCCTCCATGGGGTGCAGGTGGATATCTCCTCCACCATAAAGGTCCATGGGCTGCAGGAGGACAGCCTGCCTCACCATGGTCTTCACCACTGCCTGCCAGGGAATCTCCGCTCTGGTGCCTGGAGCATCTCCTCTCCCTCCTTCTTCACTGACCTTGGAGATGTTTCTCTCACATCTTCTTACCTCTCTCCTGGATGCTGCTGCACAGCAACTTCTTCACTTTTTAAAATGCGTTATCACAGCAGCACCACCACCATTGCTGATGGACTCAGCCATGGCCAGCATTGGGTCCACCTACGTAACCATCTGGCATTGTCCCCATCAGACACAGGGGAACCTTCTAGCAGCTTCTCACAGAAGCCACCCTTGTGGCTCCTCCCTACTGAAACCTTAGCATGCAAACCCAGTACAACTCACAAGGTCTCACTAGCCTTGAAGAGGTATGAAGTGAATGGGTTAATCAGATAAGGAAGCTGGAGCAGCTGATGTGAATGGATGTGTTGTCCTTCAGTGTCCTTCCACCAGGGCAAGAGGTTTGCTTTAGTTACAAGAGCCTGACAGAACACTAAGGATCAGAAACCCGGTATATTTGTAAATATACAGTAACAGATCAAAGGGAGATTTCAACTTATTGTCAGGCCTTCCTAAAATTAAATGTGGCTTTTGTTTTGCTACCTGACAAATATATTCTCCAGGATGCTCAGTCTACACATTATTAGATCTTCTAGAACTGCATGCAGAGACTGATAACACCCTCAGTTAAAACAGATATACTTTAGATGTAATCTGAGGTAAACAGTCTATCAGGTTTACTTTTGAGATATGAGAAGACATTTGCAATAAAAACCAGCAAAGCACTAGTTTTAAATGTCCTGCTTAATCTTTAAATCTTGTGAGTTTTATCAGTGAAGCTACAAATAAAACCAGTGTCTCCTCTCACCTATATCCTAAGACTGCAATTTCTTATAATTCATACTTTAGAAAATACATTTTGAAAGCAATTTGATCCAGGTCGCATTCTGGGCAGCTGTCAAACAGATGTTCAACTTTTTTCTTTTTTTTTTTTACTTTCTTGAAGAGCACATTCTTCTGAAATGCACTTTTTTCTTAGAAAGAAGAAATGCACTTTCTCTGTGTTCAGGACTGTACCTGGATACTGGGATAGGTCTTGTCACATCAGCTCACTCATATTCCACTGACTTGCATTTTATACTGCAAAATGAATATACAATGACTTTTGGATTGCAGAAAATCGTACAACACGAGTGCAATGCTCTTGCCTGCAATGAGGTAGTACTTGCAATCCTGGAGTTAAGATTACCTGCTAGGGGCATGTAACCTCCTGTTACTTCTGTACAGGATTTTTATTAGCCTTCCTACCTCTTTCATACCAAATTTGCAAAGACAGCTTCCTGAATTCCACGGCAACCAACGGCAAAAGCTCATGTAAATCCACTGACAATCTGGACACCTGCCTCAAAAACAAAAAAAGCTTTCTAAGATCACAGAAGGGACAAATGGGAGACCACAGAGTTAACCTGCTCAGTAACTGAAATGTTTATATAGTATTCTAAGAAGCAAAGGATAACAAACAGCTAGAATATTAATGTTAGAAGGCATGTCCAGGTAGGGTGGGTAGGGAAGGCAATTCAGGAAGAACAGATAAAAAAATCCTGTACTTTAAAGGATTGATCGAGTGCACAGAGAGGGTAAGAGGCTGTCTAAATCAGCAGCAGTACACATCAGCAATGCAGAGAAAGATCTGGATGCTAGCGTGTCATCTCATGACAAATAGATTTCAACAGTGTCATGATGGTGAGGAAAAAATAAAATAAAAAATAAAAAATAAAGTAAAGGTAACACAAAAGAAAGCCCTGAAAGAAGGAATGTCTGAGATACGTGAAGCCATTATTTTCATTTCTACAGCACTGCACTCAGATGTGGAGCAGTCCATAGGCTGGCACTTCAAAGGGTACCAAACAGAAAGGTTCCAGAGGAAAATGATGAACAGGATCTTATGAGTAAAAAATTCAAAGGAAAAGGGACTGTTTAGTTTAGCAAGGAAGGAAAGCAAGGACAAATCTGACAACCAGCTTCAAGCATAGAAGGAAAGCTAAAAGGGAGCCCTTCCTCATATCCATTAGGATTAGATAAAGAAGGAATGGATGAGGTGATATAAAGGCTGATTTAGGAGGAAAAAATACAAACAAAAGAATATTTAAGCTCTGACATGACACTCGGGGAAGTTGTGAAATCACTACCCACAGGAACTGCACAGTCTGATTCTGCCTTCAGGCAGGAGAATGGGCGGTGTTACTGACTGCGCAAAGACCTTTCTTGCCCTGTTTCTATGATTTCTGTGATTGCCCCTCAAGGACAAGAGTGAAATGGGACTTATCTCTGTAGTTACAGGCAATGGCAGGGAAAAATGGCAAGTAATATGTGTATAAAAGGGTAGAAGATAGAAAGCTACACAAAGAAATACAATAATGACACAATCAATGTCTCCAAGCACTGCAATATGTATCTGCATTTCCCTCCCCATCAATACCTCTAGCATTTATAAATTATCAGTGCAATCCTGTAAATTCCTCAAGCAGACAGTAATATAGAGGGAGACAGACCGGCCTTTTAACACATGCAATCATTAGGGTTGGAAAGGACCTCTAGGATCATCAAGGCCAACCTTTTTCCTAACATCTCTCTGTCCATTAGACCATCACCTTAAGTGCTACGTCCACTCGTTTAAACCCCTCCAGGGATGGTGACTCCACCACTTCCCTGGGCAGCCTGTTCCAGTGCCCAACCCCTCTCTCTGTGAAGAATTTCTTCCTAATATCCAATCTAAACCTCCCCTGATGCAACTTGAGGCCACTTTCTCTTGTTTTAGCATTAGTAATTTGGGAGAGGAGACCAACACCAGCCTTGCTACAACCTCCTTTCAGGTAGCTGCAGAGAGCAATAAGGTCTCCTCTCAGTCTCCTCTTCTCCAGACTAAACAACCCCAGTTCCCTCAGCCTCTCCTCACCAGGCAGGCTTTCCAGACCCCTCACCAGCTTCACTGCCCTTCTCCAGACCTGCTGCAGCATCTCAATGTCTGTCTTCACAGAAACACAGAGTATGTGATATATGGTTGGAAAGGACCTCCTAGATCACCGAGTCCAACCATACCCACAACAAATGGACACCTGAAAAAACCAAAACACCTAAATACCCCGATCAAACACAACTTCAAAAACCACTTGGAGAGGGGGGCNATCACCCCCAAGATGAACTGTTCATAATCTTCCCTGGACCTGAGGCCAGGCTGCCAGGCCTGTAGTGCCCCGGATCATCCTTCCTGCCCTTCTTGTAGATGGGTGTCACCCTGGCAAGTCTCCAGTCGTCTGGGACTGTCCCAGTTGAACCAGGATGGCTGATAAGTGATGGAGAGAGGCTTGGCAAGATCCTCCTCCCGCTCCCTCAGCACCCTCGGGTGGATCCCATCCGGCCCCATAGATTTATGGTGTCCCATTGGCCTAGCAGGCCTTTCGCTACTCCTTCCTGGACTGTGAGGGGATTATTCTTATCTCCAGCCCTATCTTCCAGCTCAGGGGACTGAATACCATGAGGATAACTGGTCTGACTGTAAAGACTGAAGCAAAGAAGACATTAAGTACCTCAGCCTTTTCTTCATCCTTGGTAACAATCTTCCCCCTCTCATCCAATAAAGGGTGGAGATTCTCCCTGGTTCTTTTTTTTGTTGTTTATGTATTTGTAAAAGCACTTTTTATTATCTGTTAAACAACTTTTACGTTAATGGAATTAATGAAAATAGACATTTCAATTAATTTCTTTTTCCTATACATATCAAAATAAATCTCAAACCCCTAAGATATTCCAAACACTCTCCTTCAATCCTTTCCATTTCCAGTAGATTTGAAGTGACCCATCATGGAAGACTTAAAGGGAGTATCTGTGATAAACCTACAGATTTTAATGCTACAATAAATGCTATAATAAAACATTGTAACCACTTCTATAAAACACGTGCTGTTTCCCTCACCCTATCACCAATACCAGAGGTACCCAAATCCTTAGCACTGTGTCCCACTGATTTTATTTTTCCATCAATGAGGAAAAAACACATCTTGATTTTAGTTAAGACTTTTTAACCTCATTCATGTGTTTCACTGTGTTTATTTCCTGCAACATTAATAGGTAGGTATCAGGCATAGGTACAATCGGAGAGACAGAAGAATTTTATTAATAACCCTCAGCCAAAACCCTTCCTCTTTTCCAAAATGAGAGCAATACATATTGCATGTACATCACATACATCATACAAACCTATCTAAAGGCACGATACATACTCTAGTTTGTCAAACATTACATGAGAAATTCACTTATTCTGTCATAAAGATTTTAAAATGCAAAATTAACCACAGAAAAATCATAGCTTTGATTGTCATCCCTAAATTTGGCCTCAGGAAAAAAAGAACCACAAATTATTTTTTAATTTGAGGTTGTGTGCTTTAAAGGATTTATGTTCCAGGAATTTAAAAAATGGTTCTTCCGTTCCTTGCTGAAACTTCTTATCCATCTCATTATGAATCAAGGATATCCTTCATATTCGAACAACAGTACCGAAGAATTTATGCCTAGAACTTTTTTCTCAACACATTTTAGAGGTATTTAGGTTTACTCATCTTTAAAAAAGCTGCTGATTGTATTGCTTAAAAGAAAAATTATTTAGCATTAAAATTGCATTATTCTTTTAGCAGCTTGTAAGCACCAATTAATCCTCATAATGGTCAAGGAAGGTAGGAAGGTACTAGTATCCGAGCTTTAACCAGAGTGAAAACTGAGGTAGGGAAGTTTAACCTAATATATATACCTAACACATAATCACATCTAAAGCAATCACCTAACAAGCTGTCAGGCACAGATTTACAGTCACAAAAGAAAAAAATAATGTTGTCTTGAACATTTTTGACAGTGCAGGTTCTTTGCTCAAGCAGCCCTATGAGAAAGCACGTTAAAAGCATCCCAAAGAAATAGAAAATCGCGTTGCGACAGCTGCTTTTGACAGGTTTTCTCTGTCTCCTGTCTTTCTATTCCAGTTCTATCACTCCTGGAGGTCTGTCGAAGCTAAAACAAATGCAAGACATACCTTAATTGTACTAGTGTGTGCACCAGGGTATTCTTTTTCCTCCAGTGTTGACCAGCGCTGTATAAATTTTGACACCAGAGGATCATCATAGTCAACTATCTGAAATCCCGAGACATTAGCTCCTCCAAACTGAATTTTTGACAAATCTCCATCGGTAAATCCCTGGGCACAGAAAACATTATGTCTGTTATTCCTACAGTTTCAGCAGCTCTTTCAATAGCATATACACAAATAAAGAGTTACCATAGGACTTCTACTGCAGAACTATAAGCCAACATTTTCCTCAAACAGGATCCAAGTTTAAACCCTGGGCTGCCAGGATTAAGTCGTCAGCTCTGCCAATGCCTCTTGTTGCTCACAGCTTTATCTCTATAAGGAGCTGTCCTTGCCATGCTTACCTTCCTAAACAACCTTGATAATTTCCATTGGGCTGCTTAAAGGAGAAAGGGAACACTGACATGAATAACAGTTAGGCAAGCAACTTTTAGCCAGGAATAGTTACAGCCACAGTTGTGTCCTCTTTTTGCTGGAACAGCAAAGACGTGGAAGGACTTACCATTTCCCCTGCCCCCTCCTTCCTGCATAAAGAGCGGCTTCTTGTTCTTGCAGACAGTACATAGGTTTTGTATTCCATGGTCTGCGTTTTAACTTGGCCCAAACATTCATACAAATGAATTCACACAAAATACTGACTTAAATGAAATACTGACATGATCAGAAGTTGCTATAATTCCGACACTTTAACTACTGTGCATCAAAGCCATGTTCCTGCATCCCAGTACAGACACTTCACAAAACTTTCTTCAGTATTAGGAACTTGACATTCACCGTATACTTTGAACTCCACCTTATTTATTCTTAAAATAGAACAGTTTCTTAACTGACTGATTAGACTGGAGAACATTATTACATTCAAGAAGAGAAAGAAGGTAGACACAGTGAAGAAGCTGGGATATGATCAAGTAGTAGAGATAAGTTTTCTTTCAGGTGGAGAAAACCAGTTTTAAAATCATTACTATCTATATTTTATATGATATTACACAAAATATTTACAATATTTGCATTTAAACTGCATGGATCTGTAGGAAGGAAGTTAACAGTTCTCAAATACAAGATCCAGTAGGTTTTAGATCTTAGGGGTTTCCTGTTACAAACTCAAAGCAGTGGCTAAAATAGCAACAAGTTAACTCAAAGAAATACAGCAGGCCATTTTTTGGAAACATTTGTTTCCCTTGATACTCAAAATACTGTTTATGCGATACTCAAAATACTGTTTATGCAACATTTGCAATGAAAAATACAAATGTTTAACAGGGAATTTTTCAAATTTTGAAAGACTTTTGTGCTTGTTTTCTGAGTAACAGCACCTTAAGTTCTTTATCCTTAAAATTAGTTGAAAAATATAAAAATGAAACCTCACTGTTCTGCTTTTAAAGAGGCTTTTAGAGCATAAGGTTTCTTTGTGCCTGTCTAGTGACGTACGTGACTCTTCAGAATACTGCCAGCCTGAAGGGAGGAAGTCTTTTGACCAAGGGTTGGGAGGAGAGAGGGATTATGTCTAAAGTATGAATGACTATGGTTATTCTGCTTCCTCAGAACCCTGAAATGACTACAGAAGACAGAGTGTAAATTAGATCACTCTGGGTCCTGCTGGAATTTATATCAAGTGCTATCATAACCCCAGAAGAAATGATGCAAAAAGTGAGTTAGAGGCACTCACACCATGCAAGCCTCAAAACTCTTTTCTGAAACAGACTGAGGTTCAAGCCTGCAGAATTTGCTTTCCCTGTTTGGAAAAAAAAAGCCATTGGATTTGACTCTCTAGCTTTAGTAAAGAAGAATTGTTGACTTCAATGTCAGCAGCATGATCCTTCACCTTTAGACACAGTTTCAAAAAAATTACCTTGACAGAGTTTAATGAGAGTTTCCTGAACCTCCCCCTTGGAAACACTATCAGCTACACCGTTTGATCACTTCTGTTCAACCAAAGATTCCTTCAAACTAATGACCAAGGAAAAAATGTGTAAAACTGAGATCCAGCAGAGTAAAAGCTGAGAACTGTAATTTTTAACTGCTGTGGAGGTGAGAGAAGAAACATCGGTTTGCTGAAGGAATGGATCAGCCCACAAGGCAGAAAGTTATTTTACTCATGTCTGTACCTTAGTTTTCTCAAGTATGTAGAAAAGGGATGATGCTCTGCTGAAGGTGCTGAGGAACCTTCACTCCCATGGATGGGAATATCATAGGAGGCTTTTAAGCACTGAAAATACTCAGCCAATAAAACAAATACCATCTCAATACAAGCATTCATTTAGCACGGATAAACAAATGGTTTTTCTATTTTCTGAGATGCATTTCAACCAAAACACTAGCTATAACAATACTGGTTACCACAAACAGTTAAATGAGTAGTGTGGGTATTTTAAATATTAAAAATGCTTACCAGATTTGCAATGATATAGTGGTATCCTTTAACATGTTTACCAATAGTGATAACCTGCAAAAAAGAAGAAATAGCCCCATAATGGAGAATGTTCACCTGCTGGGTGGACTGAGATGAAAAACAGCTACAAAATGCAGGATGATGGAAAAGCTAGTTATGAGCTTTATGGTATCTAAGACTGAGTTTGTTCAGTGCTTTACTTTTTTTTACCTAATGAATCACTGAACATACTCTCTGCCAGAGGAAATTAGTCATATTGAAGTCTAAGTCCCAAGATCTGTAAAGAGAGGATCTGAACACTAATTACTGTGCTCTATATTCAAAGCACAACCAGGACAGGAGAGAGCAGGGATCATGCAGGAGAAGCACTAAGCCCCAGAGATTCATGCTCAGACTCTGCTCCCTCGGTAGAATTGCAATGTTCCTTGAACTAGAAAAAGTTTAAAAGCCCACTGACATTAATAAAAGCCCTCTATGTGAAGAGGAAGTCTTTTAAAGTTCAAATTGCTGTTTATTGCCCTACAGCTTCCTCATACTCTCCCTCAAAACCAGCTGGTGTTTCTTCAACAGTCTCCACTGTAGCATGGATTCATCTCCCAAATAAGCCATGTCTGCATGGGGGAGTTTGCATTTTGAAGCAAAGCATTTCATGATGATTCATTTATTTCCTCAGTTAACAAATAACTAAACTATTCAGAATAGGTATCCTGTAACTTTTATCAGGCCAGTAGTGAACGAAACTCCACACAGTTGCTTTAAGGAAGTTACAGACAGAAACTGAAGGCAGTATATTGTGTATTACTAGAGTTTGAGACTGAGAGGGATAACTTCTGTAGCCTATGTCATGCAATTCATTATTCCTCCTCTGAGCTCAGCATATACCTGATGTATGAACTTGATTATTCTAAAACAGGTACTTGGTGCAGACTGCTCAAACCCAATTTCTTATTAAAAGGTTTAAGAGCTGTGTTCAGGTGTATTTCTTACGCAGCTGCTGCTTCCAAAGGCTTTTCAGTTAGATCAAACAGATCAGCTCGTGCATAAAATTCTTCTTCATCGCTGGCATCCAGGAAAGTAACCAGTAGCCGCAAGTCATTTGACCAGTGGTTGGTTACTCTGCTCTAACTGCCACCGGGTACTATTTTATCAATCCAGCTTTCTAAAACATTGCCCTGTGCCACTCACGGATATGAACACTCAGGATGGTGTCAGTTAAAACTTTGAGAAGATTCAGTGGTGGCTCCAAAAACCATGATGAACGAGCTGAGGACACAAAGGGTTTTTCCCAGTGTCCCTAGTTTAGAGCAGCATATCAAGCAGGGATAGACAAGAAGTGGCAGTAATTGCATAGCTTCCCAGTGGGGGTTATCGGGGAAATCAGATTCTGCAAAGAAAGCTGCTTGAGAAGAGGCAGCAGTTGTACAATGAAGAGCACGGTAACACTGACCTGCCAACTCAGAGAAGAGCAATATAAACTAGTCCTAGAAGAGCTGGGGAATGGCAATATTTTTCAACCTCAACTTACATAAATTGTTGGAAATCTGGAAGAGAAACTGTAACGGGAGACAAACAAGAATGATGAAGCAACTTTGCAAATACATGCTGTGTTTATACAAAGATCCGAGGACTACAGAGGGTAACTGGCCACCACAGCTTAAAGTGTTAGTGGGATAACTCAAAGCACCACAATAAAAGGTTTGTCCAAGAATGGAAAGCAAGGAAGAAAATTAAAGCAGTTGCTGCTTTATATATCAAGAATTAAAGTAATACTTGAGTATTTTTCAAGAAAAATGCGGTCAGCAGAAAGCCTGTTGCACGTGTCTCAGTAAAAACAGAGAGAAAAAGAAAAGGGATACTCATACAACGGGTCTACTTCAGGCAGTCTCATGAAAAGAAGGAAATTGCTGAGGGGTTTTTAAGGGTGCGATTAAAAGAATTTTTTAAAGAGTAAATCTGGTAGCAAAGCAAGGTGTGAAGTACATATTCTTCCAATTTTCTTTTCGAAAAGCAGAACACACTCAAAGGATACTCGCAGGCCACAAAACCCACTGTTCAGCTCAGAAACTCATTGCAAGAGATGGAGAAAATTAGTAGAGAAACAGTCATTTTAGATTTTATTTTAAAAAAAATTCAAGTGGGTTTATCTTCTCATGTAAAGAAGGCGAGTTGCAGAAACAGAGTAAGGACAATGGCCTTAAAAAACAGACCAAACTCTAGAAACTGCTAGCTTTTCTTGCAAAGAGAATTTCAAAGCTAAGCCCACATGAGACAGCTAACAGCAGTTTAAAAGACCATATTCTAGAGCACAGCAGTAAATTATTCTGAGGAGAACAACTAATTGGAATTATATTAACTGACGTGTGTGGCTGATCCAGTTATCCAGAACTCTTCAGTGAGTTGCAAATCAAAACAGCAGAAACAGAAGTTTATCCATCCATACGCTTGAGTAGCAGCAAAAGTCTGTGGGGATAAGCTGTGAAAATCTGAGGCTCAAAACAAGGCAGAATCTGCCACAGTGCACTTAGGGCAATAAAAATAAAACAGACCTGCAATCAAAATAAGAAGCAAAGAAAAAAATGGGTCTGTTACTAACCAGGCAGTAAAAATGAGTAGGAACCAAATGGTAAAGAGGGTTTTTGTCTTTGAAAAGTGGTAAAATGAGAAACTGAAGATACAGTCAGCCAAACTTCCACATCAAGGATGACATTTTAATGAATATTAAATGCTTCATTTTAAAAGAACATATAGGACAACAAGATAAGCAGTCAATATCATCTTGTCAAGACCAAAGTGTGTGAAAGCAATTCCTTCCCTTTCTCTGACATAAGCAGCCTAACAGAGAGCGAGGAAACAGCAGAGCTTGTGTGTCCAGTAGGGCTTTGTCCTGCATGGCATCATTACAAGTTCTTAAGGGGATGGGAGCAAGACAAAACTGACTGTGAGGTAAACAAACAACTGTTTGAAATACCACACAGAACCAGCTGATGAGAACCTCCAAGTCCTGTTTCTCTCAAGCCCCGCTCTGCTTGGTACATTTCTTGATGTGGAAAACAAGTCCAAAAATATGATTTTAAAAGACTGCAGATGATAGGGAGGTTGGAGAACAACCTCCTGCTCTGAAGAACAGGATCAAATTGAAATTGATCTTAATAATTTGAGAAACAGTATCTGGGTCTGATAAAAAAGAACAAACACTGAGGACACTGTTCATTGCCTGAGCCTCTCCAAACTGCAATGACCTTCATAACAAGGACCAAAATAACAAGCCCTTCAAAACAGCTACAAACTGATCCATCGACACTCTGGTGATATATACCTACAGATGCTGCACGGTCTCACATGGTCAAGCTCAAGCCAGCAGGGAGCTGTCCTTACAATTTCTCATTGCTCTCTGCACGGCTGAACAGAAGCAGCAAGATACAGAGACAGTGAGACCTTCCTAGACACTGGGACTGAAGAGGTGGGTTTGAGGGTAATGCAGGGATTTCAATCAGAGCACTGTGATGCTGTTGTGAAAAAGAAAACAACAACAACGAATAATTTTGGTAAATCATATATGTGTAGGTAGGAAGAATACATCATTCACTGTTCTGTCTAAAGCTCAGGAGACCTTTGCTGTGGAAAACTGCACGCAATTTTGGTTAACACACGTGAAGAGGGACACAAAATGAAGAGAGACCCAAGGACAGCACGAAGGTCAAAGAGCTTGGAAAGGAAGTTAAACGGAAAGAGATACGGCCTCTCCAAGATGTAAAAGGTTCTCAGAAGAAGCCTTAGAAGTAGACAATACTTTCTAGGTGCAAGAACTAATTCCTAGACATAATATATATGGTGCATTATAAGTAATTGTAACAGCGCATCAACTACATCTAATAAAACCTACTGCTTAGGTCTGAAATAGCCTTAACAAGTTATTTTTTTCTTTTTTTTAATAATCAGGATATAAAACCATACAGGATCATCCAGACAGAATTATCTTGCCTTTGAGTAAAGTGAGGGATAATAGGATTTGTATGTTCACTTTTTGTCCTCAATACAAACCTGTCACTTCCAAGTGATGCATAATAATCACAAAACCAGGATGGAGAGACATGAACTCACTACATTTACTTATAGAATACAGCAAAGGAAAGGGAGGAAAGGGAAATAGCAAACCTGATCAACAATGTCGTTGACTTTATCACGCTCACAGTCCAAAATCACTCGTCTTTCCTTTTTTACCTCTAGATCTTGAAACAGTGAACGGTAAGTTTCATCTTTTCTGTCATTGTTAATATTTCCTACATTGATAGCAGTCACTTGCCACTTCTTTTCAGCAGCAGAATCCAGCACAGCTTGCAATGTTGATAAGCCTAGTAAAGCACAGGAGAAAACAGAAGATATGACTGATAAAGCTTCAGGAATAACAAGCTTCTGTGATGTGTTTTATGAGATTACTTATTTAAGATGGCCCTGTAACTTGCTTGACCTGCACGCAGAGTTAGGACTCAGAAATTCAGATATCTGTGGGCCTAATCAGTTGTTACTGAATTAAATTTTTATTTATATTGCTGGAAGGAATCAGGGTAAAGCCTTGTGAAGACAACCTTTAGGTTTTGCTTCCACCATATTCCAAATGGAACTTTGCCAACTTCCCTGATGCGCTGCTGGAAGTCCACAGATGAGGAAAGAGGTCTTCTAGGAGAAAAGAGAGCCAATTGCAGCAGGAAGATCAGCTGCTTATTACAAAATGATATTGAACTGCTTTTGTTCTCAGCACTCGAGCAGTATTGTATTAAAACTGAGACCTCACTGAGGTTTATGGCTAAATTCCCACATTCTGCAGGGGTGCTAATGGAATTATTATTTCTGTTGCCTACAGCCATACTCCCAGCTAGGGAAGATGGTGTGCTGAGATATTTTTCCATATAGATGAGTAGACTCAATGCTAATACCTATGAGCAGTCCACACAACTTTGCCTCCATTTTATCCTTTCAGCACGTTCCTGCCAGGAAGCTGTAATGTCTGTACAGCTCCAACTGCCTTCATTGTATTGTAAAATCAGCAAAGATTTTACTTGACTGGTTTTCCTTTTCCAGGATTAAATAAGAGAGTATAAAAATATAAAAATTACTTCTAGAAATGAATTTCTGCAATACAACAAATACCATTTTTACAATTTCCAGCAGTACAGGAATTAGATTTGTTATGTTTCAATTCCTTCTGGAGAATTCTCCATAACTGTAGAGAGCAATTATAAGGATAGCAGACAGCATTACAGAAAAAAAGAAAATGAGACTTTCTCAGAAGCCAACTGAAATTTTTGCACATTCATCTCCCCTGAAACCACAGAACACCAGCAGTCATTTCTCTGAGACCAATTTCTGACTTAGAAAGAAAAGGAAGCTTCAGGTAGAACTCTCATGAGTAATAATATTGGTTATACCCATAAACATGCAAAGAAAGTACCAAAAATTAATTTGTCTCATTGTTTGTGAATAAATCATTAAATTAAGATTAGGCAGTGTTTAGCAATTCAGCTTTATCAGTGAAAATGATGACAATGCACAGCACTGTACAAAAGAGGTTATCAGCAAAGGTAGACAATGGCAGGCTTCCAAAAGCATAAATTCAATGATTATCCAAACAGTTCTTGTTTTCCATGTTATCTTTAAAGGAGGCCGAGAGGAAGTTTTACATGTCATACAAGGAACATTTACTTTAAAGTAATAGGTGACAAGAGTCCAAGGGAACTTAGAAACTATTTATAACTGTGAAGAACTTGTACTAAAAGAAAAAGACAATTAATGTAGGCAAACTAAAAGATGTCGGGGTGTATCTTAAAACATTATACCTCAAAATAGTATTTTAAATGGTAATTTATAAATAATTTTAAAACTAGAAACCACAAAAAAAAAAAATAGATATATATAATCTGAATCACTGTTTCAGATCTCATGTAGTAGACTTTGGGTCCTTATTCTATTACTGAGTTAAACAGACTCTCACTGAGGTATAAATTAAGAAGGGCTATTTATGTTAATACTACCCATTACAAAAGGGTTTCTATATTTTACTCCTCTGATCTTTCATTTTTTCTGAGGGATTCCCTTTCCTTGGGGTGCTCTCTGCTGAGATGTCAAATGGCTCCCATGATTTCTTGCTTTTTATAGATGGCAGATCTGTCATCCCATCCAGTTTAGTTCATTCTGGCAACAATAACACATTGAAAAAAAAATCCAAAAACCAAAAAACAACCCCCAAAACCAAACAGAAGCATTCACATCAATGTGCCTGTGGATGCGAAACATCTGGAGAGTGGTAATGGAAGTCAGACTCCACGGAGGAGAAAACTCCAACAACTTCAGTAGCTTTTTTAAACTGCTGTTTGGCAGCCTCATGTGCCTGAAGCCCTTTTGGTTATCCCGAGACAAACTCTTCATTCCGTGAGCTCAGAAGAGGAGGACTGAGCAGAGGCTGAGTACATTGGCCATCATACACTGGTGATATCTTGGACACGCACGTACTGAACGGCCTCCCTTCCCAGGAATGAGCTATGGAATTGCCCCTCTTAACCAGTGCAGCCCTAACCACAGAGGAGCCTTAGAAGTAGCAATAAATGCTTCTTTTGGAGTAAGTCAAGCCCATTCCTACTGGCTTTCATAGCTTCCATGCAGAATAAGTCTCTTTTCAGGGCCTGATGTCCGTGTTGCTGACTCTGTAGGTTAACCTTGTGCAGTCAGTGGGAGCACTGAGAAGCAGCTATTTACTCAACAGAAATGAAGAAGCTCCATGCCTTGCAGCTTGTTATCACCAGGGTGCTTTGCCACAATTAAAACAAACGAGCAAGGAAAAAAGGCAAACCCAAAGGGTGTCTACAATGCTACTGCTGGCCAGATGAAGGCAGTGCAGCTCACAAGAAGCAGGCATTTTCATATTTCCTAAATATAATTGACCTGAGGGTCGTGTACTGCACACTGCTAACTGATTGACAGAGTATTTGCTAAGCAAGCAGGTTTACATATGTCCATTCTGAAAAGGCAGTGAAGGTTTCTGATTCTGGAGTGAATTTCAAAAAGGATCTGCCAGAGAAAAGGGCGTAGAGGTCACTGTCCCACATGACATCACTGTTGAAGGCTACATACCAGCTAAAGTTTTTCTAACTTTAGCACTTAGTGATGAAGAATGGTCTTGGGAAGGTCCCTTCAGCTTCTGAACAACATCATGGACAGAAAGGCATCAGAATGCAGAGAATCCACCATTACTCCATTACTCAACAAACCATGGCATAGCATATCCATCCTTTAAATCTAGTGGCATCTTACCATTTCATGTGCACTTAACATTCAGTTCTGACCAATGGACATGCAGGTGAGACATAAAATAGGCTTTTTAAAGGGAATGGGATAAGGTAAGAATAGAAAGCTAGCCAAGGACTGCTAGGTGAGGAGAACCTGGAAACAGAATGACAATAATGAATTCCAGAAAAGGCAGTCAAGAAAGCAAAACAAACCCCAAAAAAACAACAGCCACTTCTGTATAATGCTGCTTCGCTCACAAAACTGACAAATCATGATTTGCAAGTGATTTTTCCCTGTTTGTAAACTGTTATATTATTACTACAGCCGTAAAAGAGCATAGGACTTGAGAAGGCTGTACCTCAGAGTAAACTGCTCACAAGCAGTGGATTTGGGTCTAACAACAACAAAAAACCCACTCCCAAAAACCTAAGCTTACCAGAGGACAGGAACTCTAATATTTATCAAAAGCAGTCTCCAAAAGAAGCAGGGACTGCATCCAAAACTCATGCTTGCTATTGATTTTGCATGCATGGAGGGAATCAGTGGTAGCAGATTGTCCTTCATGCTCAGATGGGGTCTTTTTTTCTCCTTAGATGATTCTTTAAGAAAAACTAAAAAACTTTTCATAGGAACTGGTTCACAACATGTGTTTAATCTCACGTTGCTTTTCAGCATGTGCTTACAAATCTATTAATATCTAATATCATTATTCCATTCTCATTTAAACAGAAAAGTACCACATCTCACCTCGGTCACTGTCATACAAATATGCAAACTTGGTCCACTGGTAGTATTCAATCAAGCTAAGAAGAGCTCCTTTGAGGTCAGGTCTCATCTGAATGACAAAGGGATGTGTTCCATCCGTTGGGAAGCTGGGAGTTATGAAGGAGACATGAAGAGTCCCACAGAATGATGTTATGGTATTTACAGACTTCTTGTCATAGAATCCAAAAATAGCAAAGACTCCTCTTGAAAACTGGGAGCAGACTAGAAGGGAGACAGAAAAACAATTAAGTGGGAGATTTTTATTGAAAACTATCATGTATATATTTTTGAGAAATAATGAAAGTCTCTGATCATAGAAAGACAAGGAGAAAGCAGTAATACTCTACTACACAGATTATTATTTGTTGTTATTATTAATCAGTAATAGAAAGCTTCTGCTAGAAACAACAACAAATAAATCAGAGGTGTGGTTCATATGCCTTGACAATTAATTCAGAAATAAACTCTCCAAGTTATTCTTGAGTTCTGTGTATACTGCACAGAATGGCAAACATCAATGGCAGCTGTAATTTACAGAGTGAGTCATTCTGACCAAACCCAGGATAACGGAAATGGATCGCTTTTTGTCCCATTAAAAATTAATTGTCTCTGAAGTCAAGACTCACGGAGCTTTTTGCAAAATACCTTAAGTATCTTTCCATTTGGGGCAATATAAAGCCAAAACTAGCAGCAAAACTATTAACAGCAGAAACCTAAGAAGCTGATTTGCTTTAAAACTGATTTGCTTTAAACCCCTTCACTTTCAAGGCATCGTTTTAATTCCTGTTTCGTAGGAGTTGGCAAATGCTGGCTCTTCTCAATGACACTTGTGGTCGTGCTACAGAAGGAACAACCTCATCTGAGTAAATAACACCCTGATTATTCACTTTTTATCACCAGACAGTTCAAGCCATTTGATGAATGCTACGAATCACCACACCCTGGGTAAGAGAGAGAGTTCTTCTGAGTAACTCTCTTCCTTGATGCTGCAGGCTGCTCCCCAGGGGACAGTAAGGAAATGTTCATCTCTGATTCATTTTCCTTTATCACCTATGCATTCTTTGGATTGCACACAGCCACCTTAAACAAGAGACATCCTTCCAGAGGAAAAACATCCTCAGCCTCATTGCAATCCCTACTGCACTTGACCTGCTTACAGACAGCAATCACAGTGTAATTGAAGTTAATTTTGCCCAGCTTATCTAGTGCAGTAATCCTTGAATATAATTCACGTGAGGCCAAACCCAAGTTGACTTACATTTAACATTTCTCTGATTTGAATTAACATTAATACAGTATTTCCACTTGTAAAGTTATCACATTTTAAAAAAAAAAAAAGGCTCTTCACCTCATTATTCATTGCTATTCTCTCTTCATGGCTTTGCCTATCTATCTTGGCTACCAGTCATCTCATACCCCAAGTATTTCTACACTCCAAAGTACATCAACAGCATGGGTGAAATTCTGAGCCTACCAGTTTCAACAGTTATCACCTATGGATTTTAATTAGGTCAGAATTTCACCTCAGGTGAGAGATTACAAGTGATTAAAAAACAACCAACCCTCACTAAAGGCTGCTGCAGGTTTTCTAGGGTTAAGGTACAAGACCTCTCCCATTCCAGCTGCAAATCTTTATGTAACCCATTCCAACTGCAAGTCTTTACATAAAGCTTCAACACCTATCTCAAGTGCATTAAGAGTGTAACACAGCTCATGGTTAACAAAGGTTTCTGAAAAAGTCTGTGAATTTTTTTAATAGCTTTTTCTGTTTAAGTTACTGGAACTCTTTGTTCTGTTCCAAGTCACTGTGCTCTGGCTGAGACAAAACCAACTTGCTACCTCCCTACAAACTCATGAACAATTGTTTCTCATCTGCGGCAAAGGCTAAATACTTTCTGCACTAGCTACAATAAAGGTGTTCATGTCTCACAACACACCTTCAAAAAAGCCCATTAAAATAAAGCACCAGGGTGCTCCCTGCGTGAGAATTCTGAAGAAGACCGTGACTGGCACCCTACTGTCACCTTCTGTATTAAATCATTCTAGTGCTGCGTACAAAGCAACAGAGACCACAGCCGCAGCATCCCAAGATCACTGAAAGGTAAGGAAAATGTTATGCTGGTATTGGTGACCCCTAGAATGCTATCACATGTCCTGCTTTTCTTCAGGCAGGGGTGAAAGAACGCTGCCTGCAACAGCCAACAAGCAGGGCCAACTGCTGTGCAGAAAATCTGAAAAGCACGGGTGGTGACTTCCCAGAAGAGTCACTGGAGCACTCACTCTGTCTCTGGCTTGGTTCCTCCCCCACTCTTCCCTTCCCCTTCCCAACACTGAAGAGATCTGGACCTGCCAGACCCCAGCTATACATCTTTAGGGTAATGAATTTCAACCTGCCCATGGTGTTTGACATTTTTAGTTAAGGCTCTGTTCTGGCTCCTGAACTCATGGAGCTAAATAGATTTCAATTTCCATTTAAAAAACAAACACATGCTACACTTGAACAAAGGGGAAAAAAAAAATCCCCAGAAGTCATCACAATTCTTTGTGAGAGCAGCAGATTGCTTATGCTGGGCTTCAGACATGAACTGGGGTTATTTAAAAGCTGGGCATATTCTGGGTCTGGCTAGGATGGTGTTCACTTTGACCCCAGCAGCCCATACCGTGGTTTAGCTTTTACAGAGCAATGCCTGTAGAGTGTCCAGACTCCCTCTTCTTCCTCTGCCCATCCCAGCTAGGAGGCTCGTGGGGGGCACGAAGTTGGGAGGGGACACAGGCAGACTGGCTGACCCAAACTGGTCGAAGGGCTATTCCATGCCACATAACATTCTGATCAGCCATAAAACTGTGCTAAAGGATGAAGGGATGGGGGCTCTGATTTACAAGGTGGCTGTTGCTTGGCAAGTGGCTGGGCATGGGTCTGCTTGTGGGCACGGGTGAGTCACTGCCTTTGCACCGCTTGTTTTTTTCCCTTTCCTTCTCCTTGACCCTCTGCCCACTGGGGCAGAAGGAGCAAGTGAGCAGCTGTAGGCGTGCTTGGCTGTGTGGGTGTTTAGCTGCTGGCTGGGGACAACCCCTAACAGGGTAAAGGCTGTGATTCCACCTTCCACCCACAGGACAGACCTGTTAATACCCCCAGCATGTGCTCCAAGGAGTGAAGGAGTTCTGTACCCCTTCAGTGACACAAGCATGCACCCAGTCCACTCTCTTCCAAAGCCAACTGCTGTTATTCCAAACTGAGCACCCACCCTGACATGGCACAAACTCCTACCACCGCTCGCCACCAGTTACTCATTGCTTATTGAGCAAACACATTTCTCTTGGATTAACACAGTTCACAGCTCTCCAGTTAATAATCTTTACACTTGATAAATCACCATTCCTTAAATGTATGTGTCTTCTTCTGGGCAAGTTGGGTAAAACCAGAATGTTCATCTCCTCTCCTGCACAAAGCGAGAGAGAAGTAAAAACCACCACCTCTAGCTCGGTAAGTCACTGCAGTTCTAGCTGCTTAGAGGAGCTGCAGCCTGAAAGCTGAGTTACACACGGACACGTTCACAAGCCTGACACGTAACATGATAAAAGCAAAGACATTCTGTGTTTTTAAAATTATGAAACCAGCCACACAGATATAAACTCTCATTTAATTCAACCAGAGTCCCCTTAACGTAGGATAAAAACTCTAAAATAAATCTTGAAACTAAGGACATATAAAAATTAGCAAATATTAAGCTATGGGTGTCAGCCAGAAAAATCAGTATCAATTTTAATCCAGGTAAAAAGAAATTTTCAGCAGCAGTGATCAGCATCACAGCTGTAGACTGAAGCACCTCAATGTTGTGCTTTTGTGTGTGAAATTCCTCTGGAGGTAGGTGGAAGGGTAACTGTACCATGTAGTAAAAAAAAAAAAAAGCTAAAAAGAAGCATTTAGACTTTGACTCAAGACAAATGATCACAACTGTTCTGTGGCATTTGGTCTCTCAGGAGCAGGAGGGAAAAAACAAGATGGTATCACCATTAAAATAATGGTGATCCAGTGGGGATAGTGCAGAGAAGGTGGTTAGTTTGGGCAGGGTTCCCACTTAGACTCAGTCTACAGTCATGTTGCTATTGCTGGGAGAGATCAGTCTTACAGTGGTGAATCACAAGTTAGTAGATCACAGTTAGTAGATTAAAAAATAAACACCATGATTAGGACTCAGAAGCCATTGAAATAAGGAACATCTATTCTACTGAAGACATTAGAAGCAACCACCAGGATGAGCTTCTTTCAAGCTCTTCTATATGAACTGGTTTTCTTTGGGTTTATGTTGCCCTTTCTAGAAATAGTCAATGGCCTGCTTGGCAACGAGAGGGCAAGAATGTAGTAACCTCATTTTGTGATCACTTGGAGACACTTGCCTGGAACAGCTAATAACTGGGAATTCCAAGAGAGAGGAAGTAACTAAAGGTACCTGAGAAACATCAATCCCCAGAAGGTTTTGTTATCCTTAAAAATTAAGTCTTTTGTATTTGATTTCTCCTAACATAGCCAGGCAAAAACCTAGTTTGTCCTTGTTTTCCAGCACACTGAAACACGTCCCAGTCTTTTCTTCCACAAGCTAGGGCCCCGAGCTGTTGACCAATAAAATTAAGCCTGCAGTTAAGACAAGGGGGGCCAAAACTACTTGTTCAGTTATTAACTTCCACTGCTAACTACATCAGGTTTTTCTCAGACCTCCTTTTTACCATGGTGCCTTTCTCTCTCTGTCTCACACTTCCTTCAGTTCCCTCTCCTGTTTTGTCAGTGACCTCTACAGGCAGCATACCCTGGTATTTAGCCCTGCAGCTGTAACTCCAGAACCAAAGCAACAAACATTCTTTGCCTCTCATTATTTAGAATGTTTCTGTGATGCTTATCTTCTCCTGCCTAAGACTCAAGAAGTGTCAACTAAAGAGTATGTCTGGAAATTCAAAATATTGAAGTATTATAAATATGCTTAGTTTTACACAGTGAAGTGATGCCAGTTTAGGAATGACAGCTCATTTTCACAACTGAAAATACTCATCTTTAGAGGCATAAAATCACCTCGAAACAGCTGCATTTCAATACAGTACAATTGCTTAGAAACCACCGTGGACAGTCTTCCTAAGCCAAGGTTTCCTTTCCAAAGGGAGAGTAATGAACCTCATCAGTGTTTACATTCAGGGACAATTAAACTGGGAGAAGTTAGCAAAATGCCCATTTAATTTGCTGAAACAAATGCCTACCAGTACCTGCATCTAGGTATGTTCCCAAAAAGGATTATTATCTCTCAACATTTTTCTAATTTTCCCAATATTCCATATTTTTATTTATAGGAATTTTAATACTTAGTTCCTGTCCAAAGATGAACACTTAAAATGACTGAGAAAGTATTTGCCATTCAGTGCTTAGATTTTACAGAGGTCTAAAATTCATGTGGCTTTCTATGTTATTTTAGTAGACTAAGTTGGTTTACTGCAGTGCCAACAGAAGTGTTTTAATACCAACAGAGGGAAATAAGTCTTGAGAGCGTACCATTTATCATGCCCAAGAGACCAATCATTCTCTTACTTGTAAGAGAAAGAAAATATGGCACCAAGTGTAAAGAAAGAGTTAAGCACTGCTCTGCAGAAGAGAACCAGAGCACAAAGGAAACATTTGTTGGTCTGAAAAGTTGAGTGATGTTTCGGAAGTGGCCAGGAACAAGACGCAGGAGCTGGATGCCCAGTTGGTGCTTTCAGCTTCTGAAAGGCGATGTTAAGAACGAGCAGACAGTAGAAAGGAACTGCAGAGAATAGATGGAACAAAAAGTTGCAAAAAATAAGCAAGAACCCCAGCTGCCAAAAGAATTCACATATGACTGAAGCTGCACCAGAAAATCATTATGAAAATAAAAAGCAATATGGATTGCTTCCAAAGCTATTAAGAAAACTGCAGCACAGCAGAAAGTAGGTTGTGTACACTTTAATAGATTGAAGAATGATTTACTTTTTTTTTTAAGTAATGTTCTATATAATCTGCATGTTCTGTTTCACCCATTCAGATTATCCTGGTGCTTTCTGTAGGTGAGGGGCAAACTTCCCTTCGGGAAGAGCGAGTAAGGTACAGGGAACTGGAGCAGTCCATCCAACGTGTATTCAGAACCATGAAGGAGTACTGACAGGGCACAGCTTGAGCTGAAGTTACTCCTTCTAGAGCCAGGGTAGGCTAACTAAAACTGGGCAAAAACCGTACCCCAAGGTCCAAAGAAGAGCATAAAAAATGAAAGAGAAGACAACAAAAGAAAACTTCATGGTAGGACTCAGTAAAACCTGGAAGCCAAATAATATCCCAAGGTACCCTTTATCAAAGCTGAGAGGCAAATCAATGGCAATTAAAACATCAATGGCAGTAAGAACTAAAAATACACTCTACTCCTGGATAGCCAAACACTGAATTACTTAAAAGAGACCTTCCTTTTTGTCTCTTTTTGCAATTTTTCCTTCTGGCAGCAATGTGGGTTTTTATCTTATTTTGAGCAGTTAAAATACATGCATGCCTGGAACTGCAGCCATCCAATACTTATCTAAACAACCTATCATCCTCTTTACAGACTGTGCCTATCAGTATTGTGGGGAAAAAACCCAAACACCAACAAACAGACCTTCCTGGAAAAGATAAGCATTTGATATTGAGCTCGCATACAAAAACAATGAATGAAGTAGACTTCAAAAATACTTCAGTGATGAGCTCTGAGCTCCTCACCTTTACATTCAGCACAAAACACAACTTAGAACAACAGCCTAACACAGAGGGGGCTCAGTTTTGCACAGAGATAACCAGACAAACTCTCACAGGCCTCAGAGAGGGAAGAAAGTAAAATTACAATATTGAAGCTTGAACGTCTGTAGAGGACAGTTAGGGTAGAGCAAGAACAAAGGAGTTTTTTTTCACCTTTTCTAGCAGAAATGTGGTCTTCAGTTACTGCTGCCACCTGCCCTGCTCCTTCAGAGAACACGCGACCAAATGGAACTTTCCACACCAAATTATTAGCAAAAGTGGCTTTGATAATTGTGCAAAATTAAGAGTCAAAACCTGGATTGCTGTAGTGTGAAGCAAGCTCAAAAACCAGATGAGAGGCAGATTAATCTATTTCAACCCAATCAATCATACCTCCCAGTGAGGAAAGAAACTTTGTGCCAATTATGGGCTCTTTTAAGCAAGTACAACAAAGCCTTCAAGAAGTTGGTGGCCATCTGTTAGCAAAGTACACGATGATATGGTATAACTTCTCTGTATGTTAATGCTGCAGTAATGAAGGTGGTAAATAAACACCATGTTCAGACTGAAAAAGCAGGTCAGAAACAGCCTGTTTCACTGACAGTTGCATTCCACTGGATAATGCTTAGCTGTGTACTTTAAGCATCTGAAAGTCTTTTTCATTGCTAAGATAATTACCACGATGCAAAATGAATCATTGCAAACATCTCTGAAAGAATCATGTTAAAACAATTATGCTTTAAGAGAAAAAGAAAAATTCCTGTAATAAAATCAAAAATGCAATTCAAGTGAATAAAACTGCCCATATTCCACACAATTCTTTCCCAGCTCTTCCCTGAGCTGTAAGATTCCTAGTGTAATTGTCTAAATCCCTGCGACTGGAAACTGCAGGAGATACAATCTGGCAACTCTGTTAAATAACACACACTGACTTTAAGATAGTCTCAAAAAAACTGAGGTCTCCAAAATCAGGACATACTTCAGGAAATTCCTCTCCCCTGCCTGCCTTCTTTCCGTCCTCCCAGCACCCCAAATGAAAACCCACGTTCTTTCCATTTCATTACACAAAAAAGAACTCATTTATTTCCTTCAAATCTAAGAACTCACCTTGCCTGGCTGTCTTTCTGTGTTTGTACTTCTCCCAACAGTTATAACCTTGCAGTAACACAAAATTCTGAGTGCCTAAAAAACTATCCTCTCCTAGATGTAGAAGCAGGTAATCAGATCTAAGAAGAGACTGATGGCTTTTCAGCACTATGCTTCAAGTCATGGAAAAGTCACTTTCTTCAAGACCAGACATTGGATTTTGTGCAATCAGCACAATCCAACTGACTTTAACAGAGCAAATTTAATTTATCCCAATTAAAAACAAGGTTCTCCACTTGCAGCATGACCACTTTCAAAACCTTTACAAACCAGAAATGTTATAAAATGTTACTTTATAAAGCATTACTTTAAGCATCTCTTCTCTACATTCCATTAAACTAATCATCTTCCAGTTCCCCCAGAAAAACTGGTATAAAAAACTGGTACCTGAAAACTTTTAAAAGGATTTGGAGAGAAATAAAATTAACTCAGTAGGTACAACTACTTTTTGTTAAAATGACAGCAGACAGAGATTCAATTTATGAAACTTGTTTTTCTTTTCTTGAACTAGAAGGGCCAATAATCACTCCTGACCCAACTATCTAAGATTGCTTGAGAACACCTTACACCTTCTAAAAGGACATATGGTGCCAGCACAGAGTTCCTCTGTTGGAAAGATGGGGATAGCTATGAGAAAACTCTGAGGCAGACTCGTAAAAATACTGGAAAAAAAACCCAACAAAACAATCTGGAATAAATCTTCAGGAATCTGCTGTAAGGAATGAAGAAAATTTCCTAAGGCAGAGAAGATGTAACAGAAAATACGTAAGTGATCTCTTGCTCTCAGAAGACTTCATACTACTTTTGTAAAGGAAAAAAAAATGTTGCTTTCCAGTTGGTCATTTGTGACCTGCCTTGCACATTATTCTGAGCAAGACAGATGGTTTGTGCAGGGCATTTACTGCTTACGTAGCTCTCTGTGAAATGATGCAACTGATTCACCCATAACCTTGTCAGCAGTCTACACCTTGTCACCTCAGTGCAGCTAGAGCTGCAGCTGTACTGCAACACCCTGTCATTACCTCTCCTGAGCACTCAGGCCCTCCAGATGGCTGGACTTGACTTTAAAATAAGTCATCCTAGTAAAAATTTGGGGATAACCATACCTCTGCAGAGAGGAATAGCTCAACAAACTGAATGTAACCATCAGCAAGACAAGAGACCTTGATTTCCTGTGCTCTCTTGGGTCTGCAGCTTCTACACCTTGTAGGAAAAATGATGATCCTCTCCACCTGTAAGAACCTCCACCCAGCATCCTCCCAACCTAAACCAGTAAGCCCAGCAGCAAAGGGTGGCTTGCACTTCGATGGGATTTTTCAGTGGGTGTTTAGGCTGCACCTCCAGACACAGTCTAATTTCCTGTAAGGTCTCATGGATTAATGACCTTCATTGGGAAAAGCAGTCGTTAAGCTAATTGCAGAGTTGTATTTGTATTTACAAATGGCCCAAAATGCACGTCACACACCTTCCTGTCAGCATGCCCTATTTTTCAATCACTGCAGAAATAACAGAAACATTAATTATTTGTCATCTATTCAAATACCATTCAATAAACATTATTAGTAATACAAAGCAGAGAAGCAGTAAACTCCTCTCCATTAGGATACCCTAGTGAACAGCTTATTGTCCTGATTATGTAACTTCTTTAATTAAGAGAAGTTATTAAAAAATAAACCCGCATAAACTACTGCAAAATTATAAAGCAAAATGAGGACTTGCTGCAAGCACAGGAAGAAACTTTGTCAGCTCCTTTAATCTTTACTTTATGCATTTCAAAATGCATGAAAAGTTTCTTTTTCACAGGAAAATTGGGGGGGGAAGGAGGGGCAGGGGAGACCTTGTATGGCCTTTTATTTTCGAGCTATATCTCTTCCTTCAGCTAAAGAAAGTAGATCTCAATGTCAGGAAGCTGCTGTGCACAGAAGAACATGAGCTTTTTCACTGTGAGGATTTGCCTTATGCTTTAAAACTTGATCACAAAGAGAGATAAGCAATCATTAAAATATTTACCAACATTATTTACTAAATACTATTTAGTAAATCTGCTTCAGCAGAGCAAATAAAAGCTTTGCAACTTCCTGGCAAATAGTCACCTGGAATTGACCCTGTTTATCAAGAGCTTCTAGGCAGAGATTTAGTCACAACAAGGACCCTTTGCAGGCATATTTACACCAGAGAAATAAAAATCCACTTATTCCATCAAATATCAGAAATACAGATCTAGTACAATGTCCTTCCAGAAAACTGCAGGTCCTGAGAGATGCATCAATTTAAAGCAGCCTATGATAAACCTCCTAGAAACAGATTACTGCCAAAAAAAAAGGTAAAAAAAATAAATTACCACCTGCCCAGTACATCAAAACACCAAACTAAGGATCTAGTCTGAGGAGACCTGTTCGTAGCATATACTGGTTGAGTTTAACTCACAACCAGGGTGTTCCTTGTGCTCCTAAACTATGCCATAATGAGAGCCAAGCAGCAGAATCAGGGTTGATTGGGAAGTTTCCTTCAAAAAAACCCCATTTTTAATTCAAACTGAAACACTCAGGTGGAGGCACTCATGTATGCTTGCTTGTTGTGGTGTTTTTCTGAAGCTAGAATAAGAAAAAAACATTTCGATTATTGCAAATGATGATTATGAAAGATATTCTTTATCTATCTAAACCACAGTTACTGTACTTAACTGAAATGCTACCTATATTTCGACAGCTCCATTCAGAGTAATCTGGTATTTCACACTGTTTGCCTGGAGCAATCAGTTTTTGCTCCGAGAGCATTCTAATGCAGACAGCATTCTGTAGCATATGGCATGCAAAGCAGTGAAGGGCATGGCTGGAGCTCAGCTGTGCCATGCCACCTACTTTGTTCTCTAACACTTACTTAACCATCTGGCTCATCCTAGGTGGGCAAGCCACTGCTGAAGTACAGGTGGGTATTCTTTTACTTCGTGACCCAGGCAACAAAGCTGAAATCAGCTCTTCTAATCATATATTCAATGGCAGTTCTGTTACAGAAATTTACTTGGGGTTCGGTACAAAAAATATACAAATTCTGCATAACACCTGTGTATGACAAAATTACACAGAACGCTGTTTCGAAACATTTCCCTTCGGAGAACAAGGCCCGAGCTAAAGCTCACTGGCAGAGATATAAACCACAGGACAAGGTCGATTCATTTAAAAGGACAAATTTACAACGTCTGACCAACAGCAAACAAGTTCTCCGAAACAAAGTCATCGGTATGCAGTCAGAACCTCATTTATTCTGTCTCACTCATCTGCGAGGCAAGCCTCAATATTTCGGCTCTTGGGTTTTCCCCAGTCTTGCTCTTCCAAGGTTCTTCTTTCAGATCTGCTCTGCCCGTGAACTAGATCCTCACCATTCGTGCAGTCTTTCTGTCTTGCTTTCCATCTGACTAGAAGCAAGCTGTTTCAAGAAGTCCTCTGAGTTTATTAGGCTCATCCCCTAAAGGGTCAGAACAGAGGTACCTAGAGTTGGTTACCCAGGACCATGTCCAGACAGCTTTTGAGTATCCTCATGGATGGAGATTCCACAACCTCTCTGGGCAACCTGCTCCAGTGCCTGGTCACCCTCACAGTGAGAAGTGTTTCCTGCTGGTCAGACAGAGCCTTCTGTGTTTCAGTCTGTGTCATGTATTAAGCAAACAAAAATTGCTGTGGATCATCTAGCTGAATCTATTACACCAAGCACTATTGGGTTGGGGTTTTTTTTCAATCCTCCAGCTCTTTCACCTTTCATCAAGTATTCTTTCTTGGAGGTACTGTGAACTGCCTTGCCCTGAAAACTAGAAATGCCTCAGTTCATCCTCTGTGAAACACAGAAAACAGAGAAAGCCAAATTCAGAGTTGTCCTGAACAGAGATGGCAGTTCAGTACTGGAAAGCACCACTGGAAATATTTGCAAGAGCTACCATTTTATTATGCAAACATATGAAATACAGTAACAGCTTAATCTTTTTCTCATTGGAGTCAGTGGAAGTTTTGCTATTTACTGAAACAGGAAGCAGATCAAACACAAGAAGCTTGATCATCTAAGCTCATTTACCACTGTGCAAATAGCACTTGATTAATTCCAGGTACCACTGTAGAACACAGAACGGCTCCGTGCGGGAAAAAGCAAAGCCTCACTCCTCACAGGGATAGAGGACTTCCCCCCCAAGAAGCCCTGGGAGCAATCCATCACTCCTCAGTGTGCCAGTCCTGGTCAGAGCACTGCAGGATGGCACTCTCTGGCTCACACACGCTGAGCCATCCGGCCTGAGTCTCCACACAACTCACTGTCTTGCAGACACCCAAGGGAATGCCACCAAAAATATGATTCTCCAGTCAGCTCGCTGAAAACGGCTATTCCATACAGCTATGAGAGTATTAAGCAGAAAAAGAGAGGTTGTGCCTTATTTCTGTCTTATTTATATATATTGGTGAGCTAAACCCAGTACAGCAGGAGCGAATGCAGAACCTGTTCCTTGAATGATGATAAAAATGCAAGTCAGACAAAAGCAGGTCTGACAGCAGCCCGCAGGTTTTATACATAGCTAGCACATCACAGAAAGATGCACATTTGCAGATTTTCAGAGAAAAAAACAACAAACTACGAGAATTACAGACAAAAAAATATAAAGTAAACTGATTGTAAATGTATATACAAAACAAACCAGAAATTAGGCACAACCTCTCTTCCTTCTCTGCTTAATAAAGCATCCTGAGCCTTAAGTATCTTTATAGTATCTTCAAATTCATGCAAGTAGAAAACCATGCCAAGAACAACTGTGGACGACCATCCTAACATAAAAATCATGTTAGCTTTCATGCCTACAACTCTGCATGCAATGCAGAAGATATACGTGTGCTTTGTATATTCAAAAGCCATCTAAACATTGTAAAAGCAAAGGGACTGCTCTTCTAATTCCTTGGGTAAATCCAGTGTTCACTGAAACACTGCGGATGCATCGGTCATTTCAAAGGAGGTATGCAATTTTTTTTGCTTAAGAATACAAAATATTTTATATTGTCTTTGCTCCTAGTTTTAAAATGTTGTAAAATACGCTAATGAGGAACTTAAGCTAAAATTAATCAATTATTTGTGGTAAATAGGCCCAGTTACATGAGCTTTCAGAGAAAAACAGTATTGTATTCCACACGAAAACGCCAAATTAGATTAAAACCCCTCTGTGTAAAATAAAATTTGGAACAATATGGAGCAGGGGCACAGCATAAAAGGTTCAGCAACACTGCTGATGGCAAAAGGTTTAACCTACTTTACACGAATACAGGAGATAGGTGATTTTTTCATGTGAATTCACAGCTTTCCTTGACAAATTGAAAGACAACTATGAACGTCAGGTTTTAAGCAAGCATGTGTGAAGTACATAAGCAAAGGATATCTTAAATGTTTACCTTTTAAGGAGAAGTGTGACTTAGCCATGTTTATCCCACATACTCCATTAAAAAGCTTACTCTGTTCCAGTTTCTTTTTTTGGGGCCACCAACCCAGGCTGTGAAATTGCATTAAAATGACAGATTCAAGAACGACTTTGTTTCAAAGAATGGTGTAATGGTTTGATCTTATTTTCAACTTTTTTGTTTTCAATTTTTCAATCTTTTCTGTTATTCCCATGGTAATACTGCAGCAAGTGTTGAGCTCCAAGCTGTCAAATGGCCAACTTTTTGACTGGATTCGAAACGCTACCTACCAGCTTTACACAAATCCCAGGTAACAGAGATGAGTAAGACTGTAAAAATCTTCTTATCTAAGTCACTCTCCTTCCAGAGCAAGACCATGTTGTTGATCCACTAGTGCCTCTAAGTAGACACTTTCACCAATCATGAAGGATTCTCACATCCACTACAGGGGCTACACAGTGGACAAAGTCTGTTAAAATTCTCTTTAGGCACTGACACACAGAAATGAACTGGGTCTAGTTCACCAGAACATGCCCTTGTTGAGAGGTTTTGAAATGCACACTAACTTTATGACTTCCTAAGCCATGCTAAGTTTTGGTGGATATGTCTGTGTTGGCAATCTCAGAGTTTCAGTCACTGCAAAAGGAAAGCTGTTTAACCTACATGGTATCAGTAGCAGATGCTGCACGGTATCAGCAACACCAGTTTACAGGGTGTTAAGTCCTCAGTCTTTCCAAATACTTTCCAAAGGTATTTGGAAAAAAAAAAAAAATCCTCTTTCCAGTACCTTAAAATAATGGTTATCTTTAAAAGAAAAAAAAATATAAACCTAAGAAGTTGTATTTAAAAAGTTATTACCAGCCCAAATTGTACCAGAGTTAATAGCACTTTTGATTATGACAGTATAACTCTCCTGTAGAAACTCTTGCTCTTGAATACTCCCTAGGAAATAAAGCCTTCACTACAACTAAAAAAGTCTTAACCAATATATCAGACTTGCTTTTCAAAGCTGTATTGAAAACCAAACTGTCATAATATTAATTAGTGGACTAAAAGTTAAATCAACACAGCACAGCATAGACCAAAGAAGACTCGTGCCCTAAAAGCTTCTGTACAAATTTCTATGGTTCTTATTTTCTCAGTACCGTTAGGTGGGGACACTTCGCTCATTCCACAGGATGAGGATGTTTATGACAAGAGTGACTGAGCTGGTACAACTTTCTGTAAGTAAAGAAGGAGAAGGCAGAAGAGAAAGGCTGAACTGTTAACTGCAAATAGAAAAAGGCAGATGAAACTTAAAACCAAAGAATTTTTGTGAAAGGTAAGGACAATGACAAGAAAAGGAGGACTTCAATTAAAGGACTTCATTACAAATTCTTTGCTGGTTATTCATGTCAAATTGTTTAACCACTGCAGATGACCCTTTTCTCTTCTTGTACTACAGCTAGAAAAAACACTGGATCATTGCTGATAAACTGCTGTGCACAGCAGAGTTGCTCTTCAACTGGAAGTACCACTCTGCTCGCTTTTCTGTCTCACTTTAATATGGCCTGACCTCAGTCACTTCCATTTCCAGCACCAAAAGTTGTCCAGCCCTACAGTTCTTTGCCCCTTGAATGGTTAAGCCACTTGGCAACTGGCATTTGTAATTATCTGAAACTGTGCAGAATTCCTACTGTTTGTAATGTTACCAACCCCGAGGAAGCAGCATCTTTGCTTTGCAATACAGAGTAAGACTAATCTTCATCATGATGCTACCATCATCTAGATGAGTCACACTTGGAAAGGATGAGGGGCAATGGTTTAAATTAGAAAGGAGTGGATTGAGATCAGAAATCAGGAGGAAGTTCTTTATGAGAGGGGTGGACACAGGAACAGGGTGCCCAGGGAGGCGGTTGAGGCCCCATCCCTGGTGACATTCAAGGTGGGGCTGACAGAGCTCTGAGCACCCTGCTCTAGTTGAGGATGTCCCTGCTCTCAGCAGGGGGTTGGACCAGATGACCTCTGGAGGTCCCTTCCAGCCCAGACATTGCTCTGTTTCTGTGTTTACTTGCAGATTAAGTAGAGCACCCACACCAGACAGTGGGGCCATGAAAGTAGAAGAGCAAAATGCTTTTTTAGATTTTTATCAGCAGTAAAACCAACAGTATGACTAAAACCCTAGAAATTACTAAAATTAACAGAAGACCTAGGACTGTCATGACAGCATTACTATAATTAACCATTTAATCCTTAGTGGAGAACCATCTTCTACACATGGCACATTTCAGCCTCATTTTATAAAAATAAGGCATTGTTGAGTGGTTTGGCTGAGTGGTTTGGGTGAAAGAAGCATGAAAATCGTTACGTGTACTGTGAATGGAATTAAGATCCAAAAGAACAAGTATTTCAGGAAATCCTATCTACCTGGGACTGGATCCCTTGTAACAAGTTCACGTAATGCTCAGTCCAAATACTGGCATCAGACAGATGAGGAAAGTAATCTTTTTTAAGGGTCCTTTGGGAAGACAAGGCTTGTAGTGAATTTAGTGCTGTTTAGTGCTTTCTGGTGTATTGCCTACTCTCAAAAAAAAAAAAAAAAAGAAAAGTATTAATTACATAAAGGACCTACAGAAAGTGATGTCATTGAGAATGACTGTCTCAGAAAGACACTCATCAAAGCCCTTTAAATCTCAGCTCACCAGTTGTGAGCTGGCAGTGTATGCCAATTTTTACCAAAGCAGTAAAACGTAGATCACTTTGGAGCGAGCTAATGACAAAAAGAGGTCATCAGGTCATAGGCAAGCAGCATGAATGAGGAAAGCAGCCAAGAGCATCAACCCTGTTAAGCAGCGTAAGAAACGCTAAACTCCCTTTTGGGATTTTTATTGACATTAGAAGAAACCTGCATTGAGTCTGTGAAAGGTACTAACAGGGGGAAATGAAAAGGGGAATGAGGACGAGTCTTGAACAGTGTTTTCAACAGGCTTTTCCGAAATGTAAAGACTGTATCACCCTTTAGTCAAAAGTAAAATATTACAATGACAGCAAGGAAATAATATCGAATGGTGCCTCACAAGAATGATGTGGGGCAGCACGCTTCGGGGTAGAAACTCGGGTGAGATCTACACTGAGAAAATGAAAACCAGTGCAGCAACATTATACTCAGATCAAAAATAGAAATAGCCATTGCTTCACTTCCCAACACTCCATTAGTATGAACGTGGCAGCACCGCAACTTTTCTACTGATCATCTTCTTGGCAAGCCACCAGCTTCCTCAGTGCCAAGGCTTTAGAACATGATCTTAGAGATACAAATGAATGACCTTAAACTGAAATATATTCTGGGGAGAAATTCCTGTCCCAAGATGTTCAGTCTCTCCATTTTCTAGACAGAGCAAATAAAAAGAGGAGAAAGCTATGGAGATGTGTACATGCTATTAGAAAATACCTGCTGGCATCTGAAAATAAACCAGCAGAAAAACAAGAACAAATGAGACTTGAGGCAAACAACCCTTTGAAGAGAATAATGAAGTGATAAATAAAACCAACACATTTCCAGGCTAGCTAGGTACTTTAAATGTAAGAAAAAAATTGAGGGCAGAAGCTAAACTAATGAGGAAGAGATGAAGAAAAACTCAAGGAAAATCTGCTCAAATATTCTGGAAGATAAGGGGAACTGATGTCTTTAAACCAAGAGGAAATCAATGACAGTTGATTTAGATAGCTGATTAATTTAACCTTCTGCTTCTCTTTCACATTCCCATCACAGGATGATGAATTGTGACCAAGTCAAGATTATTTGTAATATATTCTTGGCTTCAGGAGAAATGTTTAACTATTAAAGCACCTACTACTGACATCCAGGAATACAGATTTGACACACATAATTCCAGCCCAAATAGAAATGATAACACTAAGAGGATGGGATCTGTCTTTCGTACCTCTCTTCTATTTGGCAGCCTGCTGTCTTCAGTTGTCCTTGAGAAACTTTGTTATTGGCTTGTTTTTAGAAAGGAGGAAATAAGAATTAACTTCCCTAAGACAGCATTGGTATCAGTGGTGGTTTAACATTGGATTTCTTGAATCTAAAAATGGAACTTGTATTAGAAGGAAAAGACAGCTGGAATTTGTATTCTCCCATCTTACCACATCATTTCTTTATCTATTACAAAGTATGCCTCTGTCTCTCTGCATGGAGGAATCTACTGTCCTTCATATCACCATCACATCTGAATGAATTAAATTCATTTTAATCTAAGCATTAGATACTGTATGACATCAGGATCATCTTGGAAACACAAATCTCAGATGAACTCTGACTCATTACGCTCCTCTGTACACAACCAGTTGTTCTCTGGAAGACTCTGCTGATCAATGAGTCCCATTTTTTGCATAATAAATGTGATCACTACACTGCTAAACCAGTTTTCAAGCAGGTCTTCATATGCAGGGATCTTCAGATTCAAAACTTCATTTTTAATAACAAGTATGCTATAGTATTACCTGTAGGTGTTCTAATACATACCAAAAGCAAATATTTAAGATGAAATGTAAATACTGCCTTTTTTATCCCCCCTGCAATTAGAGACTATAGTAGAACTTCTAACAGTCAGTCTTAAACTTATTAGTAACCAGACTTTGGTCTGAATTAATGTCACAGAAAAATTACAACATGCTGCAAAAACCAATGCCTTTAAACAATTACATCTCTTTGATGGCAACAGAAACAGAATTTCTGCTTTCTGAGAATTTTGTTTAGATACTGGAAGGACAATTGGTACAACTGGGTAAGAATAAGAGTTCCACCCAGATAATGTCTTTATCTTGTTTAATCAGTGGTCTTCATCTACAAATAATTTAAGGTACGAAATATTTGAAATTCAATGTCATAAATGCAGTTCTATTTATGTACTATTTAACAATTTTTATTTTTAGGATTTCCTTTATTTTTCATTAAGTAACCATTAATTTTATTAATATAATTGGGATTGGTGGCTTACTACATAATTTCTTCTGCCGGATGTCTCATAAGTTAGTTGATTTCTGACCTTCAGGGACATGAAAACAAAAATTAAGTAATAGCTTGGTCAACTACTCAAGGAGGAAAGGGAATAGTCTCTCCTTTCCACTAACTGCAGTAAGAAGAAAAAAAAAAAAGAAAGAGAGAAGCAAAGCACCTTGGGTAGAAACCCTGGTTCTGTATCATTTTTATATATATATATATATATCCATCATTGCATAACACTGGATTCACACTAGTGCCTTCCTGATGAAGATGGATTTACCTCTGCTTCTACTCACTGTCTAACTGTTACTCTATTTTTAAGTTTAAGGTCATTTCAGACCATCTTAGTTTGATAAAAAGCCTACATACTACTGACCAAATAATAGTCTATTTCCCCCAAGACTAGGTGCACAGAATTTATCAAGCTTTCTGTAATAAATACTAGTAATACAAAATAGCAATGAACAGTAGGAAGAATCAGTCTGCCCTTTAGTAACCACCTCACCCTCATTTGGGGCAAGAATAATCTAGCAACTAGCAACAAACTTGAGAACATAAATTGTCTTCTACTAGTGAGAAGTTGCTGACACAGGAACCAGATAAGCTCTGTAACCTTCTCCTTTATATTCATTAATCAAGGTTAGTATCATAAAATGTACTGTCGAACTTTCGACTAGGTCAGTCAAAACCCATTGCTAACCTAATCAGAGGTCTATGAAAGAAGACTTTTAAAAATAAACTGAGTTCTTCCTAGAAGATGAGAAATGGAACCAGAACTACTGATCTGGTTACTTGCAAAGTCCTCCCCAGGATTGATTCCCTCATACTCATAACCACCAGTACAACCTGGAAAATATGAAAGTTATTGCTATCAACAAGAGAAGGACGATAAACTACTATTCCCATTCACCATCAAATAGGCAGTAACTCTATCATTAAAACACAAGTCATTATTCAAATGACTCACAATCCAGTTACGCATTAACAACGTGTGATTAAAACAGCACTGAAAAAAAAAGCAGTATTTGCTAGCAGAAGAAAACTGTTTTGAGCTCCTAAAACTAGAAGGTTATCTTTCATTTCATTCATGGAGGTCAGACCAGATCATCTTTGAAGGTCTCTTTCAACCCAAACCTTTCTATGATTCCTTTGTATGCAAATCAACAGGTCTTCTCATTCTGAAATTTAAGGTTGATAGATTATTAAATTAGGACATTTATTGTTTGTTAGAAGGTTATTTCACCACCCTGGTGGAGATCATCTACCATCTCCATACAAAGGATTTTATATTTACAGCTAGTATAAAAACCAGAAATAATACCTCCAGACCAGAGACAAGGATTAAATAGTAGCCTCTCTCATTCAGTGTTGCTTTCCTTAAAATACTGCATGAAACTAAAAGTTCTCTTAGATCTGTATTTTGAGTCAGAATAATGAGCAGCCATAAGGGCCTGGGATATCTAGACAATGCAAAACCTGGCAGGAAGCCATCACCAAGAAGTCCTCTCATCGCGCACAACAGTACCAAAAGATAAAAGAGAGGCAGCTTTGCCTGGTACAAAACAAGATTCTGCACAAACCCCTAAGAATCACATTTTTTAATGACACAAAAGGCTTTCATTTCACTTGTTCTTTGCTGCTACAGATACCTGCTGACAGCAATGGAATAAAGGCGACAAAATCCATGTGAAAATCTGGGGCTGTAAAATAAAGTCTTACATTTCAGCTAAGAGGTAAAGGATTGGGCATCTCACAGATCAGACATGTCATGGTTTAAACCAGGAGGCACAAAAAAACCTCACGGCCACCTGCTCACTCCTACCCCTCTCTAGTGAGACAGGGAGCAGAAAATACAATGAATGACTTGAGGGTCAAGACGAAGGACAGGGAGGGCTCATAGATTCCAGGTGGGGAAACAAAATCAATTTAATTTAAGCAACAAAACCACCATCAGTTTACTAATCGAAGCAGAGGAGGACAGTGAGAAACACAACCAGATCTTAAGTACACCTTCCCCCACGCCTCCCCTCTTCCTGGCTCAGCTGCTCTCCCTCAGCAGCACGGGGTGGGGGAGGGAACAGCTCTGTCCCATGTTCCTTCTGCTGCTCCTTCCTGCTCAGGGGGAAAACTCCTCTCATTCCTCCCCCGCAGCAGTGTATCATCCCTCCCATGGGAGACACTCTTCCATGGGCTTCTNGGGCTTCTGCAGCTAGCATGGGTCTCTTCCACAGGCCTAAATCCTCCCAGCGACTGCTCCAGCACGGCTGTCCCTCAGAATCATGGACTTCCTCAGGAAGAGCCTCCTGCTTTGGTGTGGGGTCCTCCATGGGCTGCAGGTGGGATTCTGCCCCACTGCTGATCTCTAAGGGTGGCAAGGTCTCGCCACAGGCCTCAGGGGAATGGCTGCTCCAGCACGCCTTCCCCACTCCTTCCTCACCAGCCTGCTGGCCACACAGTTCTCTCTCTCTTTCCACTTCTCTCCAGCACAAAAGTACTCCCAAAGTAAAGGTACTCGCCAAACAGGTTTTCCCCTCTTAAATATGTTTTTGTAGATGCGCTGATTGGCTCGGCCTTGGCCAGAGATGGGGCCAACTTGGAGCCAGGGGAGCTTCTCAAACATCTTACAAGAGCCGTGCTAGCAGCCTCCTCCCCCACTACCAAAACCCCTCCAGACAGAAAACCAACACAACAGACCACAGATCTTACCCTGTAACTTATGGCTTGGAAGGCAAGTACTCCATGGCCTGGAAAGGTCTATAGTTAAGATCTCTTTCTGCAACATTCTTGATATACACTTTTTTCTGTGAGTTCATGGTGGTCACCAGTAATCAATGCAAAGCCCTTTTTATGTCACCACCTGGAAACTTAGTATTAAATGGAATTTAGAAACACTCTCTAAAAAAATAATAAATTGAAATTCCCGCTTGATTTAAAACTCATCTGCCTGAAGAAATGGGTTGCTCAATTCCTTGTGTCATAGTGAGACTCTTCTCCAAAAGAGAGGACATGAAAGAGTCAATCTGGTATTCTGCACCCGTGCATCTTCTGGAATATAATGGTTCTTGACTGAATGCAGTAATTAACAGAAGTAAGACAGCCTAAAATTCTGGAGTGGGATTTAAGAATGGGGTTGGTCAGAAACATTTTGATAAGAGATTCATTTTCTGACCACTGAATCCTTTTGTTGAAATCAATCTTTTTCCCCATTTCCTTCTTCCCTCTCACCCCAAAAGAGAATTTCTAAGATTCAAAATAGAGTTTTAGGCACAAACATCGAGAAAAAAAGAAAGACAGGGAAAAGGGCAAGGGTTCTCTTAAATGGCACTTATTTAAAACAATACATATGTTCAAATGCCTGAATCCCACAGAGGAGAAACTGATTTTGACTTTCCCCCTTTCATACAAATGCTCTGACATACCCTCTCTCTGTCCCTTCCAGCTCTCTCCTTCCCTCCCACCTGATTATTTGCTCTTCTTATGTCTTTCTCTCCCTCTCCATCTTTTTTCCTTACCTGTAAGAATTTTCTGATGGATTGTTTCCCTTGCTCATTAGAAAGGAAGTTAATCAAAAAACAGTGGTTTGTTCTTATCAAAAAGAATTCTTGCTTTCTCACCAGCCCTTGGAAAATTTAGACTAATTTCCATCTCTGCTGCAGACCTTCATTATGACCTTGAGTAATTATTTTCCCTCCACCCCTTTTGCTCTGCATGTGAGAAGAGGAAGAAAGTTCCTTTGTTTCCCTTGTACACGTCAGCTCTGAGCTTTTAGGGCCAAGGATTGGCACTGACTATCCAATTGTGCAACATCTAATACGAGAAACTGCAATACCTCCAGCAACATCCAGACATGAATGTAATGCAAATCAATGCAGACAATGCTCTGCAGTACAAACTAGTTCTTATTTACAGTTGCTGAAGGGTTTTACCACAAAACTGTTTGCAGTTACCAACCATACAGCAATCACTCTTAATATCTACTTATAAATACAGAAGTACTTAGAGGCTTTTGGAACACTAAACAAAGTAGTCTCAAATTAGCAAACTGGAATATTATAGCTGTCAGATGTGAAAATTAATTGGTAAAAAGGCTATGCAGTCCAAATCCCTCAAAACTACTGACATATGCAAACCAGTCTAAATGTAATAACCCTAGTGCTCTTAACTGCCTCACGCTCCCCTTGTCACTAGTGGATGATACCCTTGGAGAAATGAGAACAATCTGAAACAAATACCAAGACTTAACACCCACCCCAGATTCACAATCAGACTGTGAGTCTTATGTGCACTGACTTATAATGGTGTGAGTTGTAATGGTGTCATTTATCTGACGTTATTATATGGATGATTTATACTGTTTGATAATAGCCTGCAATCAAAATCTGGATCATCACCTTTGTAATCAACTGTTTCATGCTATGTTGCAAACTGACTGGCAGAAGGGTTTCCTTTTCCATTGTTCTTCCCAAGGTATTAATATTTAGACCATACATTTTATTCCAGAGCATATATACATAATTCAATTTGAGCACATGAACAGGGTCTTTCAGTAAATAATTTTAAAGCGAAAAAAAATCACAAAAAACACTCCAAAAAGTCACAGTCAATAAAGCTAATCCAGAAAAAAACCCAAGCCCCCACAGAATCACTGAGCCTTGACAAGTCCTCTTCAAAAACCAGTTCATTTTTAAAGCCTAGTGAAACAGCAGCCTACCGTTCGTAAAAACAGTCTTCAGTGAATTGCAAGGCCTCAAAACCTACCAAACATTATTGTAAATGAAGGACTGTCTCATCCCAGAAAGCTCTCAAAGTGCATCTTAGTCTCAAAAAGCCACTCTTCAGTCCAGTTTCTGGTTCTTATTGAAGGGAAATATCCAATCCCAGACGAGTATTACACTCCACTGTGACAGTCAAAAGAGAACTCCAGAGTAACGCAAACACTGCTGTTCACATTCAGGACTAAATTAGACCCAGTAAAACAATCCATTTCTTCTATCAAGCATTTCACTTCTGCTAATGCTATAGGAGGTAAAACACAGCAAAGCAAACAAAAGAGGACTGCTCTTAAAATAGCAACGTATTTTTCTTCCAGAAAAAGTATCACGTTTATAACTCATACATGGATTGAACTTGGCAGCATGAGCATCTGAAACAGGCTTTGGGGTTTGTAATGCCTCCGTAAAGCACTGTCAGAAGTTAATGAATTCCAGAAAAGCACAGGACAAACTGCATCCATTCCCTGAAGGATCCATCACAGAGCATTCGGAAACTTTTGTCAGAAAAGCGTATGGCATTTTTTTGGTAGCACAGCAACTGCTTTTTTTCCTTAATTTTAGTGAATTTCTTTAGACACTAGCAAAACTGAGAACTGATGCAACGTGAAACCACAGAACACTGCAAACAGAAATAAAGATTTTAGCATGTTACTAGGAAAGAAATGTTATCCCTTTCCCTGGAGATTTCTATTAAGCTAAGCATAAGACAAGTCAATTAAATTTGCTTTGTGTTTTTTAAGTATCATCTTTTGCCCAAGAAGAGACATCTTTTTAATAGCTGAAAACATGCACATAGGAGCATATTGGCTCCTAATGCCAAATATTCCAGAGCAATGGCCAAGTCATAAAAGGAGAATGGTAAAAGAGACACTGCTGACACCTCCCTGTATTTACAATTCCTGGAGTGGACAGCAGGAGATCTGGAACGTTGGTGTGAACTCAAGTCTCCTTAATCGTGTCATGCTGACAAGGCTCAACCCTCTGGTTCTGCTATGCAAAGGAGAGCTCCAAAGTGATGCACTCCCAACACACGCCCCCGTTCTCTCCTGCCTACAGCATACTTCTGGAAGCACATCGTATTCTAGAAGAGGGATATGCAAAATCACGGGAGTAGGAGCTAAAGCGGGAAGGAGGATGTGAAGTCACCTGTGGTATGTCAGGCAAATCCCCAGTGTCCCAAAATAGTGACTACAGGAGTGACACAGAAAACGAAAAGCCCCTCCATTCCCACTGCCACTGGCAGAGCAACTTGCTCCCAACAGCCAGCCACTCTTCCCGTCAGAAGGGGATGACCACCCCCAGAGTACCTGCTGCAAACAGGTCCTGGCCTGAGCTCTCCTGAACGAGAGCCAGCCACTGGCTGCAGCGAACTGGCATAGATCAAACCTCCAGCACTGGTGCAGCTGCAGTAACTAAGGACACAACCTCACTAAATGAAAGCACAGCGTAAGTCATTACCATTAATCAGAGAAGATACCTGCACGTTGCAAAATAAGGAGTTAGAAAGCTTATTTAAAGGTGAAATCATCTACGCTAATCAAATAATCCTAAATGATTACTTGTGGAAACTTCATACCACATCCAGCCACGCTGAATTGTTTAATCATTAACACATATTCTTTTATAACACTGAAAAATTTATTTCACAAATATTTTCAAGTTTAATCGTTTGTATTATTCTTAAACTTTTTAAAAATAGCTTCTATTTTGGAAGACTCCAACCGCACAGGGTTAGGAGTTACAAGAAATCTCTTCAATCCCTTCACACTCTACATGCACATTTATTATTGCTTTTTAAACTAACAAGGCCACTACTTTTAAGACTCAGCCACTTGTAACCTCTGCCTACTAGAAACAAGTTTAAGTTCATGCTAGGGAGCTGAAGAGCTCTCTTCCCCAAGGTTACAATCTAGTTTTCAGTCTTTCACCTACAAACCAACTACCATTAGGTTAAGCTTCTGCTAACTGAGCATAGTTTCCAAGTTTCATAACGTGAAATCTGAAACTAAAGAAAAAACAAACCACTACATCATGAGCTTTAGTTGTCACTGAAATAAATCAAATCCAATCATCTCCTTCTTGTGTACATTTTCTAGATTATACACAAAAGGCAAACAGATAGCCATTCTGCACTCTGTGCTGCCCGAACCTTAAACAAGGGGTACACTGGCACCACGAGATGGTACACACCTGTATTTTTTGAAGAGAGACATTTTGGGTTGTTTCATGTGTTTGTGAAAAGAATCTGAAATACTGAAAGGTGTTACTTTTTTAGAGGAATCAGTAACTGCTACCTGGCATTTTAGCAGAAAATTCGGCCACAATGCTGACAGTACAATTGAAATTATTCCTTTTACAAATATAGTTTTTAATGAACTACAACCCACTGTGATTAAAGTGAACCATTTCTCAAACAACCCAAAGCTTCCATGACATTCACTCTGAGTGAAGATGACAGCTGAAGACACAGAGCAAATGAATGTGAGGAGGAATAATGCTAAAGGGTCATATGCAGACCTACACTCTAGCCTAGTCTACTCAAGAAGATTTCTCTTGATTAAGTCATACTATCAAATAATCTCCAGACCAATATTTGCATTGAAAAAGCAGCAGTGGTTCAGAGGAATTTCCATCCTGAAAATTGCCAGAATTCCCTTTTTTTTTTACTAATCATGGTTTCTTTATGCCAGTCAGCTGGCATATTCCAAAATAATCACTGAGAGCTGGTAGTAGTCCTACCTGAGCAAATGGCAGGGTTTTAATAAGGACTGTGTACATTAAAGGATTATCTGTGGACAGCAGACCCAGAGGGACTATGGAGCACCTCCAGTGTGGATGAGAGCTCTTGATGACATAAAGGGGGGTGATAGAGCACTATTCCAAAACACCCTCCTGCATGGGAAGGAAATGCAGACACGCACAAAAGACTGCACTAGTACCCAGTCTCTATCATCACAGCCTCTACCTGTCAGCAGCTGGAATAATTCAGTAATAGAAAACTCACCATTTCATTCAGGTATGTGTGAACTCTAATGCTTCTTCTTAATATAAAACTCCAAACATTTTCCATGTATTTTTTTTTGTTTTCAGCATTAGGTGGCTAAGTTAAAACAGGATGAAGTGCAGCCAAATGCATGGGGGAGGCTAGCACAAATCCTGTGTGCCGCAGCTCTGCCAAGCTTTTGCAATTCTCTGCAACTGTTGCTGGCATACTGAGTACCCTGGACCTTTCAGGATTCAGCTCCACAGTAGCTGCCAGAGTGTATTACATCAGCTACACTGAGGTTCTGAAGGAAAACCTAGTAAACGTTTTCCTGTGGTCTGCATAAGATTGTGTGATCGCTGTTACTTCACTGTCTGCAAAAGATGCACCAGAACAAGACTGTTCTGTTCCTTTTCTCTTTATGTCCTTGTTTGTTATTTGCCAGCATATCACTACAGTTATTCAGCCTATTATTCCCATTCCCAGTTTTAAACTGTTCACTTTTCATGCTATGCATGAATAAACCAGATCTTGACAAGACTGTTTTGTTTGTTAGCACGTTTTAACTTGAAATTTTGCTTCCTGTTTCTACACGGGAAATGAAAAATCGGCAGAGTACATTGCACATATGTGCCTCTAAATGGTGCTAGCAACACATTTTTCTGATGCACTTTACCCTAAATGGAGCTCCTTTTCTTTGTGCTCAGTAATTCCGGGAAAAAGAAAAAAAAAAGGGGGGGATAAAACTGAGTGGTTTATTGCTCCTTCCTATTCTCCCTTTCATAGAAATGGACCATAATAGGAATTAATCATTCCCTGCATGACCATTATACAGAAATACTTTGGATGAACCAGATTGTCTGACAGATCATTAAAAGCACAGAGAAAGTTGATCATCCTTCATAGAAAACATCCTGTCAAGACCATCTTAATATTTCCATCTAGTGCTTATTAGCTTAAATGTTCAGGAATGTAGATGCTGTAGCAGCTAAACTGCAAGAAATCTCTACCCATGTAGCCAGAACTAAACATGCACAGACCTCTACAAATTAAACTCCTTACCCTGAATTCAATCTAGGAGCAATGAAGCAACTAGACCCATGGGAAGAGCAAGTAATGCAGTTGCTCATAGCCTGTGCAGCTTCAAATACAGCCACTGCTAACTTTTACTACCTAAAATATATGGCTTTGAATACAAATTGCAACTCCAGGATAATAACAAAATCATTCCAAAACACACTGCAATCCCTCCTAAGGGAAGCTATTTTTGTTACAGTATCAGGTTCAAGAAATAAAGGTCTACTAGGACAAATTAAGATGAAGAAATTCAATCTGATGAGAAACCTTGAGGTGAGTATGACCCAGAGAAAAGATGACCTGATGCTGTAATTGCTTCTTTTCTCATGTGTAAAAATTTAAAAATCATCTTTCTCACCCTGGCCCCCACTGTGTCCCATAAAGAAAAGACAAAAAGTCAAACTCCTCCTTTCTACCATCCTCTGAGCTCCCAGACTCTCTTGCTTCTTTATACACCATTGGGCTATTCCAAGCAAAAAGCAGAAGATCGGCACAGCATCCAGAGCACCCCACAACCCAACCCTTTACACACATTACAGCTGACAAAGTAGCTTGTGGTCATTAATCCCTCTTTCTTTGCCTCAGAGCTGTGGTCAGTCACCCAAGAAAGGAAAGGAACAGTGTTAGTTTGACAGTTTCAGTTAGAAGCTTCTAAACAGCAGCTTTCTGCCATTTAGGCTGATTTAACATCTTTTCCATCAGGTGCTAACCCCTCCCAATTTCATTCTTAGGCATCTAATTCTCACCACCCAGTCTTGGTAACGCAGATGTCTCCAGCCTTGTCCCACCCTGGACTCACTCAAGGTCCCAGTTTGCACACATGACAGTGTGACACACGTGTTTCCAAATCACCCTGGGGTCTAGCCTGTATTGGCCTGCGTTATGGAAGCGAACTGGAGGTGACACCACAGCTAGGAAGGGCTCACAGAAAATAGAGAAAGCCACCGAGGGTTACAGAGTGAGGAATTCACAGAAATACCAGAAGCAACCTAAATGGTGATATGCTCATCTGCCCCTGGCTTAAAAGTCTAGGGGGATATATAGGACAAACCTGAACCACGTGACATTTCCACCCCCAGGGCCCCCTCAGAACACTTCTCCAGCATTATCAACAGTGAGCTACACCTTCTCCTGGCTTGTCAAGTTGTAGCCTCTCCTCTGGGCTGTCACACACACTTAGAAATCTGCTCTGGAACAAGAGGAGATCTCTTGAGTTCTAATAGAGAAAGCATTCAGAAAAGCAAACAAATAAGCAAATAAAGAAAACCACAGCCACTTTACATCTATCACTCATGTCATTATCACCCAACAGATCTCCACCCTAAACAAAGCCAGTCACTGAGCAAGGAGCTCCTAACAAACCTGAACCTGGACAGCAGAAGACAGTTCTAGGGAGATGAATTAGGGCTCCTGAAACATACTTTTGGTGTGCTTAGCTGGCTGGTGGAGGTGGAAGGAGAAAAAGGAGGCCTAGAGAGAGAGAAGAACAAACAAAACCAAACCACCACCACCAAAACACAAACCAAACAGCAATAACAAACAACCCCAACAAGCAACAACAACAAAAGCCCACCAGGTTGTTTTCTTAAAAAGGAGAAAAAAGTCAAAACAAAAGCAAATAAATTGCAGTGAGCAAAACAAAACTCACAGTGGGTAAACAATCTGTAATGATACGACTAGGTTAACCACGTTCCTGCAAACATGGCTAGCTTCATCAGGAAAGTTCAAAGGACATTAAATAAGTGTCTTATTCACTAAAAGGCACAAATTTCTTGCTACAGAACCACCAATGTGTCAAAATTACATAATTGGAATAATTACTTTCACAGTCTCTTTAATAACCTAGGAGTAGCAACACTTGGTTTCAAGAACTGTTGTAACCACCATGAGCATGGAACAAGAGGAGGAAAAAAAAAAGAAGAAAAAAAAAAAGAAAGAAATTTCAGAAAAAAATACTGCCAAAATGGAACACGCCAAGTTCCTGGAGTGCAAGAGAAAGCCAGAAACACAGGCATGGGAAATCATGATTTCTGTGCATCAGAAAAAAAAAAGGTGGGAGTCGCAACACTGACTGAACCACTGCGTTCAGGGGTCCAAAAGGCAGTGAGGAACATTTCCACACAGAAAGCAAAATAAAAATCTCCAAGAAAAAAAAATAAATTCATGTCTAGAACAATAAAGCTACATGTAGTGATGCTGAAGTATCTTCAGCTTGCTGGAACGGGCATATAGTAGCCTTGAAAGCATTTTTTCTAAGCTTTCCATACTGAAGTCTGACTAAGCACTTAAGAAATGTGTGTGATACTTAAAAATCAATCAATCAATCAATCAATCAGGTCATGTATGAGCATGTACTGTAAAATCTGTAAAAAATATTCTGTAGGTCCAATATATGCTCAAGACATTTTAGTACTTTTTATCAATTGTTTAATCCCTGCCTATTTCCAAATAGAATAAATAAATAAATAAAATCAGCCTTCTACCCACACAGAGAAAAATAAACCAGCTGAAACTTGACCATTTATTTGACTGAGGAAATTTCATGGCCTTCTTGCTGAATACATGAACTAATCCAATTAGTCAGTGAAAGGACTGAATGACTTTTCAGTCCTGAGTTTTCAGAATTTCAGCACAATCTACTCCCCTTAAAATGGGGCAGATGTAAGGCTGCGAGTGAAATTAAAATCACACTTGTAGGGCAATGTATAATGTATAGTGACTCGTATTCTCATGTTTCCTGATCCCTCTAATCCATTCAGCCTTTAAATATATTAAAATTATATGACCCCATTTCCAGGTGTTCATTTCAAATAGCTTCAAAAGTTTATAACTATGTTTAAGTTTAGCCAATTAACATTTGCTGATTGAGCAATTATTTACATTAATGTAACTGATTTTTCCTAATATTCTAATTTTCTTTTCCTCTATGCTTTATCTTGTTGAAATTGTCTTCCTGCTCCAAAAGCATAAAGGGTTTGTTTTTTGTTTTTTTTTTCCTTCTTCCTATATCAGGACAAAAGCATGATTACTGATTTTTTTTCACCAAAATCATGTCAGGAAAAATGAAGAGTGACAGACAGAGAAGGAGACTGATACCGAAACAATAATGGCCCAGCACCAAGGCCATTCAAGATGTATGAGATTATTGGACAAATTACTCTGACTTGCTCAGAGCTGTACAGTCTATTTCTTTAGCATATATTTGCAAGCATCTTTTCCACCCCAAGCCATCTCTTTAAACTTTTAAACACATATATACCACAAATAAATCAAAGTGCAATGGTATGACAACCTTAACCACAGCAGCCTGAACATTTGCATCATCAAATCAATGCAGCTACTTGAATCAACTCCCTGAAACTGTGATTTAACTGAATAGATGGAATAGCATAGCAAGCACATGTTCATGTATCTATTTTCAGTATTTCCTACAATTAGTCACTGTCACTTTCTCTCTCTAACCTTTGAAACTCTTCCACCAGCTGTATGAGTGTGTATTTGAGTCAGGACCAATATGAACATTTTACAGAATTTTTGCCTCTTCTTGTTCAGTGGAAGAATCATTTGGAAAAAATATGTCTATTTTCAAACAGAAAAGGTAAAGTAGTCTACGAGTGAAATGCAAGCACGTGCACCTCCTGTAAAGGTAAGTAATGAAGATACTATTTCCAAGTGCAATAAAGTGCAGTAAGTCATTCATGGGCTAGCTGAAGTGACTGGTAATTCAGTTACAGACCCAGCACTCAAGGATAAAAGCAATCACACACTGATTTAAGATAATGAATATAGACCTGAATATCCTTCCTCTGATAGCAAATAAAAGAGTAGATTAGAGCTGAAAGACATTTCTTGAGCCTGATTCCATCACCTTTAGTTGAACTGCATGTAAGATTTCACTCCTCAGAAAGGTGACATTAATTTCTCTGCGTCAGGTTTGGGAGCAGGTGGTGGGAGACAGTAGCTGGAGCTGAACTACACCCTGCTGCAGAATCATGAGTATCTTCTTCTTGTGGTGCTTTTATTTTTTTCCCACTCTCATAAAGCCATAGGTAAATGCATTATATATCAGTACATTAGATCAGATTCACAGCAGAAATGTTAACTCTCTATTAGTTTCCCAAACGGGATCTTTAAGGAGAAAAAGTTAATCTCCCATAAACTGCCTGATTTGAGAACCTTTCTTAACACAATGCAAAGAAAAATCCCATAAAAAAAAAACAAAGGAAAGAAAAAAGAAAGTCATAGATCTGTTACAGAATAATTGTTAAACAAGGGGACAGAGCAGTGCTGCATTAGAAAGTCAAAAATGTTATATAGTGGGCCTAGGTAAAGACAAAGAAAAGTAAATGGTGCTTCAAAAGGTGTCTGTACTGCTCTATAACCACGTGCTAATTAATACAGCAGCAGTTTCATTTTAAGGACAGTTATTGATTTTAAAAGGTCAAGTATGAATTTGTTCCAAATGTGCTTTTACTCCTCACTGTTGATCTGGTTTACTGTGCATTCACTAGGTTTGTCTGATGTTTTTATTCACTCCTTACTGTTTATCCATAAAGAATTAATTATCAGAAAGACTTAGTTTTAAGAAGGTTACGGTTAATATGTACTTGTAATCAATGCACATGCTTTAAAATGAACTTATTAAAGGCAGACATTAAGGTTACAGGAGAAAATGGCAATGATGCTCCATAAACTGACGTATTTTGTATAAAAACTAGGAGACTTTTACCCTGCGCCTCTTCAGAAATCTACATGGCAAACGGAGTTAATCTCTTGTCCTTGCTGTGATCATTTAGAATCTAGTGCAAAAATCTTGTTCATTTCAGAAGTGAAAGTTCCAGTTAATTGTCACGTGAGAAGCCTGTTCACCTATACCTAGAGTTTAATACATACAACTCCATTTTTTACCTATTCAGGGACCTTTTCGGTGTCACTTTCCATCTGACCTGACATTCCTTGACTTCAGTGGCAGTGACAGTGGTTGCAGAACATGGGCGTGAACTTTCCGCAGAAAAACTGAGTAATTCCTGTACCCAGCTCCCAGGGGTGAGAATGCCACCTTCACAGCGATATATTAGCTTACCAGCAACAGCTCTGGAGTAGTCCTCTTCAGAAAATGGACTGCAGGGCTTAGCCAGTGGCTTGCTTTTTGGTTATGTGACACTCAAACGAAACCATTTCTCACTGTAGCAGGATGTGTGTACACATGTACCTGTGAGCATAGGCACATACATATATACACACTCTTATGTTTATTGGGCATTATTTCCTTTTTAGTTTCCTAAAAATTGGTCCTACCTGCAGCTATTAAATATAAATCAAAGCATATATAAAGATGGATATATTGAAGAGATTGATAACATCGCTTGATTTAAGAGCTTGGTTGGTATATTTTAGGGCTGATTGATTGGCCACTTACAAACTGCTATTAAATATTATTCACTTGAAGGTTTATCAAAGTAAATACATTCATAGTATATTCAAAGCTGCATGGTGTTTTTTTATTTCAGATATAAGGACAAAATGACTGTCCTAATCACATAATACAGATCTGAGAAGTCATCTTTCCATCTGCCTACATCCTGGATCACAGCTGTGTGAAAATGCTCTTTGAGCCAGGAGCAAAGATGCACAGCAGGAACAGCACCGTCACACCATGAACACCACAGGTCTCTTTACGAGGAACTCTCAGGAGTAGAAGAATGTTTGAAGTTTGCTACAGAGTCTGATTTGGGGAGTAGAAACATTCTGAGAGTAGCAAAAGCACAAGAGTTCCTATTCTAGGCTACATCCTGGTTTTATTGTATAATTTCACTACAGAAATCCATGTGATCTTGTGCTGGCTTAACAGCTGGACTCGATGATCTTAAAGGTCTCTTCCAACCTAAATTTTAATTACAAGGGGGAACAGAACCTATTTCACATCTGCTCACTGAACCTGAAAAATGCTTTATAGTGAAAGAGAAGTGAGAAGGGCCAGGAATGTGAATGAACTGAACCATAAGCACTGAACAAATTCCTAGTTCCCTTTAAAATCAAGTCTAATAACTTACTGTGAACTATATTTAGGCTTTGTCCACAGTAATTTTAAATCAAATAAAACACATAAAGATTTCTCTATTTCTACCATCTTTACCACTGCAGGATATTTTTTTTTCTTGTTTTTTAAAATCATTTTGCCAGCAGTATGCTGAATGCTATTTCTCGGAGAATGCAATCTATAGCTTTATATTCCAAAAAGGCTGGGAAAACCTTTGCCACGACTCCCAGGTTGCAACCCGCTCAATATTCATAGGTTTTCAAAGCTGCTGGTTGAAGATATAATGAGAGGATCTGAGGTTTATGCATGAATCAGCATCCCCTTGTCACAGCGTCATGGTGCAGTGATCCCTGCAGAGCTGTAGGACTTGATTTAAAACAGGAAAGCTCGACGCTGGCTCTTGAGCCAGCAGGATTAAACATCCAAAATTGTGCATATATTACCTCTGTGCTGAAATCACTGTATGAAAAACTTGTTACAGATATGGAGGGTTTATAGTACTCTACAGAAAACGTCTCTTTAGGTGGCTGCAACATCCTTCCCGTGCAAAAATACCTGAGTACACACTACAGCTACCCCTGACTGGGCCGGTGGATTTCAGAGGCAAGGATTTAATCTCTGCTGGTTTCCTCTTGTTTTGACAATCAAAAATGTTTTAAAAATCTGATGTTGCTGACGGTCAGCACTTCTCCCATTAGACCAGACTCAGTTACACTGTGCTGTAGGACAACGAAGTCCAGCGGTTCCAATACTTCCCAACATCACCTTACGCATCATGTGCAGTGCTGCACCCTTGCTCCAGCTGCTAAGAGACACGTTCTGTCAGAGTGAACCACTTGGCTATCATCTGCCTTTTCTACTCTGACTGCAGCCCTCTCGATCACCAAGAATTCTCAGAGGGCTGAGCCCAGCCCAGTTCCCTTGAAGGACACAACAGTCATGGTAGTGAACTTAATTGTGCCAGCGGTCTGAAGACCCCACCACCTCTCAATCACAGCTGTTGAGCCTCATAGTGACACTGACTGCAATCAGATTCCAAGCTACTCTTGATGACCCGTCAGCGCAGCTTGGCACAAGACTTGCATCAGTCCCCCAACCTCAAGTGACTGTTTGTCACAGATGTATTATGTGAGTTAAGGCACCGAGGCAGAGTGGTACATCCCCCAGGGGTACACGAGCAGAATGTCCTCTGCTCTGGAAGTTCAGGAACTCATTTAAAAACGGTACCTGCCATACAACTCGGTCACCTCAAAACCATTTTGTCCATTGAGGAACCCTGAGCGAGCACTGATGATCATGAGGGCTCCTTTCAATAGGTGCAGGTGGTTGGATGGAAGCATATGCACCACTCTGCCTCTGGTCACTTAGCGGCCGGAGAGAGGCAGGCTCAGCCCCAGCGGGACGAGAGCAGGCCACCTGCCGGTGCCACCCGCCACCTGCCACCCACCACCTGCCGGCTGCCACCCGCCACGGCCACCTGCACTTGCTGCTGCCACCTGCCACCCGCCACTTGCTGGTGCCACCTGCCACTCGCCACCTGCTGGGTGCCACCCACCACCTGCCAGTGCCACCCCCTGGGACTCAGAGTGGCACTCCACCTCTTCCACACCACTGGCCAGTTTCTGCAGCCTGAGAACAGTGCTGGCGTGGGCATTTTAAGTCAAAAGCTGAAATATTTTGTTTTTCTGTTTTAAAATTTTTCAATATCCTCGTTCTTATTTGAAATAAAAAGGAGGACAAAACACTTCCTCCTTAACCTGCATTTAGAGTGCTCTGAAAGCAATTGCTCCATTCTGCTCCTCATATATGGCAAGTCGTTGTCTTCACAACAGTTTGTTCTCCAATCAAACCTTTCTTGGAAAGCAATCAAGGAGATACTATACATATTTTTTAGCATATGCTTCAGTAGTCAATTAAATTCAGTTGACAATATAACTTCACTAAACCATCACTGGTGACTGAAGGGATAAAAAAGCAAGTACGTGATGCTATGTCTTAATCTGGTGCTCTTCAAACTGCTTGGAAATAGAAGCCCTGGACAAGGCTCAGACAAAGGGAAACCCTAAACATGGACTTCATCTCCCTTCTGCTGCAAGGTTCAAAGTCCATCTCTGCAGTCTACAGCCTACACATCACCTTATTATTGAGTTCCCCAAGCAACACAGCTCAGCTCNAAAAATCTGATGTTGCTGACGGTCAGCACTTCTCCCATTAGACCAGACTCAGTTACACTGTGCTGTAGGACAACGAAGTCCAGCGGTTCCAATACTTCCCAACATCACCTTACGCATCATGTGCAGTGCTGCACCCTTGCTCCAGCTGCTAAGAGACACGTTCTGTCAGAGTGAACCACTTGGCTATCATCTGCCTTTTCTACTCTGACTGCAGCCCTCTCGATCACCAAGAATTCTCAGAGGGCTGAGCCCAGCCCAGTTCCCTTGAAGGACACAACAGTCATGGTAGTGAACTTAATTGTGCCAGCGGTCTGAAGACCCCACCACCTCTCAATCACAGCTGTTGAGCCTCATAGTGACACTGACTGCAATCAGATTCCAAGCTACTCTTGATGACCCGTCAGCGCAGCTTGGCACAAGACTTGCATCAGTCCCCCAACCTCAAGTGACTGTTTGTCACAGATGTATTATGTGAGTTAAGGCACCGAGGCAGAGTGGTACATCCCCCAGGGGTACACGAGCAGAATGTCCTCTGCTCTGGAAGTTCAGGAACTCATTTAAAAACGGTACCTGCCATACAACTCGGTCACCTCAAAACCATTTTGTCCATTGAGGAACCCTGAGCGAGCACTGATGATCATGAGGGCTCCTTTCAATAGGTGCAGGTGGTTGGATGGAAGCATATGCACCACTCTGCCTCTGGTCACTTAGCGGCCGGAGAGAGGCAGGCTCAGCCCCAGCGGGACGAGAGCAGGCCACCTGCCGGTGCCACCCGCCACCTGCCACCCACCACCTGCCGGCTGCCACCCGCCACGGCCACCTGCACTTGCTGCTGCCACCTGCCACCCGCCACTTGCTGGTGCCACCTGCCACTCGCCACCTGCTGGGTGCCACCCACCACCTGCCAGTGCCACCCCCTGGGACTCAGAGTGGCACTCCACCTCTTCCACACCACTGGCCAGTTTCTGCAGCCTGAGAACAGTGCTGGCGTGGGCATTTTAAGTCAAAAGCTGAAATATTTTGTTTTTCTGTTTTAAAATTTTTCAATATCCTCGTTCTTATTTGAAATAAAAAGGAGGACAAAACACTTCCTCCTTAACCTGCATTTAGAGTGCTCTGAAAGCAATTGCTCCATTCTGCTCCTCATATATGGCAAGTCGTTGTCTTCACAACAGTTTGTTCTCCAATCAAACCTTTCTTGGAAAGCAATCAAGGAGATACTATACATATTTTTTAGCATATGCTTCAGTAGTCAATTAAATTCAATTAACAATATAACTTCACTAAACCATCACTGGTGACTGAAGGGATAAAAAAGCAAGTACATGATGCTATGTCTTAATCTGGTGCTCTTCAAACTGCTTGGAAATAGAAGCCCTGGACAAGGCTCAGACAAAGGGAAACCCTAAACATGGACAGCATCTCCCTTCTGCTGCAAGGTTCAAAGTCCATCTCTGCAGTCTACAGCCTACACATCACCTGAGTATTGAGTTCCCCAAGAAACACAGCTCAGCTCAAGAACAAGGCTGATGCTTGCAAGCACAAATAAAAAAAAAATAAACCAGCTTGATGGAACTGGAGGAAAATATGTATCCTTTATTTTTGCAAAGACCAGGTGACAATCCTGGTCTGTAGTACTAGTAGAAAACAAACAAACAGAAGACACTTCACACAAATTATTTTCATGATTTCGTTGCCTTCAGAGAATTGGAAGCCATGGAAAGACTCATCACAGTTTTGCAGGGTGCTATCCAGACCAATACACAACCCCTTACTTCACCATCAGTCCCAGTAACGTGTACTGCCAGCATTAACCACACGCGGTTCTGGTTGCTGCAAACCTAAGAAAACAAGAACTCCCCAAACAATTTGGGGTTGATCACAGGCTCTGACCTTTCCTGACTCAGCCGGGGGTGCTGCACCCTCCCCTACTCAGGCAGGCTCCTGTTGAGCTCCCTGCACCACCCATGGCAGCGCCTGTGCCCAGACGCCACTCTTCAGAACCACGGCAACTGCTATACGTAGCTAAATGAGGGTCAACAGTGAAGGGAACCTGCTTTGGCTGACAGCTGACCCCCAGGTTGGAGGTGCCTTCCGTCGTGTCCCCGGGAGGGCCACGGAGACGCCTCGGGGCAGCAGTGCGGGCGCCGGGAGGCCGATGAGCCGCAGCTCGGCGGGATCGCGCAGCTGGGCACAAGAGGGAGACCCCTCCCCGCGCTGCTACCAGGCCCAGGGGTTTTCTTAGAGTGAGTAGATCGGGTAGGGCAGCGGGGGAAGGCGAACACGACTTCT